>OY728151.1:178054460-178668627 GCA_963277665.1 Viscum album
CTGCTGACAAAGGGCAGTGCACCGAGGCCTCGTCGCTCAGTGGGCTGTCGTCACGCTCGACTCTCGGAACCCTAGCTGGCTGCCGTCGTGGGGCCATCCTGAAAAGGAAACAGGTGCGCCACGGTCAGAACAGTATACCTGGTGAGCTGATATAAAGTAATCACAAAGGAAACATTGAAACACACATGCAATCAATGTTTTCGTGCATTAAGTTGGAAATCAGAAGTCAGGGTCCTGGTGTACGGATACGTCGGCCGCCGCACCAACACTGGACTCCCAAGACTGATAACCACACACAATACGCTAAACACTATTGCTTCACATAGAAAAGAACAGAGTTCACAGTAGAACTGAACACCTCTGATACTAATTTGTCACGACCCGCCCTCGGGGCCCGTGCTGTGACTACCCCAAGCTCGCCTTCCATAGGCCAGGGGCTGGCGACTAGCACCAAGGCGTAAATCCTGGTAAAAAGGGAAGGCATTGCCTTTGTAAAGTAAACAAGCACCACAGAGTAAGAAAGAGGAAAAGTAAACACTAAGTAAAAACAGAGTACAACTGAAAGTGCGTAAAAGTAAATGGGCCAGTATACAAACCCAAACTAAAAGTAAAGTACAACTCGAAAGGGAAAACATCAACTGTAAAGTAAAAGCCGCTACGCCGAGCTATCCACTAGAAATTACACCTAAAGAGTGGGTACAGATAGCTCCACTGCTCCTCGGGTCCCGCTGTCCGCTCCGAGCACGTCCCGCCCAGTGCTCCACCTCCAGGTACCGTCATGCTCTGCGAGCCTCAACCACGATCAACGTTGTCTGTCGTCTGCAACCAACACAACGTAGTGCGGGCATAGCCCGTGCAGGGGTGAGTATAAGCAACTCAGTAGGGACCCTGAGACCCCCTAAAGTCTCCCAAAATCCACAAAGGATAATCCAAAAAGTACGATACAAACACGAAGTAACAATCGACACTGCTTAGGTATATGCCCATACATATACCTAAGTCATCAATCTCAATACGCTCCAACCTCCGAGCCCAAGTACAACTCAGTCCACACAGGAAAGTAAACGTATTCCACACAGGAAAGCAAAATGAAATCCACACAGGATAGCACAATACAATCCACACAGGAAAGCAACAGGATTTAGCTCACACATGTATACTTCTTCGAAAGACGATAGAGATGATCACAGATCCATCTAAGTCGTCGGACCCACAAAGGATCGATAGGTACTAACCCCCGCAAAGACCCACACAGGATCGGACCCACACAGGATCGTTAGCACTGATCCACACAGGATCGCTGAGTGCTGTAGTCGTCGTCATCGAATCCACTGAGGATCTCTGCACAGTCGTCGTCACAGTCACAGTAGCAGTCGCAGCCAGCTCTAGGGTTCCCGCACACAGCAAGCTCGTTCGGGAGGGTCCGCTCCACGAGCCGAGAGGTTGATACATCAAAGGTTACATAGTCCAATGTTGATGTATCCAAAAGTTCCGTATCGTCAACAGGAACTCAACGCAACAGACGACACGTCAATCGGACGCCCGGTCTGAGAGTTATTGGCTTTTTCATCCGAGGGGCCCGGTTGGTTTTTAAGGAAAAACCAAACCGACCATACTCCAAATGCATCCAAACCTCGAGCGGAGTATGCCAAAAGATCCGCCTCACTAAGAAGAACTCAACAAAGCTGACGGCACATCAATCGTACGTCCGTAGCTCAAGATATGAGCGTTTCCGCTCCGAGGGCCTGGTTGGTTTCGTGTACGAACTAACCCGGCCGAACTCAAAGTAATCCGAAACCTTGAGTGCCATATACCAAAACGACTGTCTCGATCCAAGGATCACATCTCCGCTAACGACACGTCGTTTGGAAGTTCGTAGCCCATGTTATGGGCATTTGAATCCAAACCGCTCGGTAACGGGGGTTTCGGGCCCGGGCGGTCCTGGCCCGAGACCCCCCGGTTGGCCCGAACCGGGTTGACCCGGCCCAGCCTGGCCTGGTGGACCGGCTAGGCGCGCCGGTTCGGCACAAGGCAGCGCGCTGGGCGCGCTGCCTGCGTGGCCGAAGGCCGAGCTGTTTGGAGAACGGGGGGCTGCCTGCCCCCCTTTGTGAAACCGGCCCCCTCATAATGGGGACCATTTATTTTCTGGTCGGGGGAATTAATTCCCCCCGGTTTGCCTCCCTTTTAGTCAGCCCGACCTGGCCGGCCGGTTCTTCCTCAACTGGACCGGCAAAGGCCGGTCCCCCTTCCGGCTTCCAACACCGTCGGCCCGGCTGGCCGCCAGTCTTCTCGTTCCGCCGCGGCCCGGAACCGGCCTCGACCTTCGTTGTCCGGCGCGGTGCGACGGCACCGCGCCCCTCCGCCACGGCCCCGCTCCGGCCGCTGCGCCTTCGATTTCTTTTGACACGGCGCGACGGCGTCGCGTTTTTTAATTTCATTCCACGGCGCGGCGCGACGGCGCCGCACAATAATTGTCGTGCGATTCCCGCGAGGTGCGACGGCACCACGCCATCCCGTTCCATCCGCAAGGAAACAAAAATGAACATAAGAGGGGGGTTCAGCCGTGTTTGTGCGGTCCGGCCCCCCTCTCGTTAATCGATAACATTTATTCGTTATCCTCGAGGTTCGACATTCTAGAATCACGAATGGAAATAATTAAATAAAACAACAACAATTCCCTACCTCGGCTACAAGTGCGGAGCTCGTCAACAAGCCACGGAAGACAAGCGTCGTGGAGGTCGGACGTCGCGGAAACCGAATGTCGT
This sequence comes from Viscum album, assembly GCA_963277665.1. Lineage (NCBI taxonomy): Eukaryota > Viridiplantae > Streptophyta > Magnoliopsida > Santalales > Viscaceae > Viscum > Viscum album. The sequence continues at coordinate 178,057,226 of OY728151.1, forward strand.
TTCCGTTGACGTCGAGGTGCGTCCAAAGAGGTACGTCGCTAGAGAAGCTTCGAAAGATGACGGAGAAAGTCCGAGGAGGAAACGGCGTCTCATTTCGATGACACGGGAAGAAGATCGAAGATGTGGCGTCGTCAATCATCGGAAACACACCGGCTACGAAGAAGAGAAGTGGCGTTCTTCGTCGGAGCATAAGTGTTCTTCGTGTTCTTCGTCAAGGTTGAAGAAGGTGGAGAGAGCTTCCCAAATCCTCTCATGGTGGCAAAGAATACCAACCAAAATAAAATAAGCCAAAAGCTTATTTTATTTACACAATTAAACAACTTGAATTTCAAAAGTTTGAAATTAAAACAACTCAACTCAATAAATAACCCAAGTTTTCATGATTAATTAATGAGGAGTTATAGGGAGTTTAAAGGGAAGATGAAGTGTTAGGGTTCGTGTGGGCCCCACCACACTTAATCCTCTCAAGGGAGGTTATGTGGATGTGGGTCCCACCCCTAACTCTATTTGGGAGGTTATAACCAACTTGGATAAAATAAAATGTGTTTCCACATTTTATTTAACTTCTTTTTAAATTCCCAAAAACTAACTCTCAACCCGCATAAAACGCAACCTCGGAAAAGGTCTCCATAAGAGAATATCGACACTGCGAGTTCATTGGTGCCCTCGGAATTCGATTCCAGGCACTGGTTCAGAAGTTAGAAATTCCCGCTCGTTCGTTCACTGAATGTACCCAAGCCAAACTTCAGAAATTGATTCCGGGCACACCGGGCCTCAGAATCAGGTGCCTTCGGAAACCGCGCTCTTGTAAAATTCTAAAAAAAATTAAGAAAAATTTTCCCTTGAATTTTACGGGTCTTTACAGTTTTGTTAGGGGTTGTGGAGTATCTTAGGAATGTTAAATGTTTTTTTTGGGTCATTCATAACTCCCAAGGATACCAGGATGCACACTATTATGGGTTCATTTAAAGGTACCAGTTTTTATAAGTGGAAGGTGAGCATTCAACCATCGTTAAAAGTTGGGATTTCTAGGGATGCCTTCAAAACCAATTTTTTCCAATTGTTTATATATAAGGAGGCTAAGGAGAGGAAATTGTTGGAGAGGTTGGGTGTTCAGAAAGTCCAGGAAAAAATAAAGGCCTAAATTTACCACTTCAAGACCATGGTTTCTTTTTCTCTAGTGATAGAATCAAAGGATAAGTTGAAAGCCCCTCTCTCTTTTTGGGGTCTTAATTTGGATATTAGAGATCATGTTATTAAATATGGGAATTTTATATTTTAGATGTTAGTGGATGAGGCATTTCTCCCCAAGTAGGTTCATAAAGTGAATTCTATAGAATTAATCGATCTAATTTCTCTTTGCTCTAGTGATAGATCTCTATCTGGTAAGAGGTGTATACATGAGTAACTAATTAATGCAGATTCCACTTTTTTATTATGCATTATCATTCATCATTCTAATTATTAATGTTATTCCAATGTGTTCAGTTTGGGTATTCAAATTCATCTTTCTAGTGTCCTCCAAATACTTTTCATCAATGTGGATATTTGGGTAATTTAGAGAAGTTTTTCTTGTAGAATTTGTAGAATAGAAAGTATCTAGTGGATGTTGTTATCTCCTAGCTGTGGGGAAGTGGATAGTTCAAGAAATCACATCTCCATAAAATGACCGTAGAGTGATGCTTTTTCATGTAGTGATGAATCATTTTTTGTGGTGTTATTGGCCCAACTTTTGGTTTTTGATGTCATAGAAGTTTGGGTTATGTTTCCTCTATTTTATTTTTCTCTTCTGTTGTACGTATCTTTTCATTATAAAGATATTATTGGATTGTTTTTATTACAAACGTATTATTGTGCTTTATGGATGTTGATCATTAAATGATTGGCCTTTTTGGATAAATTTTGGTTTTTAGTTGTGCATGTTTTGGATAAGTTTGTGTCTTCTAGTAATTATAGATCATGTGTTGATTCCATGTTTTGTTTGAGTTCCTTTCAGGGGTTTCATCATATATTGTGTGTTATTGGTTTGTCTTGGATGTTCAGGGTTTCAGTGTTGGTCAGTACTATTCAGGTTCTTATGGGACTGATCATCCTCTTATTTTTATGTGATTTTTTCATTGAGTTTTCTATTAAAGCTAGTCATGTGTGACTTATAGAGAGAAAGGTCACACTAAGACTCATGGTTCCATTTGACCTCATTCAATTTGAACCTTCAGTATTGTTTCTTGTTTGGGTGGGTTACTTTTTGAGGACAAAAAGTGATTGTGGTGGAGAGAATTTTCACACCCCAACTAGGATTATTTATTTTATTATTTTTTTGGAGATTGATTTTCTTCTTCAGTTTCTAGTAAAGTTCCTGAAAATAATTTTAGAGTTTTAGATTTTTAGTGGTTTTTGGAATTATTCACAGTTTGTGTGTATGGTTTGGGGTGAAACACTATATCTTTTTAATGAATTGGGTGACTTTAGATCATGTTGTTCTGGAATTGTATTACATTAATAACTTGGGAAAAGTTTGTGCTTAACTGTATGAGGCAAAGGGGAAACCATGTGGTGTGTGGTTGGTTTTTGGGAAAAATCACACGAATTGTACATGTTTTTAGGAAACAATGAGATAATCATGTGTAATGGAACTATAATATGATTAATCTGAATTTCATGTTTGGTACATGATTTAAAAATGAGTTCAGCCAGCCTTTGTGGGTGTCCTCCTTCCCTAGTAGGGTGTTCACAGTTGGTGCAAGGTTTGGAAAACTGTTCCAAAAAAGAATACAAGTTTCTCCTATTTATTAAAAACTGGAATATAGAATATTTATCTTCTTATTTTTAAATCTTGATTTGGGATTCCCCTCCCTTGTTCGATTTTGGCACACGAGTGCTCTCCCAAACCCTCCTCCCTTTGGATCCCCTTGGATATTTGGTTCTCCTCCTTCAAATCTAGGTGACTTCCTTTGGATATTAAGGTATTCTCTTCTTTTCTTATGTTCCTCTCTTGTTTTATAGTTTTTTATTAGTGGGGTTCTATCTTAGATAAACCCCAGAGACTAGGGTTGATGTGTGGATTTTGTTCCTATGATATTAGGGTGTGATGATCTTCTCTTGGTCTTAATTCTACCTCCTCAAAGAGTTTCATGAAATTGACACATCTTTGAGGTAAGTGTATATATTATTTTTATTTCCAGAAGATTCCATTGATACTTGATACTTCCTTAATTTTTTCAAAATGTGATTATCATTCTTTTGGTGTGTTTGTTTTTTTGTGTTTCCATAATGGAAATTTGATGAAATTTTTTTTCCAATGGATTTCCATGATAATAACTATATATGTATGTATGTAACATGATTGATGAAGTGAAAATTGGCCTTTTGAAATGAAATTGTATATCTTGGATTGTTTATGGGACATAGTTATTCTTTGGTAGTTTAGTTTGTTTGTGAATTAACCCTTCTGTATGGGTTTTGGTAACATTGGTGATTATTTGTGAGTGTAGTGATTAGTGGTATAAAATGTATTTACTGTGTTTTTGTGGTATACCATGGATAAGACATTGGATTTGGGAATACCTACAGGTACATGAGGTGAACCTGTGGGTAATAACTAAAAAATGATGGTTTCTCTATAAAAGTGTTCACCTTGAACCCCGGATTTTAAAAAACGATTCTTCAATCTCTTCTTCTCCTCCACCCCATCTTCTAAAAGGATTTATTTAAAATCCTCAATTATTTATAAGAGGTTTCTTAGTTAATAGAAAACCTCAATGTTTAATTAATGGTTTCCTACATCCAAACTAATTTCAAATGTGATTTCCCAATGTGTTTTCAAAATCATGGCATGTTTGGAACCTTGGAAAGTGGGTTGGTAATGAAATGATATAAAGGCTTGTTTTCTAATATTTGAGTGTACTATATGTTTTCACCTTGGATTTGTAAATGATTTTGTATTTGGACTCAGTATATAAATGTTATTTACTGGTTGGAACATTTGGATGCTTTGGAAAATTATTTTGAAACTAATTGGACATGATGGCCTAGTTGGAACTTTTGTTTATCATGATTGGTGACAGGATCCTCTACGGTTGTCCCTCTGAGTAGAGGATTATCATGTAGGTGGTGTTAGAGTTTGATCATGTATTGTATGGTGGTATTTGTGGGTTAATGGTTTATTTCATGAGTTTGATCAACTCCTTCTTCTCCGCATATTATTATAATGGGATTCCCAAATGTCATCTATCAGTTCGAGTGGCAGTTTATATCAAACCCTAATTAGACGGGTTGGTACACATTGTATTTATTAATAGGATAGGTGGGTTTGTCCACTGTTGAGATAGTATAGAAAACTTAATTGGTTATTATCTATTGAGATGGACCATATGCAGACTGGTGACTCCAAACTGAGCATGTCCAAGGATTAATTCTAGATATTTTTAGGAAATTCCCATGATCATCTATCTATGTGTTATAATTTATTTTTGGGCACATTGGTTATCTACCATGCTTTTATTTTACAACATTTAAATATATTATTTTCATTATTTTTCATCCATAGATTATGATCACCTAGATTATTTCCCCCTTTTTGGTATGGGGTTTATAAACTAGTTTTTTAAAATAGAAATTTATTTTGAAAAGAGACAAGAGGTTATTGTTGTTTTAAAAATGGAATGTTTTTTGGTTCTTTGAAAAGAGGAAATATATACCTGAGGATTATCCTTTGTTGGTTCTATATTCTCATTCATAAGTCCATTACATTGTAATTGAAATATGGTTGGTGTGGGCATGCCAATCCAACTTTCTAGGGCCCTTCAAATAATTTTCATCAATGTAGTGATTTGTGTTATTTAGAGATATTCTATAAGAGGCATTTTCCAAATAGGAAGTCTCTGGTGGTGGTTGTCAGCTCTTGACCATGGGGTAGTGGATCCTTAAAGACATCATGGATCTTGCCATAGGTCTTGGAGTATATCATTTCTCCTAGGCAGGAATCATTGGGTGTGGGGTTGTTGTCCATGATTATTGTCTCTAAAATTAGAGTGGAGTCAGTTATGTTTTTATTATTATATTTTTCTCTACTTTTATAAGTCCCTCTTTGTTTTAATGGTATTAGTGGTTCAATTTGCTTACAACCATACTGTTGTTCTATATGGATGAGGATCATTAAATGGTTGGATTTTGTGGATCCTTTTCAATTTTCTATTTTTCTAGTTTTAGTGAAGTTTGTGTCTTATGGGAATATCGGATCATGGGTTGATTTGCAGTTTTTTTGAGTTCCTTCTGTAGGATTCCCCTTATATTGGATTTTTTTGGTGCTATGGGATGTTCCAAGTTCCGGTGTTGGTAGGATATAGTCATTCCATTATGGTTGGGATCACCCTCCTTCTTTTCCTATTTTTCTTATCATTTAGGTTTCTCATATATATTGTTGGGTTTTACTTGTGGAGTGAATAGTCACACTAAGGATTGTGGTTATGTTTTACCTCACTTAGTTTTGAGATTTAGTATTGCTTGTCTTTTGTATGGGTGACTTTTTTAGAGAAGAAAGTGTCTTTAGTGTGGATAATTTTCACACCCTATAAACATTTATTTATTTATTTTATTCATTTCATGGTTTTGGATATATTTCTTGAGGTTTGGGATGAGTTCCCAATAATTATTTTTTGTTTTGGAGGTTTTGAGTTGTTTTTTGGACCAGTGGATGGTTTGTGTGCATAGTTTAGGTATGGACCTTGTAGATGTTTAAGGATGTGGGTTCATTTAGTTTATTTTGTTTTTCCATGGTTATACTTTCACATCATGCATAGGGTTAGAGCCAAACCATGCAAGGCCAAGGAAAAACTGTATGATGTGTGGTTGGTTTCTAAGACAAATCACACAACTTGTACATGGTTAGAGGTAACCATGAATAAATAATGCGAAATGGATCTATCATTTGATATATATGAGTTGAATGGTTGGGACATGACATCTAAAACTATGTGGGTGTCCTCCTTCTTCATTAGAGTGTACACAATTTGTGTACAATTTGTCAAACCATGTGTTCAAAACGTGTGAGTCTCCCAAATTTATTGAAATTATGAATTTAAATTCATTCCCATCATATGTTTTAACAACAATTTGGGATTATCCTAACTTGTATGGTTTTCCAAAAAAATATTGATTGAAAACCCTCATCCCTTTGGATCCCTTAGAAATTTGGCGCCCCTCCATTAATTCCAGGTGACTTCCATGTGTTTTTATGTTTTTCCCCATCTTCTCCTCTTATTCTCTTGTTTCTTATTTATTTCATGGTGGGGTTATATCATAACAAAACCATATAAGCTTGGGTTTATGTGTGGATTTTTTCCTTTTATGTTAGGTGTATTGATTGTATCTTCATCTGAGTTCTTCCTCCATATAGTGTTTTGTTGAATTTTCATATTGTTGATGTAGGTGTTTACATTATCTTCTTTTTCAAAACATACCATTAATTCTTGTTTATTCATAAATTGTTCTTAAATTTGATAATAATTCTTATGGAATATTAACATATATTTATTTGTGTTTTCCTAATGGTAACTTGATAAAATTGGGTTTCCAAATAGTTTCTATTATTATTCCTATATATTTTTGTATGTAAGGTGTGTGATGAAAATCCAATTGGCCATTTGAAATGAAATTTCACATATTGGATTGTTTTTTAGCCTTATATATTCTTTGTTAGTTTGGTATATTTGTTAATTGAAACTTTTTATGGGTTTTGGTAATATTGGATCTTATTGGTGAGTGTAGTGAGTAGTTTTATAAATTGGGGTTTGGAATTTTTGTAGTTTACCATGGGTATGCCATTGGATGTGGTCATACATGTAGGTTCACAGGGTGAACTTATAGATAAGAACACAATTGATGATTGTTTTTCAATTAAAGTGGTCTACTTGAACACAATATTTTCAAACTAGTTTCTTCCTCTCCTCGACCCCAAATTCTAAAATGTTATATTGAAAACGTGTAATGATTTCTATGTGGTTTTATGGTTCCTATAAAACCACAATTTTTTATGAACGGTTTCTTAGTTACCTAATGATTTCAAATGTGGTTTTCCAATGTGTTTTCAAAATCTTGTCCTGTCTGGAACCTTGGAATATGGGTTGGAAACTAAATGATATATAGGATCGTTTGAATCCTATTAAGCATGTTGATTGTTTTCACCTTGATTTTAGAAAAGGTTTTGGAAGAGGACTTGTAATATAAACATTAAGGTCAATGTTTCACGTGGTGATTCCTTGGAAAATGGTTTTAAAACTCATAGGATTTGAATCCCCAATTAGAACATAATTATGACTTGATTGCTGATGGGTACCTCTATGGTTGTCCCTATGAGGAGAGGGACATCACATAGGTGTTGTCAGATTTTTGGCTAGGAAATCATAGTGGCTACTATGGGTTAGTGGTTTAGTCCAAAAATATGATTAACTAATAATTCTCAGTTTACAATTATAATGGGATTCTTAGACATTATCTTGAGGTTCAGGTGACAGTTTCTTTCTATCACTGGTTAGACTGATTGGTACCCTTGAATTGTTTGAGTGTCCAGGTGGGTTGTACCTCTGGTGAGTCTAGTTTGTAGAACTTATCTGGTTATTCACTATATAGATACACCATATTTGAGTAGGCGAGTCCAAACTAAGTACTTCTAGTGATTTATTCTAAATATTTTCATTAAATTCCCAAGGTAATTTATTTGTATGTTCAGGTTTATTTTGCTGCACTTTATTCAACTTCCCACTTATTATTTATCTATATTCACTTGTACAATTTTCTTTATTTTTATGACATAGGTTTTGATCACATATTTTTCCCCCTTTTTTATATTAAGGCTTTTAAACTAGGATATCAAAATGAAAATCTGTTTTGAAAAGTGAAAGTTGTGTGTGTTGTTTTTAAAAGGGATAGATGTATTTCATTCTTATAAATGATAAAACAATATATTATAAATGTATTTAAAAATAGTGTTTATGTAATTTTTATGGAAAATATATGTCTTGAAAATGTGGTGTTTACCTCCTGAGATGTTTATGCTGACACCCTACTTATTCCACTCGATGTCCGTAGACCCATGTTTTTTTAGTTTCCAGTTTCCCATTTGGTTTTTCCTTTATATAAGGTTAGTTCTAGGGATGGTAGTGACCAAGAGGTCACATGTAGTTCATGTCAGTTCGTTTTGGATTTATATTTTTTTATTTTCTATTTTATTTAGATAATTTTTATCTAGTTCTTGTTATTTATTTCTTGATGCTTAGTTATTTTTGGCTTATATTACATGCATTTTTTGGTTAATTGATTTCTTTTTTTATTAGGTAATCATCATTTTCCTATGAATTATCATTGATTCCTAACACTAGTTTCAAGCTTGGGGTGACCAAGAAGGCCTTTTAGACTTTTTCATAGACTAGGTTAGGTTCCATGATAGATGGAAGACTAGTATGGTTAATGACATAAATGTTATATATTATAGTATAAAAAATTTAAATTATATAAAATGATTAAGTTTTTTAATTTTTTATAAAAGAGTTTTATAATTTTTGTTTCTAAATATTTCAAATATAATTCATAGTGACCCAAGATAGACATTACATTACTAAAATTCCATATAGAAAACACTTCGTTACACAAATATTCAAACCACCCCCATAATGAAAGGTTTAAAGTGTTTGAAACTAGATTTATAAGAAACTTATTTTAGTACTCTTATGAACATTTCTATATAAATGATCTATAATACAATACATATTAACATCTCATTAGTTATAATATTTTTTATAACATATAGAAATGGAAATAAAAAGAGTGAACTCATATAACAATTAAGGATAAACATAAGAGATAACTATCAAATATCATAATTGAATATAAAATGATAAAATGAATATAATTAATAAACATCAGAAAATGTATACCCAAGAAATAATTTATTATAAATATTTTCATATGAATTGGAATAACATAATACATTAATCAAAAAAATGTATAAATACGAGTCAATAAACATGATTTAGTAGATATTAACATGATCATGATAATAATAATAAAACATAAAGAATTTTTTAAAAGTATCATAAGACTTATTATAAGGAATATTAAACTCCTTATCCACACCATAATTTCCCACACTTATGAGAATCTAAAATTTAATCATTAATTCTAATCTTATGAGATATAAAATTTAAACCAATTCATTATTGTGAGATATAGAACACCGCTCGTCATTCAACCAAACTTATTAGATCTAGTTGTAAATCATTCACTTATCACATCATAATGATACCATGAAAATAAATTAGGTTTTAAAAAACATTAAAATTCAAATCACTTGATTTTATAGCTTAAATAACCCTTATAATGAAAATGGGTTTCACTTAAGACATCATAATGAATCCCTAGATAAAAAATGGGTTTAATATGGATTCACATAAGGAAATCATTAAAAATTCCATTAATAATCATAATATGATAAATCCATTGAAAATAAATGGGTATCAAGTAAAATAAACGAAAATTTCCGGTAAATTCCATTTAATGAAGATAATAATGCAAACTGTATTTACATATTATAGATAAAGGGTTTAATGTTAAGTTAATAATTTCCCCAAATTAGTCAATAGGTAGTATCTAAGTGAACATTATTTTATAAAATTAATAAAATAATAGGGTGTTCAAAAAATTAATATCATTGTATGAAATATTAGGATTATACATTGTGTATGTTTAGGCTTGAAAAAGGATGTGAAGGGTAATTCATCCATAGGAGAAGGAAATTACGAATGTCATCTTCCGGAAGAATGTGGAAAATTATTTTATAAGAATATTTTTTATCAAAAATAATCTATTTAAAAGGATGTGAATTGTGATATAATAAATTTTAGGAGCATTATGAGAAAATATATTCGGGAAATATGAAATATCCCATATTATTTTGAACATATATTAGGTAAATATATTTTATAAATAAAGCAGACTAAGATATTAATTTTGAAAAAAAAAATTCTTACAAAGGAAGAATAATATAAATAAAATTTGGTGGAAAGTGGTGTCCAAATGGAAAACATTATATGGTTATTATTTTTACACTTTGATGGAAATGACTCACATAGAAACATAAATATTTTATTTAAATCATCATTAAGAAGATAAAGTATTATAAAAACATCTAAATCTATAATTATGGTACATATAAGAATATTTTCAAAAGTATTCAATTAATTATGAAATTAGAAAATGTGGGATTTCAACCATAATTAAGAGACTTGGTTAGTTTCACTTAGAAGAAATATTTTGGGTAAAATACGAGTCAAGGGGAAATGAAATATTAAGGGAACATATAAATACCATGATTATAAAAAATAAAACATGAGAGGTTTTATAAAAAATAAAAAATAAAAATATATATTATATTATAAAAATGGTATTGATTTTAAAATAAAAATGGAAACCAAAACATTAAAATTTGATTAACATTTTGATAAAAATAAAATTCATGTTTGGTATCATTTGAATCGATGGAAATTTATGTAAAGTAAATTTTATGGATCTTCAATACCAATGAAAATCATAAGAGTAATTCATTATGTATTTATCACATCATATTAATGGTATCGTGGTTCACATTAATATATATGTTTGAATAAATTAAATTTGATATAATGAAACCCTTAAATTTGTTCCCTAATTATTAAAATGATATTTTAGATAATATATAAAAAATAAATATAAAAATTATTTTTTTAGAATTTTTTTAATATAAATAACTTTTTATAAAAATAATTTATAATTTATATGTATAATTGTATAAATTTTTTATTTCCCATTTTTGATGTCTGGTGTGGGTAATCATGATTGCTTTGTTCTAGATTCACAAAAAATGGTGTTGTTATTTATTCTACCCAAAAATTTAACCATAACATGATCAATAAATATATTCTAATAGATGAATTATAATTATTTTTAAATTTTAAATTTTCATAGATTATTACTTTATTCTTGATCTGATAAGATGTCATTGAAAACAAGCTTTTGTCCGTGATTTTTAAACTACAAATGGTGATATATTAATTAATGAGTGAAATATTTATATATATTTTCTTGAACAAAATAATATAATTTTTAAATATATATATATATATAATAGTATAATATTATTTATTTTTTCAAAACCATCCCTAATTTAATTTCATATATCATTATTCAGTTAAGAGTTTAAACATTCCCAAACAAGATCATACTATGAGTACTGATGTTATGAGGTGATTTAGATACAATTTCATTAAACTAGTCGCATTATGATATATTTTTAATTGATTATGGTGAAATATCATATTTATATAGGGTTTATAAGAATAATTTATGGATATTAAAATAGTAAATAATAAATAAATAAATTTTATCCTCCTTGTACGATTGTTTTAAATGATTGAATTGACAATAATAATTTATTGATGATACCATTAATAGTTTATCAATTTTTTCATAATAGGACAATATTTTTATCAAATATATAATATTTTTCCCCTAAACCCATACACATGAATATTCATTTATGGTGGTGATGAAATAAAAAACAGAAATCAATTGTACCATGAATGTGGTAGTCTACAAAAATGAATGGTTGATGATTTAACTTTCCATAGAATATGAGAAATGAATAATATGATTTATCATTTAACGACATAAAATATATTATAAATATCATTCTTATTTATAAAATTCAATATCTGTACATATAATTCTCTGACCTGGGTGCCACAAGTGGGTTCCCTAAGCCGGTTGGTCACAAGCCCTCTGGCACACCTCCCCATATTCTAAAGGTAACCGACTAGCAGTTATGCTCTAATATAGACATATCCTGGGGAGAATATAGCCTCTTTATTAAATAACCAAAATAATGGAAATAATAAACAATATCTAACTAATGATAAAAAATATAAAGAATAATACCATAATTAATACAAACCAATATCACATGATGAACCAAAACATGACAATATAATCCAAAACAAAAGTATAGATATTTTAGGTCATATATGTGTTAAGTGTAAATTGGAAAACCAAAAATAAATACACTAACAACCCCCATGAGGGACTTGAGGTCATGTCCAGTTCCTTCATCCATGCTTCACCACAATTCACCCATCTGACCTAGGGATCTATCCATTATCATATCTTGAAAATATAAAGTTTGTTTGGGTATCGATCAGCCAGTCAGAGTAGGATACGAGTACAAACTAGTAGGAAACCACCAACAGAGTCCAAAACAATATCCAATTCATAAAATATTATGCAGTTTTATAAAAAATAAATTAAAATAAATAATTTAAAAAAATTTACATTAAATTATCCATTATCTAACCATATAATTCCCCAGGTTCACGATGACACCAAAACCATCCATACCTTCTTTGGCTCATTCTCGAGTCTACACTATACCCTAAAGAGATATCACATTTCATTGCATTATGGTTTCAATTAATAAATTCATATAAATTAATATCATTCATACAATGGGGCCCTAGATAAGAAGTTTAGATCCTTGTGGGTATTTCATGCTGAAGTCCCTATCCCACAACTCAATGATCATATATATATAAATATATTAGGGCCTAGAGTATAATTTTTTACCGCAAAGATATTTGGAGAATATGTCTGTCTTTATTGCACATCCCATTCATAGATATCACATCACATGGTTCCTTATTTCCAACCAATTATTATCAAACATCTTAATTTATCATTCACACAATTCACAATTTCATTTATCCAGAAGTCATAAATTACAAATAATCATTTTTCTCTTATTAGTACACCTCAATGGTGGCTACCAACATTAAAATAACATTGATAAAAAATATATCCTTATACAATTACTCATAAATTAAATATACCTAATACAACATAATTCCATTTTCACAGCACTTATTGATTTCATAATAACAAGTTTAGTTTGTTAATAAATTCACTTCAGGATACAATTTTCCAATGAAGTAATATAAGATTCAAAATTAAATAGATGAAATTAAAATCAAGACTATAGGAATTGACATTTAGAACACCTACATCATGGTCATTGATTTACGTTCTCCAGACCAAAATTCACCGATGTTGAAGTGCACTAATTGAAATGACAACATAATGGAAGATTCAAGACCAAAACCTAAGATCAAGATCAAATGGAACACAACTAACCAAACCTAGATCTAACCCCATCTCTGACGGAGGAAATCATCCATTAAAAAGAAAATAAAAATAAGGAATAGGGAAAGGAAACCAAATGTGGAAGGAATCACTTACCAACAGAGAACTTATCCTTCAATCTGATCTTTGATTTGTAATGAAATGGGTTTGAGGATCCTTGGAATGCTCCAAAGAGTTTTCAAAAATTAATTAATTAGGTTAGGGTTGAGCCATGATTATTTATGGTTAATACATGGGGTTACAAAGAATTATTTAAAACTCTATGAGTAAAAAAATCGGCAAACATAGTTTCATGTACAAAGATCACTGTTTGGAAAATTGTTCACCCATACTATTGGGTTTTATAATTACTCATAGGTCAGAACATTGTTTGACAAACCATGAACCCATTTTAAACCCCCCCCCCTCTGTTTGAGGGTGTACAGTTTTTCGCGAGTGGATACACAATTTGGGAAAATTATGCGTTAACCACGCACTTCCAAAAATCACTCCAAAACAACCAATATTATCTTTAATACACCCAAGACAATCCTAAAAAGTATGATAACAACTAGGGTTAAATAATAACTAAAAATTATCATGATTAATATCAAGAGATTCCAGGATCTTAAAATATCCCCACCTTATATCAGCTTATCCTCAAACTATTCACCCAATAATATTTAAGATTATAAGGTAAAAATGTCAAGCCACGGTTCCCACATATCTTCTTCCCTATCCCATGTTTCCTTCCAAACACATCCATATTCCTATAATAATAAAACTATTGGCAATGTATTCCCTCACAAAACTTTCTCACCATGATCCAAAACATGTACTAGATGGTCCTTAAAGTATGCATCAGTCTCAAGCTCAACATCATCAGCATCGATCACATGGGAAGGGTTTGGGTGATACTACCAATGATGTGATATATAAAAACAACCATACATATCACTATATATTTATGGAATATTCAAAATGTATAACATTGGCCCAATTCACCCCAAAATCTAAAATGGTCTGACAAACCTGGCTGCCAACATTCCCTATCTCAAAATCCTATAGTGACCCAATCTATGTGGTGGAAAAAGGAACACACAGTCACCCATTATAAACTCAATTGGTCTTTAACTCCAATAATCATTCAAAATCTTCCTACTATGATCCATATTCATATGTTTCTGAGTCAACTGAACCTGCTCAAATGTCTCCTTCACAAGACATGGTCCTGTTAACTATGAATCCACCACCTCTATCCAACAAAGATATCACATGAATGATCAACCATAAAGATACTGATATGTTTGCATCTATATACCCTCCTGATAACTATTTTAATAAGAAAAATCAATAAGGTAAAAGTGATTCTTCCATGACCCACAAAAAGCTCAGACACAATCCCATAGCATATCATCCAAAACCTATATAGTATTTTTGGACTTCCCGTCTATCTATGGGTGGAAACCCATACTCAGTAATACGTCTATAACATGGGCCTTCTATAAGAAGTTTAAGGAGTTTGAAGTGAGACACGAGTAATGGTATGAAACTGTTATCTATAGAAACCCATGAAGATGGACTATCTCCCGAATATACATTTCCCTCCACTGATCCATTGAAACATTTCCCTTGATCGGTAATAAATGTGTTACATTCATCAATGAATCTATAATCACCTGAAAGGATTTATTCAACTGAGAAATCCCTTAAAGACCCACCACCACAACCATGGTGGTATTTTCAAAATTTCTTTCTATAATGGGAAACAATTATAATAACCCACCAGTTTTTTGATTATCATCCTTCATCTTTTGACTGGTCTAACATTTTTTCATTAACCTTAAAACCTATATTTTTTTATTAGGCCACCAATACTATCGATGTAGGTCAAAAATAATTTTGGTAAAACCATGATGCACCACCGTATTCAAGCCATGAAACTCACACATCAACTCCGCATGTATACATGGAGGCAAAAAAACATGACCATGAATATAGTTGATATATTCCTCACCTATGGTCCAACTTGAAGGTGACTCCCCCACCTTCACATCTTTTCCACAAGGCCAAATACACTTGGTCCTTCTATACACTCTCTCTAATCTAGATCAAAATTGAGGATTCCACTGATAATGATACATGGTCCAAATTCCCCTAGACCACCCAAACCATAATATGCATCTCATCCAACAAGGTAATCATCATCCACTTAGAACTAAACTCATGAAATTCTTGAGTCTGAGTTTTCTTTCTCAATGCATCATCAACATTATTTCCCTTTTTGTGTTCATATGCTAAATCAAAGTCTAAATACAATAAATACTCAACCCATATCAACTTCCATATATTCAAATATTATTGTGAAAACATATATTCTATGCCCTTGTGATCAGTATACATAGTAAAATTTTAACCCATTAAATAATGTCTCCAACACTTCAAAGCATAAACCACTGAATCTAACATGATATTGTTCTTAGGGAAATTCTATTGATGTGTCCCCAATATTCATGACCCATATTACAAAAAATGATCACCTTGAATTATCACTACTCTATGTTCTATCCAAGACACATAACCAAACACCATATACTCATCCACTTGCATGGGTATGATCAATATTGTAGTAGTTTTCAAATGCTTTTTGATCATATAGAAAGTAGTCTCATATGATTTGTGCTATTAAAAATTTATCCATTTCTTGGTCAATCAAAAAAGAGGAATGTCCAAGTGGGAAAATTCTTTGATAAACCTCTAATAATATCTTTCCAATCCCAATATATAATTATATCAAAAGAATTTTTGGTATGTTCCCAAGAAACTACTGCTTGTACCATCTTTAGGTCCTCCAAACACCTTACTCTGTGATGATATTTCCTAAGAAACGTATCGTGTTAATATAGAATTTAAACTTACATATCTTGGTGTATTGTTGATGCTATCTTAGTGTACTCAAGTATATGTTTATATGTTGGGAATGATCACCATGAGTCTTGGAGTACACACATAAGACATCCGCAAAAACAAACACAAACTAATCAAGATATGGGTGGAATATTCAGTTCATGGAGGCTATAAACACAATAAAAGTATTCATTATCCAAAACAACAATACGATGAACTCATATAGCCCATTCCATATTTTGAAAGTAGTCTGTGGTATATTAAATGGTCCAACTATCAACTAATGGTACTTCACTGTCAGGTAAAGTTTAGAGAAAACACTAGATCATCTCAACATGTCAAATATATCAATGATACATGAAAGAGGATATCGGTTCTTCATCGTCACAATGATTAACTTTTGATAATTAACAGAAAAGTGAAACATCCCATCAACTTTATTTGAAAATGAGACTGGGGAACCCCAAGGTGTCGTACTCAAATGGATACATCCATTATCAATAAAATATTATAGCTGAGTATTAATCTCTTGAAGATCTGTTGGTGGAATTATATATAAGGCACAAGCCTTAAACATTGATTATTATTGAATTAAAAGAATAATTCACATAGAGGATCTTTTCAGGTTTAGATTTTTAGAGAATTAGGACATAAATATTACATCTCAAAAGATTAAAAAGTAGACACTCCTACTATATTTCCATAAAATAAAAACTCATAAAAATAAACATTTCTAGTTCCATGTTTTAGATAGCATGATGTTTCCTTATTCCCATTATTGACCCTATTCCACAATATGTCCTGTGAAAAACATTTCAAAAAAAACATGGGGTGAGCATAAAAAATCAGCAAGAGATACACAAAGAAGGAAACTATTAGTTTTTCAAAACAACAAGTAAACCATGTATACTTTATCAAAGTAATACTTTTAACCTTTATGAAGTAGTAAAAAACTCATCATTGAATAAAACATCATTACATATCCTTTTGTAACCAAAATATGTCCATAAACCCATATAAAGAACACATAACATATAAAGGTAACTTGGGACATAAACATACTTAAATGGAATAACCATACGGTTGACTTCCACACATACTTAATGGAATAGCCATAAGGCCGACTTCCATACCCAATGAATTGGAGGTTATAATGTAACCACCCGTCCTGGTATTCACGGCACCACCCGTCATATGGTTTATCATGTAACCACCCATAAAATGTCCAAGAACCATCATTACACATAAAATATTGAATTTATAAACATTTCAATAACAAAATTTCATTTACAATCACAATAAGTAATTCCATGATATTGAATTAATCAATCCATTTTCAAAAATCATTTAAATGAGATTTTTGAATCAAAGTGTCCCATACCACATTGATGCTTTTAATAGAATTATAATTTTAAAACATTAATGTCCATATAAATAAATACTGAAAACCATTTTGAAAACATGGACATCAAAGATAAATATTTATAATAATGAATCTTTAAAACATTTAAAACTATATTTTTGTTAAAGAGTTTTTAAAAAATTGAGAGACTCTCGAATACAAATAATTGTGGAATAACATTTAATCCGAACTTTATAATATCATGAGAATAAAGGGATTAATGATATAATATGTCAAAGGACAGTATACACACCATATAAGTGTGAATTGGTGCATAACAACAATGAAGTCTCAATGGAAATGTAAATTGAGATGAAATCCCTTATAAAGATGGTATCCTTAAATTAACGATAAATCTATCATATAATTATGTGTAAGAAATATAAATACACCCAATATAACTGGATATTAAGTGTGAAAAAATCATAGGACATTCACACATAATCTTGGAAAAACAACACCAATGACATAGATATTTAACTCAATGAAATGAGATTGAGTTATAATTTCCCATAAAAGTTCGTAAGAATTTATCAATGAGATGATTATGTGTAGAAATCGTATATCCACACAATGGTTTGTGGAATATTACAACATAGATATTACACACATGATCTTGGCATAATAAAATCAAGAATTAGAGGTTTGACCCAAAGAACTAAAAGTGGGTTAAGAAGTTCCCTTATAGAAATCTGATAGCCTAACATCATCACATTAAAATTCAGAAAATGAGTTGATGAGAGAGAAAATGGTATCTCATCACATGGACATAAAATTTACATAAATAAGGATATATAAGAACATATCCCAACATAATTGTATGTGAATTAAAAGACATAACAAAAGAAGTCTTCCAAAAATAGGAGGGTGAAAAGTCCCCTTACCGAGTTTGGTAACTTTCAAAATGTACACCCCATGGAAGAAGGGTCATACAATGAAGATGTAAATACACATAAATAAATTTATACTACAAAAATTGTATAATAATGGATAGTATATACACCATTCAAAGGAAATAGTGGCAAACATAGCAAAAATGTCACAGGATTAAAAGTGAGATGAAAAATCCCATATGAAAACTCAACAGCCTAACAGCGCCAATTAAAACATCCAAAAATGGATTTATGAATCAAATAGGGTATCTAATAAAATGAAAATAAAAATTAAATTATGAATAATATAAAATAACATCTCCAAACATAATAAATATGAGCTTAAAAGAAATGACAAAAAAGAGAGTACTTAAAAAGAAAGAGAGAAGTTGGATCCCTTATCTCAAGTCTGACTTGTCTTGTTCATTTCTTTATATTCCTAAATAATACACGTTGTTAAATTAATAATTGATTAAGGACATCTTTTAAAGATTATTATTCAGTTCATATCACATATTATAATGTTATAATAATTGGTTAATAATGTGAGTTCATATCACACGTTTTTGTCGATGTTTGGTACAAGACTCAAAAATGAACTTGTTTGAAAATGATTGTCGATGTAGTTATAATTAAATCATCTCCAGAATACTATTAATGATTTAAATATCATATATATTCAGTAAATATTCATTTTATACTACTCCATAACATTTGGAGATAAAAAAAATGAAATGCACCGGTCAAGGAGACGGTAGGTCGTACGTACACATGAACGCTACTTTCATTCCTTTGTCATATTAACAGAATTAAAAATAATTGAGATGTATATATATTATTATTAAATTATAATATATATGTCATATAGGTCACATATTTTCATTAATTTCATTTTTCATACATTCCATTTATTGCATTAACGAGTCACATCATTTGAGGGGGCGGTAGTCCACACTTCCTCGTATGAAATTATTGCATTTTCACAACATGAAAAGCATAAATTCATGTTTTAAATATAAAATTAAGAAGCATATAGAAAACAAAAATAACGTATATACATATCTAAAATATAGTGACATCATAATGGCCATCATTAAAGGTGTTAAGAGAAGATTGAACAATCATCGTTTCGTGAGACAGAAATTCGCCAACCACAGAAGCAGTGTGTTGTTTAACCATTAGACGAAGGTGTGTGTAAGTTTATCTCGAATCCTTCACATAAAAAGATCATAGTATATTTAAGATACTGGTTTTGTTACAAAATAAAGGAATAAAAAGAGTTTTGAGGGTTGGAGAAGCAAAATAAAACAAAAGAACACAAGTGAAGACATTACCTTAATATCGGGTAACTCTTCTTGATTTGAGCTCAAAGGCTTCCTTGGAAAGGATTATTCCAAAAGGTGAGGCTTCAATGATGAAAAGAGGGATGTGGAGAGATGAAATGGGCAGGGTTTGGCTGAGCCAATGTTTTGAGAGGTGTGGGTAAAGTGGTAGAGGTGGGTACCTTTTATAAGAGAAGAGGAGGGGCACTCTTGGAAAGTTATAAAATATTACTTCATTATAAAATGATTTTCGGATTTCAAAGGTCCCAAAAGGATATATTTCGAGGATAAGGTGAGAAGGTTTCTAAATACACCCATATAATAGGTTTTTGACAAGTTTAGGTCTTAGAGTTTACATTATATTTTCATTTTATTTAAATCGTTAAGTAATGAGGTAATCGCTGCATCATCATGGTGTCATAAATAATTTAGTATATTTAATGTATAAAAATTATAAAAAAAATATAATGATGTATGAAATAGTTTTATATTTCTAATGAATATTTATTTTCAATATTATGACTTGTATAGCCCCATTTAAATTTTTTTTTAGTAAAACAACACATGTTTGTGACATTTTTATTTTAACATTAAAAAAAATTAATGTCATTTTCCTACCAAAGCGGCTCCATGGGGTCCCCAAGTTGACCCATGGATTTTCATGGTCAGCCATGACGCATCCAATAAGTTTAGGAAATCTGTCAAGGTCATTTCATATTATTAAAACATAATTTTTACCTTAAATTACAGTAATTACCTCTAATCGCGATTAATAAAACTTAAAAGTTACTATTCACCAAAAATTATTTTAATCTCATTGAACCACATTTTACTTCCTAATGATAACCATGTATGTCAGATTTTTGAAAATAAAATCACAGAAGTGGTAAAGTTTATTTAAACGAAAAGTAAGTTTCTTTAAGTACCACTTAGTGGTTTCACTATTCATCCAAAATTGAAGTTTTTCAGAAAAATACCAAAAAATCATCCTAAGATATATTTGATATTCCGAATTCAAAAATGATGTCTATTTTAAAAAATTTAAAAAATATAAGTTATATTAATTAATTTATTAATTAATTCTGCTGTCAGAACAAATAGTGTGTTTTTATGAAACAATATATATCAAAAGATTGACACTAGTTTATGTCCAATTTCAATGTGAAATTAATTCCAATGACCACTATTGGATTAAATAGTAAAAATATATTCTAATTTTAATTTAAAACCAATTAAAAAGATAATCTAATCATATAAATGAATTTTATTAAAAAGATGTTTTCAATTAAAATGCAACATTTTTCACTATTCATTAAAAATGAACTTTATCGGAAAAATACCAAAAATTTACACAAAGTAAATTTTGATGTCCCGATTCTAAAGAATAATTTTATTTGGTCCAATAGAATGTATAAGAGTGACCAAAACGATATTTAATGAGGGTTCGTCATCAAAAGGTGATAGTTCGACCTTTTAGTGAATATTAGAATATTTTTGCTTAAAATTGGATTCATTTTCATTTTATGCCTCTAACATTTATTGGATGAAAGTAAAATTATTTGACAAACATATATAATCATTTTTTTGTTAGTTCCATTCTTTCCCACCATTACAATGGCTAGGCATTAACTACCATTTAAAATAATATTATTTTATTATTAGTGTAACATCCCAGGTAAATAAATAATATTATATTCTAATGTTTATCTATATTTGTGAATAAAATGTAAATATTACTTTAAAGGGAACGCTATGCTCGATGGCGTACCCAATACACGACAACGAGTTCCTTTGAAATCTTACGTTGCACTCTAATAATAAAATTATATTATTTTAAATAAAAGTTAACGCCTAGCCATTGTAATGGAGGGAAAGAACAGAACTAACTACAAAATGATTATATATGTTTGTCAAATTTTTTTTCTTTTATCCAATAAATGTTAGAGGCGTAAAATGCAAATGAATCCAATTTTAAGAAAAAATCTTCTAATATTCTTTAAAAGGTCGATTAACCGCCTTTTGATGAAGAACCCTTTTTAAATATACTTTTGACAATTTTATATATTTTATTTGAAAAAATAAAATCCCTTTTTATAATATTGACATCAAAATTTACGTTGTGTAAATTTTTGTTATTTTTCCAATAAAGATCATTGTTAGTGAAATAATGCATTTTAATTCAAAACCTCCTTTTAATCTGATTTATTTATATGGATAGATTATATTTTTAATTAATATTAAAGTGTATTTAAAATATATTTTTACCATTTAATCCAATGGTGGTCATTGGAATTAATTTCACTTTGAAATTGGTCTTAAACTAGTGTTAATCTTTTAATAGATATTGTTTCTTAAAAACACGCTATTAGTTTGACAACATAAATTAATTATTAAATTAATTAATGCAACTTATATATTTTGAATTTTGTAAAATAGACATCATTTTTGAATTCAGATTATCAAATATAGCTTAGGGTGAATTTTTGGTATTTTTCTGAAAAACTTCAATTTTTGGTGAATAGTGAAACCACTATGTGGTAGTTAAAGAAACCGATTTTTCTTTTAAATGAAATATTACCACTTCTATGATTTGGTTTTCAAAACTCTGACATACATGGTTGTCATTAGGAAGTAAATTGTGGTTCAATGAGATTAAAATAATTTTGGGTGAATAGTAACTTTTAAGTTTTTATTAATCACGATTAAAGGTAATTATTGTGATTTAAGGTAAAAATGATATTACAATAAAATTAAAATATCTTCACACTTGTCCGAACCCTATTTTATGAGTCATGGCCGACCAAGAAAACCCATGGGTCAATTTTTGGGACCACATGGAGCAACTTGGGTAAGATAATGACATTAATGCCTTTTATTTAAAGTAAAAGTAAAAATGACACAAACATGTATTGTTTTAATAAAAAAAATTACATGGGGTTATGCAAGTCATATTTTTTTTTACTATAAATAGTAATTGGAAAGATAAAAATATTTCCTACACCATAGAATTTTTATTATTATTTTTAGACATTAAATAAATTTAATTATTTATGACATCATGATAACGCAGCGATTACCTCATTATCTAACGAGTAAAATAAAATGAAAAAGTAATGTAAAATCTAAGACCTAAACATGTCAAAAACCTATTGGATGGGTGGATTTAAAACCCTTATCACCTTATCCTATAAATATATCAATATGGGACCTTTAAAATCCGAAACACATTTGAAAATAATGTAACCTTTTTTGACTTTCCAACAGTGCCTCT
This sequence comes from Viscum album, assembly GCA_963277665.1. NCBI lineage: Eukaryota > Viridiplantae > Streptophyta > Magnoliopsida > Santalales > Viscaceae > Viscum > Viscum album. Next base: position 178,080,197 of record OY728151.1, read on the forward strand.
CCTCTCCTCTTATAAAAGGACCCCACCTCTACATCATTACCCACAGCTCTCATGCCTTTGGATCGGCCAAACCCTGCCCATTTCATCTATCCAAATCCCTATATTCATCATTGAAGCCTCACCTTTGGGCTGAATCCTTTCCAAGGAAGCCTTTGAGCTCAAATCCAAAAGAGTTACCCGATTTAAAGGTAATGTCTTCCCTTGTGTTATTTTGTTTTATTTTTCTTCTCCAACCCTCTAAACTCTTTTTATTCCTTTATTTTGTAACAAAACCAGTATATTAAATATAATAGGATGTTTTTATGTGATTTATTCTAGCTACACATACGCACACCTTCGTCTAATGGTTAAAGAACATATTGTTTCTGTGGATGGCGAATTTCTGCATCACGAAATGATGATTATTCAATCTTCTCTTAACAGCTTTCATGGTGGCCATTATGATGTCAATATATTTTATATATGATATATATGGTATTTATGTTTTCTATATACTTTTGAATTTTATATTTAAAACATTCCTTTATTCTTTTCAGGTTGTGCAAATGCGACAATTTCATATTAGGAAGTGTGGACTACCGCCCCCTCAAGTGATGTGACTCGTTCATGAAATACATGGAATGTATAATGAATGAAAATAATGAACATATGTGACATATATAACATATATATTATACTGTAATTATAATATATATATCTCTCAATTATTTTTAAATCCATTAATATGACAAAGAAATGAAAGTAGTGTTCATGCGTATGTACGGCCTACCATCTCCATGAACGGTGCATTTCATTTATTTTTATCTCAAAATGTTATCGAGTAGTATAAAATGAATATGTACTGAATATTTATGATATTTAAATCATTAATACTATTCTGGAGATTATTTAATTATAACTACATGGACAATCATTTTCAAACAAGTTCATTTTTGACTCATGTACCAAACATCGACAAAAACGTCTGATATGAACTCACATTATTAACCAATTATTATAACATTATAATATGTGATATGAACTGTATAATAATATTTAAAATAGTTACTTAAGAAATTATAAATTGAACAAAGTTTATTATTCAGGAATATAAAGAAACGAATAAGACAAGTCAGACTTGAGGTAAGGGATCCAACCACTCTCTTTCTTTTTAAGTACTCTCTTTTATGTCATTTCTTTTAAGCTCATATTTCTTAAGTTTGGGGATGTTTTTTTATATTCCTCATACTTTAATTTTTATTTCCATATTATGAGAGACCCTATTTGATCTCATAAATCCATTTTTGGATGTTTTAAGTGGCATCGTTAGGCTGCTGAGTTTTCGTAAGAGATTTTTCATCTCACTTTTATTCTCGTGACATTTATGCTATGTTTTCACTATTTCCTTTGAGTAGTGTATGTAATTCCAATTATTATAAACTTTGTGTAGTATAATTTCATTTATGGGTATTTACATCTTCTTTGTATGACCCTTCTTCCATGGGGTGTCTGTTTTGAAAGTTACCCAACTCGGTAAGGGGACCTTTCACCCTCCCCTTTTTAAAAGACTTCATTTGTTATGTCTTTTAATTCACATAATATTATGTAGGGATATGTTGTTATATATCTTTATTTATGTAAATTTTATATCCAAGTGATGAGATACCATTTTCTCTCTCATCAACTCATTTTTTTAATTTTAAAGTGACGTCGTTAGGCTATCAGATTTCTTTAAGGGAACTTCTTAACCCACTTTCAATTATTTGGGTTAAACCTCTACATCATGATTTTATTATGCCAAATTATGTGTGGAATCTATATGTTGTAAGTTCCACAAACCTTTGTGTGGATATACTATTTCCACACATAATCATCTCCTTGATAAATTCTTATGAAGTTGTATGGGAAATCATAAATCAATCTCATTTATTGATTTAAATATCCATGTCATTGTTTTTTTTTCAAGAATATTTGTGAATGACCTCTGATTATTTCACACTTAATATCCAATTATATTGGGTGTATTTATATTTCTCACACATAATTATGTGATAGATTTATCCTTAATTTAAGGATACCATTTTTATAATGGATTTCATCTCAATTTACATTTCCATTGACACTTCATTGTTGTTATGCACCAATTCTCTCTTATATGGTGTGTATACTATCCTTTGGAATATTATATCATGAATCCCTTTATTCTCATGATATTATAAAGTTCGTATTAAATGTAATTCCACAATTATTTGTATTCTAGAGTCTCTCATTTTGTTAAAAACTGTAACAAAAATATCATTTTAAGTGTTGTAAAGATTTATTTTTCGAAATCATTATCTTTAATGACCATGTTTCCAAAATAGTTTTCAGTATTTAGTTATATGGACATTAATGTTTTAAAATTATAGTTCCATTAAAAGCATCAAAGTGGTATGGGACACTTTGATTCAAAAATCTCTTTTAAATGATTTTTGGAAATGGATTGATTAATTCAATATCTTGGAATTACTTATTGTGATTTCCAATGAAATGTTGTTGTTGAAATGTTTATATTTTCAATATTTTATGTGTAATGATGGTACTTTGACATTTTATGGGTGGTTACGTGATAAACCATATGATGGGTGGTTCCGTGAAGACCAGGATGGGTGGTTACGTTATAACCTCCAATGCATTGGGTATGGAAGTTGGTCATATGGAAATTCCATTAAGTATGTGTGGAAGTCGACAGTATGGTTATTCCATTTAAGTATGTTTATGTCCCAAGTTACCTTTATATGTTATGTGTTCTTTATATGGGTTTTATGGTAATATTTTGGTTAAAAAAGGGTAAGTAATGATCTTTTATTCAGTGAAGAGTTTTCTACTACTTTATAAAGGTGAAAAGTATTACTTTGATAATGTATACCTGGTTTACTTGTTGTTTTGAAAAACTAATAGTTTTCCTTCATTGTGTATCCTTTACTGGGCTTTTTATGATCATCCCATGTTTTTGAAATGTTTTCCAAATGACATAAAGATGAATAGGGTCAAGGATGGGATTAAGGGAAGACATTCTATCTAAAACATGGAACTAGACGTGTTTCTTTTTAAGTGTTTTTATGGAAACTTTGTAGAAGTGTCTACTATGTAATCTTTTGAGATGTAATAGTTATGAACTAATTTTATAAAACTCTAAACCTGAAAAGATCCTCTATTTTTATTATTCATTTAATTCATGATTATGTATTGTTTAAGGTCGGGGCCTTATAGTTGGCATCAGAGGTAGGTTTAGATAGCTTTTGAGGTTAGGGTATTCTCTAAGCATAAGTGACATTACAATAATGGTTAGGATTTCAGAATGAGTCCTAGTTTTAGATAAAGAGAATGAGTAAGTATATCTTAGTGTTTATCTTCCTCATTAGTAAATGATGGTTTTGTTGATATACTCACACTGACACCTCTGTTTTTAGTAAATGGGTGGATCTAGCAGGCACCAAAGTGACAATGGGTTTGAAGGAAACTGTGGTGGTTCTCTGATTAAGAGACTAGATGAAATGGGGGATTCAATGAGGAATATCGTGGTTGATCTAAACCAACTATCAAGGAGTCATGATCAACCACATGAACCTTGGTGAGTTCTCTAATACATCATGTATGAGATGACCAACTCGATGTGGAATTTTAGGTAATAATTATAAAGGTAACCATCAGGGTTTATATGATCCTTACTTTTGAGGTATTTTTTGGTTACAATATGTTATGATAGGAATATGAACGACATGAGATAAACATGAGGTTAAATTATGTTATAGTTATTTTTGAAGATTTTATTGTTTTTTGGGGAATGTTATAATAATTATATAGTTTTGGAAAAAGGAAAACACGCAGACCTTGTGACTTTTGAATTAAAACACAACATTTTAACTAAAAATTAATAAAAATATGTGACATATATGACATATATATTATACTGGAATTATAATATATATATCTCTCAATTATTTTTAATTCCATTAATATGAAAAAGAAATGGAAGTAGCGTTCATGAGTACGTACGGCCTACCGTCTCCATGAACGGTGCATTTCATTTCATTTTATCTCAAAATGTTATGGAGTAGTGTAAAATGAATATTTACTAGATATATATGATATTTAAATCATTAATACTATTCTCGAGATTATTTACTTATAACTACATGGACAATCATTTTCAAACAAGTTCTTTTTTGACTCATGTACCAAACATCGACAAAAATGTCTGATATGAACTCACATTAGTAACCAATTATTATAACATTATAATATGTGATATTACCTGAATAATAATCCTTAAAAAGGTCCTTAAGAAATTATAAATTTACCAAAGTTTATTATTTAGGAATATAATGAAACGAACAAGACAAGTCAGACTTGAGGTAAGGGATCCAACCTCTCTCTTTCTTTTTAAGTACTCTCATTTATGTAATTTCTTTTAAGCTCATATTTATTATGTTTGGGGATGTTCTTTTATATTCATAATACTGTACTTTTTATGTTCATATTACGAGAGACCATATTTTATCTCATAAATCCATTTTTGGATGTTTTAAGTGGCGTCGTTAGGTTGCCGTGTTTTCGTAAGGGATTTTTCATCTCACTTTTATTCCTGTGACATTTATGCTACGTTTTCCACTATTTCCTTTGAGATGTGTATGTAATTCCCATTATTATAAACTTTTTTTATTATAATTTCATTTATGGGTATTTAAATATTCATTGTATGACCCTTCTTCCATGGGGTGTACGTTTTGAAAGTTACCCAACTCGGTAAGGGGACCTTTCACCCTCCTCTTTTTAGAAATATTATTTTGTTATGTCTTTTAATTCACATACTATTATGTTAGGATATGTTCTTATATATCCTTATTTATGTAAATTTTATGTCCATGTGATGAGACACCATTTTATCTCTCATCATATCATTTTTTTAATTTTAAAGTGACGCCGTTAGGCTGTCAGATTTCTTTAAGGGAACATCTTAACCCACTTTCAATTCTATGGGATAAACCTCTACTTCATGATTTTATTATGCCAAGATTATGTGTGGAATATCTATGTTGTAATTTACACAAACCTTTGTTTGGATATACTATTTCTACACATAATCATTTAATTGATAAATTCTTACAAACTTGAATGAGAAATCATAAATCAATCTCATTTCATTGAGTTAAATATCTATGTCATTGGTTTTGTTTTTCCAAGATTATGTGTGAATGACCTCTTATTGTTTCACACTTAATATCCACTTATATTGGGTGTACTTATTTTTATCACACATAATTATGAGATAGATTTATACTTAATTAAAGGATACCATATTTATAATAGATTTCATCTCAATTTGCATTTCCATTGAGACTTCATTGTTGTTATGCACCAATTCTCTCTTATATGGTGTGTATACTGTAATTCGGCATATTATATCATGAATCCATTTATTCTCATGATATTATAAAGTTTAGATTAAATGTTATTCTAGAATTATTTGTATTGAAGTGTCTCTCATTTTGTTAAAAACTCTTTAACAAAAATATCATTTTAAATGTTTTAAAGATTAATTATTCTAAATCTTTATCTTTAATGTCCAAATTTTCAAAATATTTTTCAGTATTTAGTTATATGGACATTAATGTTTTAAAATTATAATTCCATTAAAAGCTTCAAAGTTTTATGGGACACTTTGATTCAAAAATCTCTTTTAAATGATTTTTGGAAATGGATTGATTTATTCAATATCTTGGAATTACTTATTGGGATTTCCAATGAAATGTTGTTGTTGAAATGTTTATATTATCAATATTTTATGTGCAATGATGGTACTTGGACATTTTATGGGTGGTTACATGATAAACCATATGACGGGTGGTTCCGTGAATACCTGGATGGGTGGTTACGTTATAACCTCCAATGCATTGGGTATGGAAGTCGGCCGTATGGTTGTTCTATTAAGTATGTGTGGAAGTCGACCGTATGGTTATTCCATTTAAGTATGATTATGTCCCACGTTACCTTTATATGTTATGTTATATTTATATTGGTTTTATGGTAATCTTTTGGTTACAAAAGGGTAAGTAATGATCATTTATTCAGTGAAGAGTTTTCTACTGCTTCATAAAGGTGAAAAGTATTACTTTGATAATGTATACATGGTTTACTTGTTGTTTTGAAAAACTAACATTCTTCTTTCATTGTGAATCCTTTACTGGGATTTTTATACTCATCCCAAGTTTTTGAAATGTTTTCCACCGGACTTAAAGATGAATAGGGTCAAGGATGTGATCAAGGAAAGAAATTCTATCTAAAACATGGAACTAGACATATTTCATTTTATGTGTTTGTTTTATGGAATCATAGTAGAAGTGTCTACAATTAAACTTTTGAGATGTAATAGTTATGACCTAATTCTCTAAAACTATAAACCTGAAAAGATCCTCTTTGTGAATTATTCATTTAATTCATGATTAAGTAATGTTTAAGGTCGGGGCCTTATAATTAGAGTGCAACGTAAGATTTTGAAGGAACTCGTTGTCGTGTATTGGGTATTCCATCGAGCATAGCGTTCCCTTTAAAGTAATATTAATATTTTATTCAAAAATATGGATAAATATAAAATTTCATATTCTTTATTTACCTGGGGTGTTACATCCTTCCCCCCTTTTGGGAATTGTGTCCTCGCAATTTTAAAATTGGGCTCGGAAAATTCATTGAAAGCCCCACATCGGAAAAGGAGTAAATTAAACTATCACTTTAAAATAAAGAAAGGGAAGTACAAAGGTCACCTGAGTTAACCCATACTAGGATTCAATGTATGAAAACATGGATATGAACGAAAAAAACAAAGGGTCTTGTTCTGAGGGAGTGTGATAGAAAACATGTTTAGGAGAAAGTTAACCACCAGAAAATCACAAACTTGTGATGGGTTAAATGGTATTGGATTCCCCAGTAGGAAAAGTTAACGGACAACATTCTTTTTGTTACATTTCATTGTGGAGTTTATTTTTGAGCTTAACTAAAACATAAGGAAACATACTTACTTGTCATGTTGACTTTCAACTTTTACTAGATTTTTTACACGAACTCATATTTTCTCCAAAAGATGAGTATTTAGGATGACTTGTTTACATTAATAGAGCTATAATCAACTTCCATAGAATCACCTAATCCACAAAAGAGAACTGTATACTTCCCATGTCTTTAGACCTTAACCAAAACTAAAACCAAAAAGGTTAGTATGATATTAGATAATACCCAAAAATGATAATCCTTTATAAAAAGGAAATATATTCTTAATCTCCAAAATTTGTCCAACAACACCCAAAGTTCAACGAAGACCAAAATTAAACCAAACTAAGATTGAATCCCAAATATTTGAAGGATTTAATCACATATTCTTCCAAGTTAAATCGTAAAATTTATCTCCAAATAACATCAGTTGCTCTTAATGTCTCATATTGAAAAGTAATTAACCTAATCACATATCCTACATGATTGGTTAATAATTTCCATAGATAACCCAAAATAAACTTACTCTTAATTCATAAAATCATCTAACTAAAATGATTTATTCAAACTAACCAGGGACTTCATGTAGTCCAGTGGTAGGAGATAAATATCAGTCGTACTTTGGTTGTGGGTTCGATTCCCGCAGTTTTTTCCGACACGATGAGTTGTCACACGGTCTGCGTGTTGTCCTTTTTCAAAACTATATAATTCTTAAAACAGTCCCCAACAATGAGATAAAATCTTCAAAAATAACCATAACATAATTAAAACCCAATTATATCTCATGCATTTCACTTTCCACCATAACATATAGTAACCCATAATTACCTCAAAAGTAAGGATCATATAAACCCTAATGGTTACATTTATAATTATCACATGAACTTACACATCTATTTGGTTCTCTCGTACAAGAGGCATTAGAGAAATCACCAAGGTTAATGTGTTTGATCATGACTCGTGATAGTTGGTTTAGAATAACCACAAGATTTCTCATTGAATCCTCCATTTCATCCATTCTCTTAATCAGAGAACCACCACAGTTTCCTTCAAATCCATTTTCACTATGGTGCCTGCTAGATCTATCCATTTACTAAAACCGAAAAAATGTCAATGTGAGTATATCAGTAAAATTATCATGTACAAATGAGGAAGATAAACACTAAGATATACTCACTCATTCACATTATCTATAACTAGGACTCTTTATGAAATCCTAACCATTATGGTTTTGTCACTTATTCTTAGAGAATACCCTAACCTCTAAAGTTATCTAAAATGACCTCTGATTCCAGATATAAGGACCTGACCTTAAACATTACTTATTATTGAATTAAATGAATAATTCACATAGAGGATATTTTCAGGTTTAGAGTTTTAGAGAATTAGGACATAACTATTACATCTCAAAAGATTAAAAAGTATACACTTCTACTATGTTTCCATAAAATAAAAACTCTTTAAAAGAAACTTGTCTTGTTCCATGTTTTAGATATCATGATGTTTCCTTGTTCCCATCCTTGACCCTATTCAACAATAAGTCCTGTGAAAAAAATTTCAAAAAAAAACTTGGGGTGAGCATAAAAAGCTCAGTAAGAGATACAGAAAAAAGAAAAACTGTTAGTTTTTCAAAACAATAAGTAAACTATGTGTACTTTATCAAAGTAATACTTTTCACCTTTATGAAGTAGTAAAAAACTCTTCATTGAAGTAAAGATCATCACTTACCCTTTTGTAACCAAAAGATTACCATAAAACCCATATAAATAACACATAACTTATAAAGGTAACTTGGGATATAAACATACTTAAATGGAATAACCATATGGTCGACTTCCACACATAATTAATGGAATATCCATACGGTCGACTTCCATACCCAATGCATTGGAGGTTATAATGTTACCACCTGTCCTGGTATTCACAGCACCACCTGTCATATGTTTTATCACGTAACCACCGATAAAATGTCTAAGTACCATCATTACACATAAAATATTGAAAATATAAACATTTCAATAAAAACATTTCATTTGCAATCATAATAAGTAATTCCAAGATATTTAATTAATCAATCCATTTTCAAAAATCATTTAAAAGAGATTTTTGAATCAAAGTGTCCCATACCACTTTGAAGCTTTTAATGGAATTATAATTTTAAAACATTAATGTCCATATAAATAAATACTGAATACCATTTTGAAAAAATGGACATTAAAGATAAAGATTTAGAATAATGAATCTTTAAAACATTTAAAATGATATTTTTGTTAAAGAGTTTTTAACAAAATGGGAGACTCTTGAATACAAATAATTGCGGGATAACATTTAATCTGAACATTATAATATCATTAGAATAAAAGGATTCATGATATAATATGTCAAAGGACATTATACACACCATATAAGAGTGAACTGGTGCATAACAACAATGAAGTCTCAATGGAAATTTAAATTGAGATGAAATCCATTATAAAGATGGTATCCTTAAATTAAGGATAAATATATAACATAATTATGTGAAAGAGATATAAATACACGAAATATAAGTGGATATTAAGTGTGAAACAATCATAGGACATTCACACATAATCTTGGAAAAACAAAACCAATGACATAGATATTTAACTCAATGAAATGAGATTTAGTTATGATTTCCCATAAAAGTTCGTAAGAATTTATCAATGAGATGATTATGGGTAGAAATTTTATATCTACACAATGGTTTGTGGAAAATTACAACATAGATATTCCACAAATAATCTTGGCATAATAAAATCAAGAATTATAGGTTTAACCCAAAGAATTGAAAGTGGGTTAAGAAGTTCCCTTACAGAAATCCGACAGTCTAACGACATCACTTTAAAATTTAGAAAATGAGTTTATGAGAGAGAAAATAGTATGTCATAACTTGGATATAAAATATACATAAATAAGGATATATAAGAATATATCCCAAAATAATAGTATGTGAATTAAAATACATAACAAAATATGTCTTTTAAAAAGATGTGGGTGAAAGGTCCCCTTACCGAGTTGGGTAACTTTCAAAACGTACACCCCATGGAAGAAGGGTCATACAATGAAGATGTAAATACCCAAAAATAAAATTATACCACACAAATTGTATAATAATGTGTAGTACATACACCAATCAATGTAAATAGTGTCAAATGTAGCATAAATGTCACGGGAATAAAAGTGAGATGAAAAATCTCTTATGAAAACTCGGCAGCCTAACGACGCCACTTAAAACTTCCAAAAATGGATTTATGAGATCAAATTGGGTCTCTCATAATATGGAAATAAAAATTATAGTATGATTAATATAAAAGAACATCCCCAAACATAAGAAAGATTATCTTAAAAGAAATGACAGAAAAGAGAGTTCTTAAAAAGATAGAGAGAGGTTGGATCCCTTACCTCAAGTCTGACTTGTCTTGTTCGTTTCTTTATATTCCTAAATAATAAACTTTGGTCAATTTATAATTTATTTAGGACCAATTCTAATGATTATTATTCAGTTCATATCACATATTATAATGTTATAATAATTGGTTAATAATGTGAGTTCATATCAGACGTTTTTGTCGATGTTTGGTACATGAGTCAAAAATGAACTTGTTTGAAAATGATTGTCCATGTAGTTATAAGTAAATCATATACAAAATAGTATTAATGATTTAAATATCATATATATCCAGTAAATATTCATTTTATACAACTACATAACATTTGGAGATAAAAATAAATGAAATGCACTGTTCATGGGGACGGTAAGCCGTACGTACGCATGAACGCTACTTTCATTTCTTTGTCATATTAATGGAATTAAAAATAATTGAGATATATATATATATATATATTATTAAAGTATAATATATATGTTATATAGGTAACATATTTTTATTATTTTCATTCTTTATACATTCCCTGTATTGCATTAACGAGTCACATCACTTGAGGGGGCGGTAGTCCACACTTCCTCGTATGAAATTATCGCATTTGCACAACATGAAAAGCATAAGGGCATGTTTTAAATATAAAATTAAAAATCATATAAATAACATAAATAACATATATATAATATATAAAATATAGTGACATCATAATGGCCACCATTAAAGGTGTTAAAAGAAGATTGAACAATCATCGTTTCGTGAGGCAGAAATTTGCCAACCACAGAAACGGTATGTTCTTTAACCATTAGATGAAGGTGTGTGTAAGTGTAGCTAGAATAAATCACATAAAAACATCCTAGTATATTTAAGATACTGGTTTTGATACAAAATAAAGGAATAATAAGAGTTTAGAGGGTTGGAGAAGCAAAATAAAACAAAATAACATAAGTGAAGACATTACCATAAAATCGGGCAACTCTTCTTTATTTGAGATCAAAGGATTCATTGGAAGGGATTCTTCCCAAAGGTTAGGATTCAATAATTAAGATAGTGATGTGGAGAGATGAAATGGTTAGGGGTTGTCCAAGTCAAAGGATTTAGAGGTGTGGGTGAAGTGGTAGAGGTGGAGTCCTTTATAAGAGAAGAGGAGGGGCACTCTTGGAATGTTATAAAATATTACTTTATTATAAAGTGGTTTTCGGATTTTAAAGGTCTCAAAAGGATATATTTCGAGGATAAGGTGATAATTTTTTGAAATCCACACATAAAATAGTTTTTTTACAAGTTTAGGTCTTAGATATTACATTATCTTTTCATTTTATTTAAATCGTTAAATAATGAGGTAATCACTGCATCATCATGGTGTCAAAAATAATTTAATTTATTTAATGTCTACAAATTATAAAAAAAATATCATGATGTATTAGATCATTTTATCTTCATAATTAATATTTATAGTCAAAAATATGACTTGTATAACCCCAATTAATATTTTTTAGTAAAACAACACATGTTTGTGACATTTTTATTTTAACATTAAATAAAATGTTTTTAATGTCATTTTCCTACCAATGAGGCTACATGGGGTCCCCAAGCTGACCCATGGATTTTCTTGGTCGTACATGACACATCCAATAAGGTTAGGACATGTTTCAAGGCAATTTAATATTATTAAAACATTATTTTTACCTTAAATTACACTAATTACCTCTAATCGCGATTAATAAAACTTAAAAGTTACTATTCACCAAAAATTATTTTAATCTCATTGATCCACATTTTACTTATTAATGACAACCATGTATGTAGGATTTTTGAAAATAAAATCACATAAGTGGAAAAGTTTCATTTAAACGAAAAGTCAGTTTCTTTAAGTACTACTTAGTGGTTTCACTATTCATCAAAAATTGAAGTTTTTCATAAAAATACCAAAAATTCACCCTAAGATATATTTTATATAATGATTTCAAATATGTTATATATTTTACAAAATTAAAGACATATAAGTTACGTTAATTAATTTAATAATTAATTTTCGCTGTCAGAACAAAAAGCGTGTTTTTATGAAATAATATATATCAAAAGATTGACACTAGTTTAAGTCCAACTTCAACGTAAAATTAATTCCAATGACCACTATTGGATTAAATGGTAAAAATATATTCTAATTTAATTTTAAAACCAATTCAAATGATAATATAATCATATAAATAAATTATATTAAAAAGAAGTTTTGAATTAAAAGACAACATTTTAACTATTCATTAAAAATGAACTTTATCGGAAAAATAACAAAAATTTACACAAAGTAAATTTTGATGTCCTTATTCTAAAGAAGATTTTTACATGGTCCTATAGAATGTATAACAGTGACCAAAACTATATTTAAAGAGGGTTCTCCATCAAAAGGTGATAGTTCAACCTTTCAGTGAATATTAGAAGATTTATGCTTAAAATTGGATTCATTTGCATTTTACGCCTCTAACATTTATTGGATGAAAGTAAAAATATTTGACAAACAATATAATCATTTTGTAGTTAGTTCCGTTCTTTACCGCCATTACAATGGCTAGGTGTTAACTACAATTTAAAATAATATTATTTTATTATTAGAGTGCAATGCCAGATTTCAAAGGAACTCGTTGTCGCGTATTGGGTACGCCATCGAGCATAGCATTCCCTTTAAAGTAATATTAATATTTTATTCACAAATATGTATAAATATATAAATTTCATATTCTTTATTTACCTGGGGTGTTACATTATATATAGTAGAATAAAAACTAGCTCTACTCTAGGAAATATCTATATATTAAAATCCACATCATTTTCGAGTGGAAGACCAAATAAGTCCTTAGGAAATACATCCTAGAACTGGTACACTATGGGTTGAAATTCATCATAATTCCACACACCATTATCCAACAATAGACTTCAAAAATAGGTATTTACCACCCCCAGTTACTGATGTACTAGCCCAGCATGACCTGGATAGTTATCCCACTCTCCATGTTATACAGAACTGTCACCCTCAAGAGATGTTATGGACACTCTCTTATGATACAACTCTATATGGGATAATTATCCAACTAACTATTCTAAACCACAAATCTAGTCAAATCCTAAAATTTCGAGGATGTAAAGATACCATAAAAATGAGACTCCCAACCATGAAAGAATATCCCTTTCAAAAATAAATGTCTCTAAACCATACTATGATTGGTACATCAATCATCATAACATCACTTAAAAACACTACTTCCATAATAAAACAATTCACAAGATGTGAATATATAAAATAATGAATGGATATGAAATCAGATAATGAAGTTGAAAGAGTATAGTCTATAAGACAATTAAGTCTAACTATGAACGGACCAACCTCAATATCGACACGTGTAGGCTGGAAAACATGGATCTGTCTTACCCCTCTTCCATATTCTCTAATATCATTTTCATGATTCACACCACTCTGTTGATATGAAAACTCTTTCTATGAAGTACTACATCCCTTACCTCAACCACCACATCAATTATTACTCCAAATTCCATACTGATATAGGGTAGAAGTCCACCTATCCATTTTATATCTCTCTAGGGCTCTGCCATCACTACCCATAGGATTAGGGTTTTTGAAATACCACTTTAACTGACCTATCCAACCACAAACTCATCCCTCCACTAGTTTTCATGGACCGTAGGTATGAATGTGTCTATACCAATAAAAATCATGACATTATATCCTTTTACTACTCTATGTAACTGATCAAACTCCTTAGACACTCTTCTTTCCATCTCCCTAGTAGAAATTATCAAAGAGACACTACCTATACTCAGAAGAAATACATCTTTATCATATAGTAGAAACCACCTACATTCAAATGGATCCATCTTTCAAGTTCCCCTATGAAATGAGATACTAACTCACTACTTTAAAATAGTTTTTCCAATAAAATATATTAACCTAGGAATTAGTCTCACATTTAATCCTATCTTGAAAGCATTTCTCTCTAACAACCTCATCACCCAAAAACACTAGTACAAAATAACTATAAATCCGTGAAGTCACCAACATAGTTCATCACAACCATACTCCCCTAGTTCGGTCTCCTAATCTCATTTTTCCTCCCCTTCTTAAATATATAATGGTAAAAGTGCCCCACAAAATTAACTGAAAAGTCCTTCCACTACATGTTTCCCAACTTTCCATCCTGAGTTTCAATGTCCCACCAATGCTTTCCATGACCACATAACAAATAAGAATCTATTTTGAATATCATCACAATCTAATTTTCTAAGTGGTAATGTATTTTCGGGGCAGACTCCATTGAAATATGAACTACCTTAAGTCCCCAGTTTACAATGCTTGTCAGAGGGTTCAGCAACTAGAACTCACCTGTCAAGTAATACATGTTTCATAGAACGTTCCCTGGGTATCATTCTATAAACTTTATAATGTGAGGGAAGTTATCATAGAACTTCTCTCTAGATCCCTCACCTATTACTATCATATCCATAGGTTCCACTATTGGAGGATCATTTCCATCCATATCTCCCTATCGTCAGATTAACAAACAACTTTGTGGAGGGATATCTATATAATTACAAAAACGTGTATTAGGAGACAATACACAACATTATCACATTTATTTAGGAGGGATTCATATAAATCCATTACAAATCATCCCCTATACCCTAACACATGGTCAAAACTGAGGCACTATCACTGCCCTTAACTATCCATCATATAGGTCACAAATAATATAGGGTAAATTATTTTTATATCATAAGGCTTCTCATTAGACACTCATTTATCCATTTAAATTTACCACATTTAACATTATTTAGCCGATTTAAATGTATCCTTTGGAACCTCTTTCCTTTAAATTACACTAGTAATGAAAAAGAATGTTCATTTTAACAACTCAAAATAGAACCATGTTTTATATGTATTAATAAAATAATGAAATTCATAATAAATATCGAGGGCCAAGGATGATTCATGTATAAAAACTCTCATGCCTTATTGGGTGATTAATTAAAACAAAAGAGAAATAATAACATCATAAAATAAGTGTGTAACCCAAGTTGAAATAATATATATTTATAATAGAAAACATCAACAATAACAATCCCACCCTTAGTATTTAGTTTTCTCCCCATACATAGGTCAGATACACCCATGCACGAGATCATGCTAATGGTTCGAATCATCCTTATTTACTATATACATCTCCAAAATTGTATGAAAAAAGTAAAAGGAAAATGATTTTGATACCGCTTTGTAACGTCCCAATCTAAGGACCACATGTTGGTGCGCTAAGCCGGTTGGTCACATGACTTCAAGCACACCTCACCGTATGTTGTATGATAGTGACTAGCAGTGGGGGTCTATAATGGATATATCATTGGAAGATTATACCCTCATTCTAAATTCAGTACAATAGAGGAAATAATAAACAATAGATAATGATTATAAAAAATAACAATAATAATACTATAATCAATACAGACCAAAATCACATGATGAACCAAAACAATAAAATTATATTGAAACCAAAATAGTAGATATTTCATTCCATATATGTGTCAGGTGAAAATGAAAAACCAAAAATAAATAAACTAAAAACTCCCATGTGGGTCTTGAAAACATATATGGTTCTCTCGTTAATATTTTCTCCCATCATAGCCATCTATCATATGTCTCTTTTCATTACCCTATCCTTCAAACATGATATATATTTATGTATCTATCATGAATCTCAAGTATAGTGTGAGTATAACTTAATAGGCCACCACCAAGGTAATATAAAGAAATATCCATTCTATAACATTGTATCTAGTTTTATAAATAATAAATAATGATCAATAAAGTAAATTGTTTTCATATTAAATTATTATTTATTTAACCTCATAATTCCCCAAGTTCATGATGATATAAAAACCATCAATACCTTCTTCAACCCATTCCAGAGTAAAAACCCTCCCACTAAGGGATATAAAATTTCATTCAATCGTTGTTTTTCATTAATTAATTCATATCAATCATATAATTCATAAAATGGGGGGCTATTTTTGTATTCTTGCATGCTGTAGGTATTTGGGGAAATAATCTCTATCCCGAAACATATTGATCTCATGCATACATAAATATATTGGGGGAATAGACTAGAGGTATAGAACTCCATGGGTATATGGAGTTGTAATACCTATACCACAACTCATTAATAGATATTACATCACATGGTTCCATATTTAAAATCATTTATCATGAATTATCATAATTCATTAATCACACATTTCATAATTTCATATTTCAAGAAATAACAAAGTAAAAATCATTATTTTCATCTTTTCGTAACACCCCACAGCTTGTTACAATCTTCAAAATTACATTTATAATCTTTATTTCATTCACCCATTGTCCTCAAGTACATTATACCAATTCCACCCAATTACACTATCAAAACATTTACCAATTTCATAATAACATGTTAAATCAAATCATCAATTCAATTTAAGATGTAATTTCACAACATGGAATTATTAATTTCAAAATTAAATATAAAAAACTAAAATCAATTCTATGATAATTAACATTTATACCATCTATATAAAGATTATTGATGGATTTTATTCAAACTGAAATCCCCCAAATTCAAGAAGAATAATTGATGACACAACGACACAGAGGATCTAGTTCCAAAACAACAGAACAAGATAAAACATAACACAGTGATAAGAAAAATATCTCAACACATCACAAATGGAGGAAATAATCCTTCATTTGTGATAAATATGATAGAGAGAATGGAAACCAAAAAAGGAAGTAATCACTTACAAACAAGGACCTGATCCTTCATCTGGATCTTTGATTAATCATGAAATTGATTCAAAAAGCCTTCAAATCCACCTACCATCTTCCAATGAAAGGAATTATGTTAGGTATATGTTTCATAAATTTGGGGTTACTACTGTGGGTTGCATAAATTTTACTTAAAATATTTGGTGTAACAAAAGACACACACATAGTTTTCATGATAGGGCGGATGATTTGAAAAACTGTGCACCCAAATCGAGCGACCCTACTATTGAGGTGAAACCTTTCTCTTAGGTGATGGTATGGCTTGAGAAAACATGCTCCAAACAAGATAATACCATTTTTTAGGGTGGTTCATGGTTTTCTAATGTGGACTCATGTTTTGGGAAACTATGAACCAACTCTGCACTACCCTAAATCTATAAAAAACCACCCAAATTCTCTTGAACAAACCAAAGAGAATATTTAAGAGAAGTATGATAAAAACTAAGATAAAATAATTCTTAAAAAAATATGATGAATCTATTGGAGGATTACGATATTATTGTACAATCTATTCAATGTGGTTATGGAAAAATCAATATGTTTTGTGGTTGTGGTTGTAAGAGAACAAAGAAAAGTCATTTTTTCTATTTATAGTTAAAAAGGGAAGGCAGGTAAAATATTTTACATTAATTAAAATATAAAAAAATATAATAGGGATAATTATTTTATTATTTTTATTTAGTGAAAATATTTTTTAGAGACTATAAATGTACGTAAGGGAAAAGAAATAAGGAAAATGTGGTTGGATATCCCTACCTCACTTTTTGAGTTATCTTTATTGGAAAGGGGAAAATCCATTTAAATATGATCATTGGAGAAGGTAAGGTCTTCTATATGTTATAATAATGTTTTGATGATAGGTTTTCATACTTTTTTAGCTAAACAAATTGGGTTTTGGGGTGAGGGAAATCAAGGAGAGGAGATCTAGTTTTAAAATTTAAATGAAAATAATTTTTTTAAATTATGAAAAAATTTCAATAATTCGAATTCAATCATAAGGAAAAGGTTCCAAAATTGGAATATAATATAGAGGACCTTTGATAAGTCTAATATATATTTTGAAAATAAATTTAAAAATATTTTAACTTATTTGTATCGTTACATCTTATGTTACTCATTTTTACTATTTTGGTTTTCACCATGGTAATGAGTTTTTACCAAGTTATTTTATCGTTTATGACCAGAAATAATTTTTTTATTATTATGTAATTTTGTAAGAAATTATTCCAAAATTGTAATCAATTTTTTTTTATAATTTTTATGAATTTTATAAAACATAATTTTCAAATACTATGTTTAAAATGTATTACTTTTTTTGGAAATATATAACCTATATTCTAAAATTAATCATATTTTTTTATAAATTAATACAAAAAAATTTCAAATTATAAATTCATCTTTATAATTAATATATGATCTTATAAAAATGTTTACTAAATTTATAATCAATAATAATATATAAATAATATCATCAAAGTCATATTATTTATAAAAATGTTATTTTGAACTTTTCACCAAAAATAAATATTATTAGAAAAAATTTAAAAAACATGTTCTAATAAAATTATGAATTCTTATTTCCACAACTGATGTTGTGTTTATCAAATTAAAATCCTAAAATTTATAAATATCATTTTTTAATGAAAATATAAAATATAATGAAAAATAATTTTAATTGATAAATTATGTTTTTAAAAATAAATTGTTTTTAATATTATTTCTTATAAATTTATAATATATAAGTTTACATTATGTTATATCACATATATATATTTTTTAATTTTTTTAATTATATATATTATTTTTTAATATTTATTAATTAATAAAATGGTAATTTAAAAAAAATATTACTTTTATAAAAAAATCTGAAACAAATACCATTAAAATAAATTATTTATTATCTAAAATTAAATTTTTATGTTAGCTTGATATTATAGACTTTATTTTTATTTTATATATACATAATATAATATTTTAATAATATTATTATAAATAATTATATGAAACACATAAATATATATATATTTATGATATTTTAATATCATAGTTTTATTTTATTATTTGTTATATTATTCTAAATTTACTACTTAACCATACAAATATTTAGTATACCTATTGGATATATGAAAATAGGAAATATTTTCAGCAACTATACTTGAAACTACTAATTTTTCCATGACCATATTTTTAACAACCAGATTTGATTCATATATATAGACTTTCAAAATCATTTTTTCCTTCCACTCTCACTTTGTATAGTAAAATTACTATTTCATGTAATAGATTTTGTGTAATTATTTCTCTTTTCATAGTTATATTCTTGATTATAGGATTTATTTGGTTATTGGTGATCCTTATGGTTTAGAATGATTTATGATAATTCATAGTCATGGATATTTAATTATTTTACATATATTACCCCATTTGATTTAAGAGCATTTAATGGATATACAACATCCTTAGTGAGTTATAATTCATGGTTTTAAGAACTTTTTCATGTTATTTTTTTAATTTAAAACTTATGAATGAATAAAATATCTTTATTAGGATCATATCTTATTGGGTAGGTTTTATTTTCGTTATTCAATCCTTTTGATGGAATAAATAAACATGATTTAAATATATAAATAATAATAATAATAGTTGATATTAAAATTCAAGGTGATACACATTTAATAATTTATATATAAAAAATAACAATATATATATTAATTATAAAAAAAATTAAACCAAAAGTAGTTTTTTATATTTCTTGTATTTTATAATTCAAAAAATAATTTTAAATTTTAATTAATATTATATTTTTAATGTTTTATTATTTTATATATCTTTATATCATAAAATATTATATTATATTTGTCAATCCTCTTAAATCTAATATCCTAGTCAATGAATATTTAAAACACATATTATAATCTATAATTCAATAGGATGTTCAATTTTTATATAGTACTTCACTATTTGATATTATCATTTCTTTTGTTATGGTATATATTGATTTTATATTACGATTCATGAATCAAACATTATAATCATATGGTATTACATAAAAAAAGAAATTATATCACTATATTATACTCTATAGTATGTCAAATTCAAAAAAAAATTATATAAACGCATTCAATATCTCTATATCATTTTTAGTTATATAATACATTGTTTTTTATACATTAAAATAGTGTATTTCTCATTATCATAACTTGTGATAGAGTATGTTATCATCTATACCCTAGTTCAAAGGAGAATAAACTAATATCTTATATCTTATAATATTTCTTATCACTATACATGATTCATATATCATTATTTAAAATATATCATATCACAATCTACTATAAACACCACATCACTCAATATTAAATGTCATATGATTTGAATACCCAATTTAAAGAACAAAAATTAGTGATTCCCAATAATATAGTAATATATCACAATATAATATGATATAATATCCCTATTCATTATCAAATAATGAATATGCTATAAAAATACATTTTTATACTAATCATAACAATATATATATCATTTAAAACCCAAGGTTTTTTGTTCTTCTAATTAGTTCAGATGAATTAGAAGAACAAATACCCCAATAAAGGACATGGATTGCCCTCAAATCATTTTGGTAATGTGCTAGTAAGGGGACCATTTTTCCATCATATGGAAAAAATTATATCTATATTAAATATCTAAAATATATAAAATGATGAGATTATATCCAATCATCATTGAGATAATGGATTCATTATTATTAGATACATGAGTGAACGTACTCAAATTACCCAAAACATTGTTTTTAAAAAATATCATGCAACAATTATGAAATTTCATTGGAAGATTATTAAGATGGTTCATATTACTATTATATTTAAACACCCAATTAGAACACTTTTTTGTTGATTTAGAACTTTCTTCCCACGTTCATTGATCTAGAACTTTTCTTCCCAATTTTTTCAGCGTATTTAGTATAAAAAAATAAATAAAACTAATGATTCAATCACTGATTTTTCTAATATATAATTTGAATAAAAATTATTAATTCAATTTAAGAAAATAATTATTATAATGGTTCTAGTAGAGATAATTAGATATATAGCTTATATATTTATCGATATCCTGATGTTTCCAACAATTATGTTTTATTGGTTGAAGCTTCTATAGAAAAAATTATCCTTGTGGATATGAGGGGTTACAAGAAGCTTCATTGTTTTTTTCATATATATCTCAATTACAGGAATTTATAATATATTGATCCTGATATAAGAGATTATAAAGGGATTAAATATTGATATTGATGGTCTCATAACAAAAATTTTTTATATAGTTTGTTTAGTAGTTTGGGATAAAATAAATATTTTTTAGGTTACAATATAAATTATTTCCATATTTATTTTTATAATATTATAAACTACCCACTCTATTACAAAGAAGCCCAAAAAAGGTGAAATAATTCACATCTATATTATCTAAATAATTATAAAAATGGTGAGATGGTATTTGATGGTTATGTGAAGGAATATATAGGGGTGAAACCAATCATGGTGTCTTATATTTTGTGGAATTTTATTCTATTTCTAATCCGGAAAGAGAGTATCTATTTTAAATACTAGGTTTTGATTGATTATAATGAGTAACAATTTTTTCCCCTATTATATTGGGTTTAAAATGTGAAATAATTATTATATATATGATACAACACAGTAGACTGTATATTTAAAACTATAAATATATATGAATACAGGGATGGAAATTGGGGTGTTTGATTTTTTCTTTATAGTTAACTTATTTCAATACATCCTTAATATATAAAATGTTTTATAATAAACTAGATAATTTAATAATATTTTATTATTACCATTATATATATTAACATATATGTTTTTTTATTCCTTGTATATTATTGGTTTGATATTTTTACAGATTTATATCTAACTTTTTCTACATTAATTTCATTTATAATAAAAAATATGTTTTGAGAAAAAGAAAAATCTATTAGGATCTATTTGAAGAATAATAAAATATAATTCAGGTCATGTATACTGTTTTTATATGGATTTGAATCACTTTTAAAATGATTGTTTATAAATATCTTTTAGAAATATCAATTAGACAATTTGTTCCATATGTAATGCCCTAGATATTTTAATCATGTATCATGTATATAAAAAACCTCCATTTGTATCTAATATTGATAATATAAAAATAATAAATTCGATTTTCAAATTATAGAGGTCCTAATTATAAATTATATATTTTTCGATAACCATTTATAGAAGGAATGTACTACTTACATATACATCCTTAATTAAACAACCATGTGTCTAAAAGGATAATGTTCTCAAAATTTCTCTCAATTTTTTTAGAAATATTTTTTCCCTTATAACATTGAATTTTTTTCAAAAAATGGTTATATTAATTTTTTATGTTGTTATAAAACCAATAAAATTAAATATTTTTTCCTTCACGTATCATTAAATAATTTATCTACCTATAAAATGAGATATAATATTATGATAAAATTAGATTGTATGATACAATAGTAAATATGATATACTATATATCAACGAAATTAATGAAATTTCATATAACATATTTATATCACAATATTTGATATAAAATTTTTTGTATTTTCTTGTCGATTTGAAGATGTTATTTAGGAATAACGATATTTTTTGAAAAGTATGAATTTTAAAAACAAGTTTTTTGACTTGATTAGAATGAAGGGGTCATGTTTCAATAGACGATGTCATTTTATATTTAGAAATAAACATTAAAGGGTTTGTATTCTAATCATGATTTTTTATATATAAATTTTTATATGTATATAAATTTATTTACATATGGTCATAAAACATTTTTCTTATTTGTAATTAGTGAGAAAAATAAAAATTCTGAAATATTAAATGATCTTGAAATAATTTTCATTGATTTCCATTTTTGAGAAATATATTTTTCACCTAATGGATTAAATATTATATGATATAAAGTCCATTGAATATTTGGTAGAATGTTAAATTTATGGGTATTATTATTTATTTGTTACATGAAAAAAACATTTAAATATTATATATATAAAGGAATTTTTTATGTTATTAGAGAAATAGGGATCATTTTTATATAATGTTCGGCGTTGATCATTCAATATAATTATTTTGGGAATAAAATGATTACTTTTTTCTTAAAAAATGGGTGTTTTAAAATTATGTATAAATTTGTTGTGGTGTGAGGTCATCTTCTTAAACAAATCATTTTCCAACTATTTTCAACTATTAGTTTCAATTATGATCACAAATGGGTGAAGGATGAACTGAAAAAATAGTATTGATATATCAAAACATTTTTAGAGTCTGGTGATTGAAAATCATATAATATTAAATAATAATTTTTAAATTATTTAAATTTACCATTGTAAATGACCGAATATCAATGAATTTGTGGTATAGGAATTATAGTGATGAAAAATTATTATATTGGCGAATACAATATGAAGAGTATTCTTAGTAGTTATTTATTATTGTTGATTATAAAAATTATTTTTCATATTTTAATGAATCATTGATGATATAATAAATTTGATAAATGATATTCATATATATGAGGAATATATTTGTACAAAATTTTATCGATAAATTATCATGTAAATTTATTATTCCATAATTCGTGGAACATATTGTTTAAACATCAAGAAATTCATTATAGTTTCAATTAATCATTTTTTATGAGATGATGACTTGGTGTAATTCCTAGGGGGTATTGTGGAATTTCCAACATTAAGTTTTTCCTTGAAAAATTTTCATCCTAAAATGAATGATTATATTTTGGTTTGATATTTCTTTCATGATGATTCCCAAATTAGAGTGGGGTTTTTGAAATATATTGATTCAGTTATGATTTATTTACAAGAGAAACATGTATGTAATTGAAAAATGAAATGGATGTCATGTAAAAATGGTTCTATTTTATTCATAATAATTTTTTTCAAATAATTTATGGTTAGGGTATTAAAATTAGACATAAAATATTCTATTTTGTTGTTAAATAATTCTCAACGGTGCTCTTAATAGAAATTTTCCTGGTGATATGATGACTTTGATATTAGATTATGTGATTATGACTTATATCATTGTATTTAACATTATTCATAGTAGTTTGATGATATTAGGTAGTTATATATTTTTTTCATTGAATCAACACTTGGAATGTGTATTGTAAATGAGAAGGAAATAATAATTGTTTGATATGAAAAGTATATACAATGAAATTATGTGATAGAAGATGATTAATATAATTATTATTGATTGTGGATTATAAAGATTATGATAATAGAGTATTTCGACAAGTGTTCTACTTTTAATATGGGATATTGATATATTTCAAAGACTGATTTAGAAAAAATATCATAGTAGATATATATATAGAGGTATAATCTTATATTAAAAACATGAAAATGTTATTTTCATATTTAAATATTGTTATTAACATATTCGTTAATATTAAGAATGGCGTTTTTTTAAATTAAATATTATTGTTATTTTCTTAATTTATTAGATTTTATATTTTTAATATGAGATTTTCATACATTTTAGAGAAGATAATGACGTCCGATTATGTAATTTAGAATTTATCTATCAAATTTATTACTTACTAAGGTATTTTTATAATTATATACATTATATATTCTATTTTTTAAGAGATAGTGTATTCTATTCATTCATTGCAAATCTAGTCTTAGTGATACTATGCTATATATTCTACCACATCCAAATAGGTGGATAATATAAACCAATAATTAGCATAGTAAATTCTCTTTCCCATTACCAAATTTTGGATAGATAAAGGATTATTTCCACATGGAAATATTAGACTCTACATGGTATGTTTTGGATATAAGGGGTTATAATAATGAGTCCTTTTCAAGATACCACTATACAAAAGGTGTTGATATATTCATGTGGATGAGAAGAGTTACAATTTTTTAGACTAACATAAAGAGTTATTTAAAGGGGGATTTATAATCATTGACTCCTCATGTGTAGTGTTAACATATTTTATTCTTGAATGGCCAGAAGGCCTTAATTTTTTTATTAATTTGTATTAATACCCCTTTAAAGGGTTTAAGGGGAACCCTTACATTACTTTTCTTATAAGCTTCATTACATTACAAGACCCGAAGGACATAAAGGAATATATCACTAACTATGACTATATGAAACTACCCCTTCATAGAATCAGCATCGTGATCAGATCTCCAATATTTCATGAATGTTCGGCTTGTTGTCATGTACAAGGATACACATGTCTGGTACCGATGGCAAGGTACATACAATCTCATTCTTCCAAATCTAATATCTTTTCTCTGGTGAATTTTATTTCTTTGAATCCTACTATAGATCTTGTACCTTGTAGAATTTGTCTAGTTTTCATCTGGACATTAGGTTCTCCAAAGGCCTTGAGGTGTTATAAAGGCCTTGAGGTGGCCCAATGACCTTAAGGTGGTCAGAAATCCTTACTGACCTGAAGAGTTGACTGTACTGATGGGTTGAATGACTCCATGCCCAAACTAGTGGCTCGAAGGTGAATAGTTACAGTTGCTACTATACATAATATCGACTGCTATGGTCACTACTACAATACTACTATAGTTCCTCAAAAATATGCCTTCTACTAGAATTGAACCTGGGTCTCATGGATTCACTTGAAGAGTCCTCATGAATATATTATTTAATTCTTCTATTTTAAGTCATACAAATTATTAAAATGATGTGATGGTAAATGATATTATTTATGTACACATATTTAGATAGCTTCTCAAAATAAGAATTATCCTGTGGTGGGTTTTAAATGAAAAAGGACACATTCTACCTTATAATAGATAACTGAGTTGAGTGTATGACATATCATACTCTTTTAATATAATAAATAATCACGAAAGATTGGAAAAAGTATAGTAATGGTTATTTAAGTTGGTTTTTGAATACATCTAGGTATTCATAATAACATAGAGATAATAGACACCAATAAACCTGGCATTAAACATCAATTGTGGGTATTTTATATCCACACGGTTTTATACATGGAATAATCTACTATCATTATGGAGGTACGAGGAATACATTTAATTTTATTCCTTCATTAATAAATGTTTATTAGTTCATAATGAGTTTTATTGTTTACAATTGTATTTTAAAATATAACAGGTTGTCTTAATCAATATTCATACATTAACAATATAAGTTTCTTTCAGGATAATTGTTAGTAGCATAAGAATAATAACATGTTTGGTTTTTCTTAAATACATCAATATTGGAATGAAATGGTGGATGTTTAAAACATGTTTCTCTATCCCAATAGATATTATTAGTTAATCATTTTTTAGGGAATATGGAAATAAGATCATTTTAGTATAGTAGATATCCATCATATAAAATTTCATGTAGTAGTCGTGGATCATGGTAATATAAATATTGATGTTACGTGTAACTAAAAACATAGTTTTAGAACTCTCAATTTATATTATTCTCTACAATTCAGTTATGGGGTATTGTAACTGGGAATCATAACATGAATATTTATAAAATTTTATCATTTGAAATTTATTATATTTTATTTTCTAACTATAAATGTTTATAAATTACTATAAAACTATAATATTATCATGGATAATTGAACGTCATCTGAGTAAGAAGGATATTTGAATAAATGTATTGGAGAATATAATTTATGGGGATGCAATTTACTTATATAATTTTTTCATTTCCCATTATTATGTTATTATACACCTAAAATTATTCATTTTATCGATTTAGTTGAGGATTTTATATAATTTGTTTCATTTTAACATCATTTCATTCTATTCAGTCTCTTGTTTTATTTAGTCTATCTTCATATTCTATACATTTTTTTACAATATATTCTCAAAAATTAATTTAATTTGAAAAAATAAAATAATAATCACCCATGAGATCAATTATAGTAATTCACAGATCATACACATTTATATTATTTCATATTATACTAAATGGAATTGTGTGATGGAGGGGTCAATGTGAATGGTTGTACTGAAATATTCCTTTTTTCAATTTTCCTTAAATAATTTAAAAATACATTTCATTTCCTATTATTTTAATCATTGTTGTAATATTGATTTGGCGGTTTAAGTGGTTGGTTGATTCATGGTTGAAATCCACCTAATTTAGTAGTGGGAGGCGGACTAAATAGCTTTCTTAGGTGTGAAACCATTTAAAAAATTTATATATTAAGAAAGTTGGAAACTTTTGAGAATCATATAAATTTTATGACTTTGGGATCATGGAAGTGAGACAATAGAGGATCGTTGTGGTTAAATATAAGGGAACCTCTTTTATTTCATTCCATAGTGTATTTCATTTGAAATTTTAATTTTCTTTTTCATTAACCAATTTATATTATATATTTTTTGGAATTAATAAAAAAAATATAATAGTTAAAGAATAGTGAGTGTTATTTTCTATTATTCTTTATATAAAATCTAGTGGAAAACATAAATTTGTACACATGGGTTTATAAATCGTGTTTTGATAGACCTAAATAACAAAAACTATCAAACATGGAGACGATGCTGGTGATATGTGTATAAAATTTACAATATTTCATACATTTATTATTAAATTAATTTTTTAATTTATATTTAATGAAATTTATTTTATTTCTTTCTTTCATTATTTTATTTTTTCCATCCAACTAGGTCAAACAAAATTGATTAGTTCTTTCATCCAGTAATAGAATATTATTATGATCCCTAGTTTGAATAGGATGATGAATATAAGGAAATGTCCAAATATTTACTTGATAATAGATATATTGACACATATTCCAACCCACATGTACCCGAATAGAATGATGATTAAGAATTAAATATGGATAAAGTGGGGGACTTTTTTAATCTTTCCACATATATTTTTAAAAATTATATTGGATAATAAGAATAATATGATCAAGAATTGGTAGAATAAGGTGTTCTTGAAGTAATTCCCTTAATTTTATCCATCTCTATATGGAGGAGTAACTCTAAGAAAATACACTACTTGAGTGCATGTATTTATTATAAAAAGTGCATATCAAGTGGATGTGTTGCAACAATACGTTACATTACAATATATTTCTACATAAAATAAATTCAACGTGTTAAAAAGATTTTTATGTAGGTAACAACAAACTAAAATAAATCAATTCATTATTATATTGAAATGTAAACATTAATAAATTATTATTATTATATCTGAAACAACATTAGTAAAAATAAAATAAGAGAAGAAACTCATTTAATAATAGGTTAATAAAAATATTTATTTTGAAAAATATATATCTTAATTACTTATATATTATAATTAATAATATTTTATATGTTCTAATACCAAAGAACCAATGGAAAATTAAAATATTAAAATATAAATAATTCAAGGAATTTGATTAAATCCATTTAATATTATAGAAAACAACATTTATCGAATAAAATTTTTAAAGTGTTTTTTATTTTTATTTGTTATATTTAAAGGATTATTCTAATATAATATTTAAATTCAAATACATATAGATTATAAATTATTTAATTATTAATATATAAGAAATAATATTAAGAATTTTTAATGATTTAAATGTCAATTTAGTATGAAAATATATATTTTCATGTATTAATTTGAAGTAAAATATTTATACATTTTTTAAAATGAATTTAAAAAACTTGTCATTATTTTTTATTTAACATGTGAATGATAGAGTGATATTTTTTCATTGGATTTTTTTTCAAAAATGGTTGTTTATAGTGAATAATGGAAATAATGTTTTTACAAGTACCATAACTTATTTGAAATAATTATAATGTAATCAAGAAATATAAACTTAAGATACCTTTTCCAGAACATTTATATTTTATGATATATAAATTTTGAATTAAAAAATATTATGTGAAAATTTGATACCTATGTTTAAAATTTTTTAAAATACGTAATGTTTTTTTAAATTATTTTAATGCATTACTCATTTATTATTTTAATTTTTTTTCCACATATAGAGATTTAATATAATTAAAATGATTTCATATAGGAATTCATATTTTTTAATTATGTAATGAGGTAAATCTTATTTTTTGATATAAAAATAAGTTACTAAGTAGGAAATTTGGTTTTTAGGGTAATGATAAAATGAGGAATAAGTCTTAAAAACTATATGCTAATAATTAAATATTCAATGAAATATTTATCAAAATTTTTGGATTAGGGATTTATCAACCAAGGCTTCTGTAATTTCAATTATTTTCCTCTTCGGTACCACATTCTTTGTATGTGACATGACTTCAAAATTGTGTTATAAGTATTTAAAAATATTTCACCCCTATCACTTATAAAATGGTCTTTTCAGCACCTCCCATTTCCTCACACAAAAAGACAAATAGCTAAAATTAGATCCAATAACCCTTTACTACCTTATTTTTTACATCCTAGTGGTTCTATCCTCACCAAAAGACCAACTTATATTGCCTCATATAAGTATTTCAATGTAAATACCCAAAAAGGAGTAAATTAACTTAACATAGTACACTAAAGTATTTTCATTCCACACAAATAATTTATTAGTATTCATATATAATAAAATACGTATTATTATTTTACTAATATTTTATTATTTTCAAGTAAACCGTCTATCTATATTTATTTAATGAGTTTGTAAATGAAAATTTTTCCTATTTCACATGTACACTACCACCTCTAAGAATGATTAATCTCATTTTTCATTACCTCCATATGTAGTTGGTTATAAATATATAATTAAGGAAAATATTTTATTTATAATAGTTTTCATTTTATATAATGACAATTTGATCATTCAATTTGTAATATTGATAATAAAATGTTATCAAAAAATTATACCTCCTAAAATGAGCATACAAATACTTCATATGTAATAACTTCTTCTGATTATATTTCATTTAAATTCATCATATATCACTTAATGAATATTATATTTCACTTCAAAAACATTTTTTTAAATGATGAATATTTTTTAAATGTGATGTTTTTCATATGAAATGCTATGTTTTTGTCATTTATCAGTTATAACACACCGTTTGTGTCCTTTTTACAAATGTCTTGAATGATTTTATATTGTGTATGTCCTTAATGAATATGTAATGTTATATTGATGTAATATAATATAAAATTAATTATTTTTATATATTTTATTGATTTTACAAAGGTAATATAAATTTTTTATTCACTTATAAAATCAACTCTTTCTATGGATTTTGAATTTCTATGAAAATGATATTTTTGTGCTTTCTATGAAAAATGTCACCATAAGTTCAATAAATTTACCATGAGTCATAATAAATACATTAATGAGATAATATAACCATTCATGAACATTCTAGAGAAGGTGAAATTGAGGCCAATATTATTTGAATGGAAGCATCAAATAAAAACATGCATGGAAATTTAAATAGTTAACACAAAATATTTATTTTAAGAAATAATTATTATTGAATGGGTAATAAAAAATTATAATAGAATGGTATACAATAATATAAATAAAAACATGGTTATGATATATATGTATAATAAATCTATATTTATTATATAGGATATTATAGTGTGTATGAACAAGAATATTTCATTGGTAAGGGGTTCTCATCTCAATTTCCTTCTCAAAGACAAGATTTGAATTATTAACATATATTAGGTTATATAGTGTATGTACAAGATCTTTTAATATTAATATACTTACTCTATTATTATGTTACTTCTCAAGTTCTTTCTAAGGGTTTTTTATTTTAAAAACAATATTTTTTTATTATAATCACTGTATTAGGAGTTTTGAAATATTTTACACAATACATTTTTATTCATAGACATTTTCTTTATATTGATTCAAGAATGAAATTCCATATAATTCAATAATTTATTATTTTCAATTTAAACAATTATATATTTTTAAAATATTTGTACAAAAATCATTTTATTGTTCCCCATATAATTCATTTGTCAGTTTCTGTATAATATGTGAGATTAATGTTTATTGGTTGACTATATTTTCCATTAAGAATAAACATTATTCCTTATAATTATTCATTTAATATATTCCATGGGTATTAAAGTATTTTCTTTTTCTTTTTTTTATAAGAAAATTTGGTTTCAAAATTTTACCATAATAAAAGGATATTTATTCTCGTTTTTCTAGTCATGTTATTAAAAAAATTAAAAATTATTTTACACATATGAAAGATCATTTAATTTTTTTTATGATGTAGTAAGGATATGTTATTATGATACCTCTAAATTAATTTATTTTTACAATTTTTTTAAATTGTAGGGAAATATTAATGAAACCCATTTCTTTTTTGTGGGTTAGTTATTCTTTGATAGAATAATGAATCTATTAACATTATTATAGAATATATATGACTAGTTTATAATTATATGGAATGTTGTTCTATAATATACCTAAAATGTATTAAGTAATATTTTATATCTCTTATTCCCCAAAAGTTTATATTTTTAGTTAGCCCAATACCATAGGTACAATGAAGGTTAACCAAATACCAATAGGTACACACGTGGTATTCCCATGACTATTATACTTTGGGAAGGAGGATATAATATCCCATTTCATTACAAATTTATTGGTTTCCGGTCTTAACATATTTTATAGTTCTCATTTCTATGTTTATGATATATTATTTTAGAGTACCATGTTTCTATGTTATATGGTCATGATTATTTATTTTTAAAACATGTTTATACCAAAGGATTTATTCCGAATTTGGAGAATTTATGTGTCTTGAATTATTGGGTATGAAAATCCTATATTTGGTAATTTAACTCCAATTATATTCCCATAATAGAAATTTCATCATATTCTCACTTAGGGACCTTGATTAATATCTCTCATGTTTACCTTTACATGGAATCTGATATTAAACACTTTTTATTTTTTTATTCACCCAATAATGAAAAATAATATAATATATGGAATTTCTAGAATGGGTAGATCATGTTAAGATTACTAATGATAAATGGAGAAGATATTAAAAAAGGGTTATGTTCCTGATCATCAAAGAAACTAAATATTTATGTGTTGGGGTGTGATCTTACCTTACATTTTTAGAATATTCATCTTAAATGATGTCATTTTCATGTATGTTAAACTTGGGTCACAATATCTATTACAAAAAAAATTAATAAAGGAATATATAATACAATATATTTTATTTATGTTGATTTACCCTACCTATAATTCCCCATAAACTCCATTTATTTAGTAATTATCGGTTTTCCTATGACAATCTTTTTCATTGATAATGAATCAAATTTAATATTTTACATGGTGTATTTTGAGGGAAACTAGTAAGACTCACTACTTCCCACTTCCCTACTCAGTGACTTACAAGATAAATAATAGTAATATAATGAAATAATAGCTCAAATTGAAGTGGGTAATAGAATTTAATTTGAATAATTTAATTTTAATTTGTAACATCATGTTACCATCCATTAAGTATTTCCCATTTCATTAATTCTTTTTACTTTTTTAGTATGTCTTGGGAATCCTGAAGGTGGATAACATTTTATGTAGAAAATGAATTAAATTTCACAGATATATGTTTGTTTGAATTAATGGTTTCATGATGTTAATTTTTAAGGGATTTACATAGTTCTTCTAATGTTAAGAGAAATTCTGAGGTAGTTTGGAGTTTTTGTGCTCAAGACAAAGCTTTTTGTAGTCCAATGGATTTTAATAAACCATGTAGTGGTATTTCAAGCAATATATTGGTCACCTATAAGATTACATATACCTTTTACAAGGCATAAAATTTTAAATTCCACATATTTTGAATACAAGTAATGTATTAATAAATTTAGGTTTTTGTAAAACGTAGATGCATTTTTTGGAGTATTTGGACTTTATGGATTACATGACATGTAATGGGATTATTTTCTATGTAAATGTTGTTATTTTTTGTTTTAGGGATTCATATAAGTGATTTCTTATTTCATTCCCTTGCATCTGTCTTCCGTCTCAACCTAGAAGATCTCAATAGAGATTTTAGAGAACTTCCCTCATTCCAAATCGCTTCATTCATTATTTTATCATCAAGGTAGTTTCATTTCATTCTATAGGTAAGATATATTTTATGTTTCTTTATTTAACTTGATCATGGTAGCTCCATTACAATACATTTCTTGATCTATTGATATGTGATGATAATTATCTTCGTTCCTTTATTGATCAATCATGCGATCTTGTTCCAACGGACAATCCATTATTGTATTTGGTGAGGCATTCATGTTATTTGAGGTAGGCCTTGATCTATCCTCTTTTCAACCTATTTTTTAAAATATAATAAATTTCGAGATGTGGGGATTGATTCTAGGACATCTATTGTTTTCTTTTTGTTATTCCTTTTTGATGAATCCCATTGCATGCATGTGCAACACCAAGTTTGAGGTTGATGCTTCCAACTTTCCCAATGTTGGATGAACTTCATTATACTAGTTTTATAAACTGTTTTATAATTAAAATGTCCTAATTTATTGATGTATTTTTTTGTATGGAAAAGATGCTTTAGATAAAATATGGGTTTTTTCATTATTTTGGTAAAAAAAGTTATTTTTAGTGCATTGTGAAATGGATTTATGAAATGTTTTTCAAAAAATGCCTTCTATGAATTGGTTTGGAAAATATATCACCTAATAAGGATTGGGTACTTAGTTGGAAGGATTAATAATATGCCCAATCCATTGATACTATCATTGGGTTCACTCATGGGTGGTCCTCTACTCCATATCCCTATAGTTCCATGGAATTAGTAGACATTATTTTCGAGTACAATTTATGACTTGTTCCTCTACTTCTTATAATCAATGCATATTTATAGGGTATCGAGGCGTGAAAATTTATCTATACTGATTGTATGAGTGTCCTAGTTAACTTATCCTAGTTTGATCCTTGTTGTGATGTTACCAATGCTTTTAGGTTTTATTTTTTTAGTTTTTCTACCATGGATTGGATATGATATATGATACATGATTTGTTTAATAGTTGATTATTCTTTTTGTTATATGAAATTACATGAAAAAAATTTACCAAGATTTATTTTTGAATCTGGAAAAATAAAGGTAAATTTAAATATTTTTCCAAGAATTTAATATAAAAACTATTAAATGTTTATCATGCCATATTTTCCATAAAGATGATAACAATGAAAAAAATACATAAAGTATTTTTGTTGAAGAATTGGGTGGGATCCTATTGATCATGTTAGCTCACACCTTACACAACCCTTCATTAGTGCATATAACATTGTATGCAAATCAATGTAGAAAAATTCAAGGCATCATAGGGAGGATACAAGGTTTCTCTCAGCTATTTATCGGTAGTTGGTAATGATATGGTAGGAGTTTTTCCACCCAATCCCATAGAGTAGTCATTTATTATTTTAGTTATCCACTGATGTTGGACTTCTACTTGGTATGTTTTGACTACTTTTGAGCTATGTAATTTTAATTGTATTATTTATGTTATGGAATATATTTATCTCTTACCTTATTTATATTAGTTATATATATATATATCATGTTATTGATTTATATAGGGAAATGTTATCACCTCTGTTTGGTGTCTACTTCCTAAATGCTAGTAGTTAGCCCATGGGGATTAAGAAAGAACTTCTGGTTTGTTGAAATTTGGTTTGGACACTAGTTTGAATGGTATTACGATTGGGTTCACCATAGTCTAGAATTAGAGGTGGTCTATTCTTAGGAGTCCTTGTCTTAAGATTTTTGGTATACTAAAGGAGTTGAGAGGTTGGTTTCAAGGAGTTAATAGTAATATCTTTCAATTAAAAGACTCAAATAACAATGGGATATTGGGATGTGTGTGTCATGTTTTGAGTTAATGATTTTAATATCAGTTTCTTTTTATTTTGTTCTAGAGTTAACTAAGATTATGCCATTTCGTAATCATTTCTTCTGTTTCAGTGTAGAACAACATGCCTATGAAATGTCTTCCACATGTTCCTTAAATGAGTGTAGTGTTTGATCCTCAAGGGAATCCTCTTATAGATAAGTTTCTTATCGGTTCTATAATACAAGAAGTTCGTGTTGTTGACCAGAATGTACCAAATGTCTAGGATGTAGTTGTCTAGGTACAACTGTGAGCTAGAGGAAAAATGGATCTACCAAGAGAGTTCTTGCATTAGAAGCCACCATGTTTTAAATGTATGAATAAACCATGACTGGAAGAGGAAGAGATTGAAAATATAGATTTTATCTTTGACTTCCTAGATACATATGATAATATGAAAGTGAAATGTGGAGCACTCAGACTTGATGGTCCCAACAAGAGATTTAGGGATACCAGATACATGAAGATATGCATGTGGGTTTAGGATGGAATGGTTTCCTATATATATTATTACATCCATTTTTCATAGTTTTGAATGAATTTGAAGTCTTTAGATTTACTCTCTTTTTAGTAGGGAGAGCATTCAGTATCAGCATACACCAATCGGTTTGAAAATTTTATTTATGCTTCTCCAGAGGTTGTAAAAAATGACCAGAGAAAAGATAATAAGTACATACAGGGTTTGTGGCCAGATATTAGATATTGGGTATTTATTCTAAATATTTTTACCTATATGGGGATGGTTGACAGATCTATAATGACTGTGATGAAAATGAAAGGATGGATCAATTATTATGCCCCTTGTCTTCCACCCTGTTGTCTCTTCAGTGGTGTGTGAGGGAAAAAGATGAAGTGGAAAGATAATCATAGGAGTAGTAGAGGTGGTTCCTAGTTATAGGCCTCCTCTAAAACCTCAGTTATATCTATTAGCGTGCCCCTAAAATTAAATCACTATAGAAAGGTTAGACACACCCAAAATTATAGTCTTATACCTGTAAGGATGTGTAATAGTTGTGGATATTATGGTCACCTACAATTTTACTGTTAGGCTATGACTACACCTCAGTTTAGTTAGGGATCATAAATTCTAAAGGATGTTGTGGAATAGTCATATGATCCAATTACTACAAGGGTATATCCATATGAATCAATAGTAATAAACCTTCACATAGTAGATCAATTTCAGTGGAGGTAGACGTAGGTAATGTTATAGTGAGAGGTACTATTTTAATTGCATCTTTATTAGCATTTTCTTTATTTGATACATGTGGTTACTAATCATTTATATCATTCCATTAGGTTGATGTTTTAAAATTCAAATGGATATCATTTTATTTTATATAGCTTTGGTGACACCTCTTTTGATGAGGAATGAGAATTGGTTTTAGTGTCTTTTTCACTATTGAAAGATGATGTAGAGTTAGTATGGGGTTATCTCATTATAGATATAGATTTATTATACACCATCATCAGAATTGATTTTATTGTTTATCATTATGATGATGTTGATATTTATCATCAATGTGTCTCATTTCTTGTGTTCGATGGGATCTCACAGGTGTTCCTAGAATAGTGGGTTTTAATGTTTGGTTATACAGGATGTCCCTTCCTAGATCTTGGGTGTTTAATGTCTATTATATGAATTTATCCTGATGAATTTTATTCTAATGTTGATCTTCTTACTATTTTTTGTGAGTTTCCTAATGTTTTACAAAAACATTTCTCTCAATATTCCTCCAAATAGGTTGGTAAAGGTTATGATTAAACTAGTTCCAAGTACAGTATTGATTTTAATACCTTATTATCATATGGAACCACTAGAGTTAAAAGATAATATGATTTATATGGATAACAAGATGGAAAAAGTTTTTTTTCGAACTACTATTTATCCTTGGGCTAACCTGGTTCTCTTTGCCAATAATCTAGATGGGCCACTTAGATTGTTTGTGGACTATCAAAAGTTGAAGCAAGTGTCTCTTAAAAAGTAAGTATCATTTTCCTTTTTTGGATGATTTGTTTGACCAGCTAAAGGGGGAAATATGTTTTTAGAGATTGATCTTATTTTGGGTTATCATCTACTTTGAGTTCATGAGTTGTATATAGAAAAGATTGTATTCAGAAGAAGATATATCCTTTATGAACATCTAGTTATGTCATTTGATCTTTCGAAAACTCTAATTATTTTAATAGATTTGATGAATCAAATATTTTATGAGTATCGTAACACTGTCTTGGTAGTGTTCATGGATGAAATTCTAGTATATTTGAAATCTAAGAATGAGCATACCCACCATTTGAGTATTGTTATGGAAATTATAAAAATATACCATATTTATGGAAAGCATTCTAAATGTAAATCATGGATCCTATAAGTGATGTTATTTGGGAACATGATTCCTTAGAATCGAATTTTAGTTGATCCTAAGAAGGTGAAGGCTATATTTTATAGGTAAGAACGACATAACATCTTAAAGATTCAGATCTTCATTTTTATTGATGGATATTATTAATGTTTATTAAGGTGTATATCAATGTTTATCTCACCATTGAATCCTCTTAGTAGTAAGGGGTGGAATTCACATGGGTTGAAAAGTGTCAGTCTTCCTTTGAGGAGATGAAATTACATCTATCATCAGATGATTTTATGATCTTACATAAGCCTAATAAGGGTTATGATATCCTCTATTATTATTTTGGTGCTAGTTTGGGTTGTGTGGTTATGTAGGATGATCATGTCATGGTTTAAGTCTCACATCATCTTAGACAGAATGAAAAGAATTACCCCACTAATGAATTATATGTTGTTGTCATAATTCATGTGCTTAAGTGTTGGAAACACTATCTTCTTATGGAGATGTCCATAGTATTTTCTAATAATATGATGTATAGATATATCTTTTCATTAAAATACTTGAATCTCAAATAGAGGTGGTGGGTGGAATACCATTATATGTTTGTCCTTGACATTGCCTACACATTGGGGAAGTATAATTTTTTTCAAATGCTCTCTTTAGGAAAGTATGATCATAGGCTGTTGTAGAATTGATGGAGGAGAGAAGCCTTATGGCACTCTTCACTCAGTTGAACCTATATGCTAAAGAGGATGTTTTTTATATTGTTCTGACCACTATTAAACTATAATTATATCTAATTGATTCTGTTCTATAAATACAATAGCAGTAATATGAGTTTAGAAGAACATGGGAACCCTTTTATAGTTAGGAGACCGATTCTTATTTGCTGCTCCCAGTAGATGGAATTATTTATTTTTGAATTGTTTTATCATCCATTAATATATTAAAATATTATTTTTGTTTCATAATCATTTTTATTTATAGGAAATTCCTCCAAGAACTATGAATATGTATTATGAAATGATATAGTGATTCTAGTGTCTAGGTATAAAGCATGTCATTACTGGTTATATGTCCCGCTATTATAATTTTCAATTGATAAACATAGAGAATAAAAAATCTTTTGGTTTTATACAGCCTCTTCTAGTGATATTTTTTAAATGGGATAATGTATAAATGGTTTTATTGATAAATTTCCATCAATTGCCTATGGGTGAAATGATATCAAGGTGTTTATTGATCAGTTGAAAAGGTTATCTAATTTTTTTTTGATCAAGTACACCACTAAAGTGGAATATCTTAGTAAGCTGTATGTGTAATAGATCATTATGTTACATGGGGATCCTTTAAACATTATTTTAGAAAACTATCCTATTATTACATAGAGGTTCTAGAAGTGTCTCAAATATAAGATGTGGACTCAATTCAAGTTGATTACATCTTATCATCCATAGATTGATAGTCAGACTTGGTGTTTTATTCAGATCCTAAGGGATATTCTCTATTCCTATTTATTTTTTTTGGTCAATATTATGATATCCATCTGTGACTGGTTGAGTTTTTTTATAATAATATTTATCAGTCATAGATCATAATGGCTCCCTTTGATGGTTTGGATGGTCACCCATGAAAATCACATCTGTATTGGGTAGAGGTGGGAGAAGATTCCTTGGATGTGCTAAGTCTTGTTCATGAGATATCATAAAAGATTCATGTTATATGTATGTGTTTGTTTACAACACATTTTAGAAATAAAATTTATATATATCAGTGGCATTTCCCTTTGTATTTTTCTATTGGTTACCTGGTTTTCATGAGAGTTTCTCTACTATTGAGTCATTGATGGGTTGGAATGGTGGGAAGGTTGGCTCAGATACATGTTTGTCCATTTGAGGACACAGAAACTCATGGGCCGATTGGTTATTGATTTACAATTTCAGTTTTCTGGATATATATTCATGATAATTCCCACATATCAAAACTCATGAAATACCATCTGGATCTCCTCTCATGTTATGAGTTAGAAAGGCAATGATTTAGAAAAATACATATATATTATGGGGTATCAAATAGTTATTGTTTAATCTTTAGTTAAATTAATGGATGGTAAATTCAATTCTATTTGGTAGAGTATTATAGTGACAGAGATCAGATTCTCAGAAGACATGGGAGTGAAATTCACTTATAAAGGAGTTGTCATCTCACCTATTTACCAGAAAACATTCATTCACATGACTTCTCAGGGATGTAAATTATTTTGGTGGGGATTTTATAACAAATACTTACTATCATTTAGGTATTTCCCATATCTATAACAGTTTTTCCTCTTTATTGGGTGTGTCTTTGGACCCCCAAGTATAGATATAATTTAATGGGGAAAATTAAGTAATGTTCGAGTATGTATGTTTGTTTGAATTAATATAATATGGGTAAACATTTTTTAATGTATTTTGATATTTCTCCTCAAGTTAAGAGAAAATCCATGGTGGTTTGGAGTTTTTCCATTGAAAATGGTCATATAGTAGTATGGTAGAAATTTATACACCATATAATGGGATTGAACGTCGTGTATTTGTCTCCTAGAATATTTTGTTAATATTTTATAAGGTGTAACAAAATTTTACATCATGTATTTAGAATATACATCATATATTTGAAAATTTTAGGTTCTTATAAAAAGGAGACACAATTTTGGAAAATCTGGGATTCTTGTATTCAGACAATTAGGGTTCCTATAAAAACAAGAAACATTTTTGGAATATGTGGGCTTCCTGGATTACATGATGTGTAATGGAATTACACACCATGTAAATTTCATGTGTTTCTATTATATAGAATAGATTAGTTATATCTAATTTCATTTATTTTTAGATCTATTTCCTCTCAACATATAGGCTCTCAAATGTGATTTTATAGACCCATTATCATTTTAGATCACTTTATACAGTGTATGTTCACCAAGGAGGTTGTATTGCATCTCTATAGGTAAAAGAGAATTTCAAATTCTCCATTTCCTTTAACTAGTGTAGTGTTTTTGCATTACATTTCAAGATATGATGATTTGTGATGATAATTGTCGTGATTACTTTATTGATCCATCGTGCAATATTGTTTCAAGGTCTAGGTGTGGTGTGTAGGATCATTGAGGTATTTCATGATCTATCCTTTTGCAGACCTCTTCTCTAGATTAAATTGATTATGAGATGTGGGGATTAATTCTAGGTCCTATTTTTCATCATTATGTTATTTCTTGTTGGTGTATCCTATGTCCAGTATGTACAGAACCAAGCTTGATGTATGTGGTTTTTTTTCCCATGTTGGATGAAGTAAATTTTTATAGTTTTAGAAATTGTTTTATAATTGAATAAATTTTGATAGATTGGTTTAGTTGTGTGTGTGGAAAACAAGTTTTTGAAAAAAGGTGGTGGGTCCATATTTTTGTAAAAGGAAAAGGTATTTTAACAGTGTAGTGAAATGAATTTGGGAAATTCATTTCAATGAATGTTTTTCCTAAATTGGTAATTTAAAATGTAAAATATGGGAATACTAGTGTGCTTAGGTGGATGTTTTAGCAATAGTTCACATCTATTGATATTATTAGGGGTTACTCATGGTGTGATCCTCTTCTCCCTAGGCCTATTGTTATAAGTACTTCATAGATATTATAGGAATTTTCACATTATTGGGAGTTCCTCTACCGCCTATACTCTAGGTATATGTATAGGGGTTTTATGCAGGCATTAATGTCTATGTTGAGGGTATGAGTGTCCCGGTTATCATGTCCCAGTGTGATCCATGGGGTGATGATACCATTTTTTTGGATTGTATTATTTAATCTTGTACCACCATGAATTTGATATGATAAATGATAAATTGTTTATTTATAATTTTATTTGAGTTATTGATATATGGAATGCTTTGAAACTATTTTATCTAGTTATTTTTGGAAATGTGGGAAAAAAAGGAAAAATTAAACGTTTCCCATGATTTTTATATAAAAAATATAAAAGGTTTATCATAACATGATTTCATTAAAGATTATAATGTACAAATTATTTTATAGAGAATTTTTATGGAGCACATGAGTGAGATCCTACTGAATCTATTAGATCACACCATGTGCACCCCTTTGGTGTGGTGTTGACCATTGTATTTCTTTCGATGCATGGAAAGGAAAGGTGCTTTAGTGAGGTGGTGTGGTTTCTATCAGCTTATTATGGGTTTTGGTGGTGAGATGGTGGGATTTTTCCCTCCCTATCACATAGAGTAGTCAATTTTCATTTTAGTTGTCCTTTGATGTTGGTCTTTTACATGGGATGTTCTCAGTTGTTTTTTACATTGATCATTTCTACGGTCTTTTTTTAGTTATCAAATATATGTATATCTTCATATATTTATCTCTATTATATATATAATCCATGTGTTGCTTTAGTTTTGGAGAAATGATTTCCTATATTGTTTTTCTAAGGTCTTGCTGCTAGTGGTCAACCAGTGGGAATCGAGAATAACCATCATGTTTGTGGAAATTTTGGTTGGGTACCAGTTTAAGATGTCGGTTGGGTTAGATTCCCTATAAAATCACATATAAGTTGAATTATCCATTGATCTACATTATTTATTTATAATTCTTCTTCTCAAATCATTCTAACATTTGAATATAATTATAATGTAATAGATGGGTCTGTTTTTTATACATAATGGTATATCCCTATACACAACGAAATGCGAATTAATTCTAGAGATAATTTAATGAACAACACTAATTTTAAAAGAGAATATGAGAGATATTTGGTAAAAAAATTCTCTCATTTAATTTTGACATTAGACAATATATATTATTTCATGACCCCCTTATTTTAAAATTACATAAGAAGTATAATTTTTTATTTTCGTTTATGAAGATAAAGGGGATATATAAGAAGGTATGATGTATGAAAAATAGATAGTGGTTTTGATTATACTACCAACTGAGGTATAAAAATATATATCTTCCCTACACTATCAAGAACTAGAAGAAGTTAATAATTTTGTTTTAGTAAAATTATATCCATTGTAATGTTATTATATAATCAACTCCCTCTTAAATATAAAAAAATACATGGATAGGGGAAAGGAAGAACTAGTGGAGTACTTATATTTTATCCCATAAACCCCACTATAAAATATGTATCACAATTTGAAATAGATTAATGAATAAGATATGAAAAAACAGGATATCGAGAAGAATAAATATGAAATAAAGCATAAGGTATCTGTAAGAATGTGTTGGTTTTGTTAGTGTAACACAATACCCCTTTGAACTGGTATTGATACAAGGTTTTATAGCTATATATTGTAAAAATCCATCCCCTCTAGGGATTATTTACCAAAGATTCATCATCATACCAATATTATTTTTTCATTTTCAGTTTATTTAATAAAACATTCATCTATGATTATGTTTTTTAAGAAACTAGTGGGTAAGAACTCTTGTAACTAATTTTAAATTATTAAATAGATACCCCTATAATAAGATAGTTTTTTGTGTCCTTTTATATTTTTTATTACTAACAATTATTTAAAATTTCCATATCAATAAATAAGTAGTATTGAATATGAGGATTGGGAGATACCAACCTATTTAGAATAAATATAAGATTTATTTTTAGTAACTTTTATTAACTTTCAACCTTTTTTATTTTTAAATTTTATTTTGTTTTTAGGGTAGAAATGTGGGATTTAAATACTACCAAACCATGTGAAAAAATATTGAATAGTTTTTAGGATTTAATTGATTTCAAAATCATTAACTCTAAAGTTTTTTTAGTGATTTTTATTAATTTTTTCATGAAATTTAACATAATATGTTGAATGTGAAACAAATGGTCACATCATGATCATGTTTTCCATATTACAATATCCCTAACACATAAAACATTTTTGATCTAATTTTGATAATTTTTAAAATGTAATCACTATCATGTGACTCTTAAGTGATATTGAGAAACTAGAACTTTGCTTTTTTAATGTTTATAACATATAATTAATTCATGTCATTCAAGATTGTTTCCATTGTTAAATGAAAAATCCATGTTGATAATTAATATCTGTTTTAATAAATTTTGGAATTTGATATTCTTTTATGTCTTATAAACCATAAAATACCTATCAATAAATCTATATTATAAGATATATTTATCCCCAACTACCCATCTATTTTACATTTTATATTTGTTTAGAAATAAAAGGGAAGAGGGTGTTCCCATGTGGAATATAAGGAGGAAGTACTCTATATTTGGGTTTATTTGATTGGATCTATTCATCTATTTTTGGTAATGGAATTCAAGTAGTGAAAAAAATTATTATAATTATGGTTACCCACATTTTATCTAATAGAAAATGAATATGTATATAAAAAAGAAAATTTATATACAAATAATAGATATAAAAAACTATATATTAAAAAAAGAAAATCATGAAAATAAGATGTTTTAATTTTCTTTTACATAGTGTGGTTATGATCCTCAAATGGAACAAAATGGAATAGTAATCTAAAATTCATTATTTTATTTTTTATGATTAATGATACAGTTTTTTATTAACACTCGATGAATATTATATTTTATTGTTATTATGAAATTGAATTGTCATATTCTTCCAAAAAACATTTTAATATTAAATCTAAATATCCCCTGAACTATAAAACAACT
Organism: Viscum album; assembly: GCA_963277665.1. Lineage (NCBI taxonomy): Eukaryota > Viridiplantae > Streptophyta > Magnoliopsida > Santalales > Viscaceae > Viscum > Viscum album. The sequence continues at coordinate 178,124,445 of OY728151.1, forward strand.
AATTGGGAGTCCACATTTGTAGAAAATGTGATTGTTCTAGTGATGAAGTTATGAAATTATCATGAATTTGGCAAATCCCTTATAAAAAAAGATAAAAATTTCTCATATTTTGATTTTTAATATTGTATAGAACGAATGTTTTCAAGTGATTTAAACTATTATTTGACTTGAGAATGATTTAATGGACGAAAACATGATAAAAAATTAATATATTAGTGGGTATGGCTGGTAAAGGAAGCTTGTGTTTTTTAATAATAATCTAATTTATGATCTTTTTATCCTCTAGATTTTTTTCTAACATGGTAGGAAAAGATTTTATCTTACTTTGAATTCAATGTAATTCTAATTATCAAAATATTTTTAATTTGGGGGAGTACTGATTGATATTTTTTTGTATTAAATTTTTTTCTAAACTGAATTAACCACATAAATAATCAAAAAATTGTTAATCAAATCTCTATTATAAATATGTAAATATAGAATTAATTTTTAAATTTATATTGAAAACAATTTTTTTTATTTTACTCATTTTTAGAACTATATAAATATCCAAATTTTTTTTGATCTCTTGTTTAAAATATTAACCATGATTATATTAATATATTTAACTAATTTTATTATTTTTAAAATAACGTGAACTTGACACTAATAAATAGTGTTTTATCAACATATTTTTTTATATTTCACCTTATATATATTCTTAAAAAAATATGGAAAATTAACAATAAAGATAATTATACATAATATAATTTTTATAGGATGTGTAAATTATTAATGATTTATTGCACTTGGATACATAATAGTTATTCTTGGAGAGAGTGGAAAAATCAATAAACTGAAGTGTTTCATAAGATATTCTCCCCATATAAGATGATTGGTAACATATTTTTGAGGTGGGTGATGATATGTATGAATTTTTGATGTATAAGAATTATATGTATTATCTTAGACATTAAAAAAATTGATTATATTTTTTATATAGAATATATTTCATGTGAGATCTTAGGTCCATAAGGGTTGGGATTTACATTGAATTTCATATTTTCAAACATATGGGCATGTCATTTTTAAAATGGAGGTTTTTAATGAAATTAATAATGTTATTAAACCTTAAAATATTATTTTTTGATGTTTTTAGAGGTTTGGTAGGTGTGATGGGTTCTCAAATAAGCTGTAAGGGCCTTAGGATTTGAAATCACAATTTCATGAGAAATGGGCTAGGGTGTGTTATTAGGACATTGTTAGTGCTTACTATGAACCCAAATAGTATTGAATATTTGATAAAGAATATAGTGTATTTATATCATGTTATGGGATAAGAAATAATAAATTTTCTAAATAGTTGTGGAGGGATCTTAATGGTTAGTGTATTGTTTTGAAAAAGGTTTTATGTAGCAGTGTGTGGTAGTGTGTGATTCATATAGTGAGTTCCAAAATTGGTAAATACATTTCCGAACAATGTAGGTAAAACATAAACCTCATTAAAAAAATTAATTTTTTTTATTTTTCTCTAATCCATTTAAAATTATCTACACTCTTTTTCTTCCTCATTTTTCAAGATGCCTCTCCCAAGCATTCATCTCCCTCTTCATTTTCCTTTATATTAGTTTTCAACATTTCTTATCCAAATGAAATGTTGTAACTTGTGATAAAGATAAATAGGTAATTCTATACCACTTCAATATTCTATTTCATGTTTCATTTACTTTTTAGTTATCCCACACTTGTTTTTCATAATTTTCCTTATTCTTGGGGGTTTTTGGTACTCTATTTTCTTCGATTCTTGCTTGAATTAGGCATCATTTTTGGATAAGTGAAACATTATAATCATGATGTAAGTGGTCTATATGTTTTCAATAAAATTTGTTCCATTTATAACATGTGTCATTATGCTGCACATCAAAATTTATGAGTGTTTCACACAAAATTAATAATCACCCTATTTTTTATTTCATAAATCCTAAACTATATTGGGTATAGTCCTGCCTCTACCATTGGAGGTAGATAATATCAACTTGGAAATCTATTTAGGGTGATTTCAGATAAAATACCAATATAAATGTGAATTTTTAAACCAAAAACACCTTATATGGTGAATTTGAATTGACACATTGAAAAGCATAAATTAATTATTTCCCTTCATAATTAAACCACCCCATACGTTTTTTTTTGGAAATGAGTTCATTAAAGACCATAAATATGGTGTAACAAAAATACCCCCTTAGGGTTTTATTGGTTATGACGGTACGTAAAATTATAAATTATATTTGGATTGAACATACATTTAGGGTGTTATTCATATTACACTAAAATAATGTAACTCTTAGATGAACCATGAGAATGTCTTAGGCTACTTAATAATATTTAATCTATTAGGTTTTCTTGAATAAATGAAAGAAACCATGTTCATTCTTATTATGTACTTATAAAAACTAAACCAATTTTTTTATCAAATATTTTATTTTCATTATTAGAAACCATGGGATTCACCTATAAAGACAGGTTTCAATTGTAATAAAATCTTAAATATGATTATTGTACTACAATATATGACTTAAACCATCAATATATTGGACTACCATTTTTTGAATTCCTAGGAACTTATAACTTATTTATATGTGAACCAAGGTGTAAATGAATTAATTTAATGGTGTTATAATGTTGAAAACCCCTTAATTAAAAATGATAACTGCAGAATGGTAAATCTAAAGGGTTAATTTATTATGAAAGGATTTGTGTTTGTTTCAAAATGAATGGACATGAGCCGTGATGTATGATTGTTTTAATTAAACACCCTTATTCCCATGGGTATTGTATACCTTATAGACTTTGTTATGTAATGAAAAAATGTATATAATATAAATGGTAACGGTTTTAAAGTGATTTATAAAATGCATAAGCCTTGGATTCAAATTTCAAATTCCAATTATTAACCCAATAGATGTTACATGCTGCATTGATTTTAATGACAAGGTGTAATCCAATGATGGATCCAGTCAATTTCTTATATTCATGAATTCCACTTCCTAAGACCGGTTATTCACTTTGATAATCCAGATTAATTACATTTTGTGGGATTAGATTTCAAATTCAGCTTGATATACTCATACATGAAATACAATTGATTATCTACATATATTCTAATTCATTCTCTCCCAATATTACCTTGGACTTTCTTCTCAGGATTGGTTAGATACATTTTAAAAGTTGTAATATCAAGGGTGCATCCCATATATTCTAATTTAGATCTAAAAATTATAAATAGATCACTATGGGTTGGTTGTTTAGTTCTATTAAAAAAATGACATGAGTTTTTAATGGATTATACTAGTAGTGAAACACAAGAATTCCCAGAACTATACTATGGATTTTCCATGGATATTTTTTTTTTATTTTTAGTCTTTTCACCATGGGTTTTACTACTGATATATTCTCAATATAATTAGGGAAAACCTTCATAGGATGAGTCATGTATTATTCCTTAGTTTTCCTTTGTCTTCCTACTTTCCTTATTTATATACTTCATACTATCATGTTTTGTACTCATAGACTTGAACTATATTGTAAACCATTTTTAGTGCCTAACTAAGTTTTACTCATTCCCTATTTAGGCAATCGCTTGGTACCTAATAAAATATCATGGTTGTAGTTTTGGACTTGTATAGTTATCTTAATTATTATTTATCATGCGATAGTAAGTAGCATGGTATATGTAGATGGAGTATATACTTAGACTGCCTATATGAGTTGGGTTATCCATTTTATTTTTTTATTTTAACCTAGACACGTACCCGTGATGCCTATTATATGAAATTTTAATTATAGTTATACATCATAATGGGTTGTATGGATACAAATTATTTACCTTTTCTGTCTATGAATTGATTATTATCTAGCTATATTTTATTCTTATTATATATAAATATGTTATATTTAGTATAGATCTAGAGGGTATAGTCTCCCAACCTTACCATTGTTTGACCCTAATTTTTATTCGACTACCACAAGTAATGGGGAGGCACACTTGATGCCATGAAGACCTTGGGTTATGTTACATATAAGTTAACCATGTCTAGTAAATCATATTTCACCCTAAGTATCATTCTATATTTTCTTCAAAATTACCATGTATGAGAAGAGTACCAAGACCCTTGGGATGTTACATGGTATATTCTACTGAGTATTTATGTTTTTTGGAGTTTCCAAAATATATATAATCCACTATAGTAAGCTGATACCTTATACATAGTAAACTTCCATAATAACATTCTGATATTTAGTATTCTGGTGTTTATAAAATATGAATGATTAGACTACCTAGGAATATTTTTTGTGATTATAAAAAAATTCATTTTCATTTTCTACATAAATCATGTAAAATTTCTATGATTTATCCTCATAATAACGTTTAATAGAAGAATAATATGGAGATCATGGTAATGTATTATTATAATTTATAAGATCCATGATATGTCCATATTAAGAATATTCATCCCCAATCAAGAAATTTGGAAGCCACCTCAAGAATAGTAACCTTGGTGAGAATGTTTAAGAGAATAGAATATAGAGACTTATGAAACCTTTATATAATTTTTTTACCTTTCATACTTTAAAGGATTTCAGACAATGGATCAATATTTTAATTCATTCGTAGGAATTTATTTATATTTATTAAAAATAATATTACTAAATTCTTTCCAAATATGTATATTGAAATCATAAATTATATTTTGATGGCCCTAAAAAATGACAGTTGTCAATCATTATGTTATGTTTTATAAGAAAATTTATTAAGGATATTATAAAAATATAATTTATATATAAGAAAAACTACATTACCAAGATAAAAATATGTTGTTGTTTTACAAGTAATAATTGTAATGTAATAACATGAATTTCCATTTTCTACTGAATATACTCATCATTAATTCATGGATAATTTTTTCATTCATGATAAATGACATAAGGAATTGTTTTTTTATGTTTTTAAATTGTATGAATAAATAGCTTCACTTAAAATTATATAATAAAATCACTCCTATCAGATCTTATGAGGATGGATTTAAATCATAGTGAAATATGCCACCATGACCATGAAGTCACACTTTTGGGGAATCTGTTTGACCATGTATTACTAAATGTTTTATCCTTTTAGTTAACACTCTTCTTTTTTAAACCTCTATATTAGTTAGGATATATCGATCTATGTATGAATTTATAAGACATAGTTCTGGGGTTTAAAGTATTATATAAAAAATATATTCAATAAGATTCTTTACTATAATGTCCAATCAAAATATGGGTATTTAAATTTTGTTATGTTTTTTTGAGTTAGATATTAAGATATCAACAGATTAAAAACATAATTAATGTACATGTAAATGAATATTCCATAACACAATTCTACAATGATTTTTTTCATTAAAGGGTGAACTATGAATTGGGGTCATCATCCACATAACATTGTAATATACATAACTCATAATAAAATACATTCAATAATTTTTTTTTGAATAAATTATAATGTATCCATCCATTTTTCAATGATCCTCATTTTTATCTCTTGAAAAATATCTTTAATACTCTCAATGATAACACTATATTAATTTGTTAGAATGTCTTTCTCAAAATTAATTCTTCAATAGCCGATCAATAATCAACAAGAGTCACATTTATATTTTTCTCTTCACCTCTACAAAAAAATGTCATCGATTTTTCAATATTATATAGTCTTTAGATCAGTAGAATTTGAAACATAGTTATCTTATCCTTCTTCAAAATTCTCATAAAAAGGTTATGAATATGTAGAATTAGTGTATAATTTACTTAATTTCCATATTTATATTTCAACTTCCCTTTTCCATTCGCATCTTTAATATAAGATATTATAGGGCAGGAAATCACACTATATTCTAATTCTACTAAATTATGATTTTCTTCCCTAAATTAAAATTTTTTATATTGTAACATCACCTCATCATCCTTCTCTTCCTCTTGTATTTTCCTTCTTCTAAATATAGTATATATATTGAATTGTATACCTTTTTTTATCACACTCACTTAAAACTCTTAGTTCATCTTATTTTTTAATATTTTTATCAAATCACATGAATATAATATCCAAAACAATTATAGAGAAATTCTGTAATATTCGGCACCCTGGTGTTCTTAATATTCCCATTCATTTTCTCAATAAAACCAAGTGGATATTCTCTGAAAAATATCAAAATATTCCTCTTCTTACATAAAATACTCAAAAATGTAATTATCAACTATAATTGTGATTAATTAAAGATTAATATGTAATATCATATTAATATATAGAGTTTAATTTATAGCCCATAATTGTAACGCCCCGACCCCAGCTACCCAGAGTCGGTGCATTACTTCGTAACATTGGAATGATCACAAAAGATCAAGTCTCGAAAGACCGATTAGTTTAGTAGCCTTGGAAACACTAGATACATTCATAAATGTTACATTACATCATAAAGTGAAAACTAGTAACAAATTCTTCATATTCCACACTCATATCCTCTTCTGACTATCCCTATAGGTCATTCCTAAAATACTTACTCACATCCTGGAAAATATTAAAACATTTAAAGGGGTGAGCTCAAATGCTTAGTAAGGATAACAATATTGCGGAAGCTTTCATAAATAAACATTAACATTTAAGTAAATGTATAACTAAAACAAATGCCTTTTTAAACTTGAACTTAAGCATAATATGGAAAAAATAAAATTAAATAATGCCATTTACTTACTCACATGGATATTCTACTAGTCGAATAATCACATGCAATATCAATAACCACTTTCATAATGATGGAATGCATAATGCCAGACTATCATAACCACGTATCCAAGGCCTCGTGCCAAGATCACAAATACGATTTTGTCAAGGCCTCGTTCCAAGACACTAGTTTGTCTCATGATACCTTCTGATCCATCGAGGAGCTATAGCGGGCTCCACCCATCACTTACTAAGTCCAATGCATTCCTCATATGAATGGGTTTAAACATATCATAAACCATAACATAATCGTATTACATAGAACATGCATAAAGGAAACATAACATTTCCATATTTCAATCACAAGATTTCAATACAACACATTGATATAATAAAAACGCTTTCAAAACCATTTTCAATACCAAAATAAATGAATGTTAAAACTTTGTATTTATTTTTCATTAAAAAAGTGATGTCTTGTAGAGGAAGCCGAAACTCAAATAATGGTCACGGCAGCAGAGTAGTCATTATCACCACATATGTACGGAAAGAAAAACATTCCCTTTTTGTCGTTTAGTAAAACACTTTGTATAAAAAAGATTCCTTTTGAATAAACGTTAAAGTCAAAGGGGTTTATACACCGTATAAAAGAAAATTGTGTATAAAACCAAATATGCCTCAATGAAAGGAGATTGAGACGAAGTCCTTAAAAAGATCATTTTTAAAATAAAATAGATCTATTATGTGTATTCACTATAGGTACACATAAAGAACGTAAAAATAGAAAATAGGACATAATAATATCATGACATAATTTGAAAGTAGGATATTAACCCAAAGAATGGAAGTTGTGTTAAGAAATTCCCTTACCTCGTGTCCGACTTGACTCAACCGTTATTTAACCTCCTGAATAATAAACTAGAGTTAATATATAACTTATTAAGAACCATTCTCAATTTCATTATCCTTTTTATATCACTTATTATAATATTATGAACGTTATGTAATTATTTAAGTTAATAACGGTCGTTTTGTCGATCTTTGGTACTTGAGTCAACAATAAACTTCTTATAATTACAAGTTGTTAATGTGGTGAAATATCCATTATATCTAGAATTATATTCATGATTTAGATATCATATATATCATATATATCCAGTATATACATTCATTCATAATATTACGTTACATTTATAGGTAAGAAATGAAATGCACCGTTCATGGAGACGGTAAGCCGTACGTACGCATGAACGCTACTTTCATTTCTATTTCATATTTAATAGAATGAAATCATAATTATATAAAGGTATAATATAATTCCAGTATAATATAGTGTATAATACCATATACTCTATCCTTTATACATCCCACATATGGTATTAACGATTCAAATCACTTTGAGGGGGCGGTAGTCTGCACTTCCTAAAATGAAAATATCGCGTTTACCCATAATGGAAACCATAAAGGTATGTCATAAATGAAAAATAAAAAATCATAATGAAAACAAAAACATAATATATATCATATAAAAAAATAGTTTCATCATAATGGCCACCATTAGAGGTTTTATATGAGTGTTGAACAATCATCGTTTTGTGAGGCAAAAATTCGCCATCCACAGAAACAGTATGTTCTTTAACCATTAGATGTAGGTGTGTGTAAGTGTAAACAAAATCCTTATCATAAAAACATCCTAGTATATTGTAGATACCGATTTTGTTACAAAATAAAGGAAAAAAAGAGTTTAAGGGGTTGGAGAAACTAAATAAAACAAAACAACATTAGAGAAGACATTACCTAAAAATCGGGTAACTCATTTTGATCTGAGACAAAGCCTTACTTGGGAAGAATTATGCCCAAAGTGAGGCTTCTAGGAGTAAGTGAGGGATGATGGGAGAGTATTTGGGCAGAGGTTGGCCGAGCCAAATGGCTTGAAGGTGTAAATAAGGTGGGAGTGGTGGGGGCCTTTTATAAGTGGAGAGGAGGGGCACTTTTGGAAAGTAATGAAATGTTATTCTATTATACAATGCTTTTTGGATTATAAAGGTCCCACACTTGTATAATTCGAGGCTAAGGTGATAAGGGTTATAAATCTTCTCATCCAATAGGCTTTGGACAAGTTTAAGCCTTGTATTTTACATTATCTTCTCATTTTATTTAAATCGTTAAATAATGAGGTCATCGCTGCATCATCATGATGTCATAAATAATTTAATTTATTTAATGTCTAAAAATTATAAAAAAAATACTATAATGTTGGAAAGCTTTTTAGATTTCCAATGAATTTTTATAGTAAAAAATATGACTTGTGTAACCCCATGTAAAAATTGTTTTAGTAAAACATTTCATGTTTGTGTCATTTTTTACTTTAACATTAAATAAAAGGTATTTATGTCATTTTCCAACTAATGTGGCTCCATGGGGTCCCCAAGTTGACCCATGGATTTTCTTGGTCGGCCATGACACATCCAATGAGGTTAGGACATGTGTCAAGCTCATCTCATGTTATTAAAACATTATTTTTACCTTAAACTACACTAATTACCTCTAATCACGATTAAGAACTTAAAAGTTACTATTCACCAAAAATTATTTTAATCTCATTGAACCACATTTTACTTCTTAATGACAACCATGTATGTCGGATTTTTGAAATTCAAAACACAGAAGTGGTAAAATTTCATTTAAACAAAAAATCAGTTTTTATAAGTACCACTTAGTGGTTTCACTATTAATCAAAAATTAAAGTTTTTCAGAACAATGCCAAAATTTCACCCTAAGCTATAATTGATATTCCGAATTCAAAAATGATGTCTATTTTAAAAAATTCCAAACATATAAGTTGAATTAATTAATTTTATAATTAATTCCCGCTTTCACAACAAATAGCGTGTTTTTAAGAAACAATTTATATCAAAAGATTGACAATTGTTTATGTCCAATTTCAAAGTGAAATTAATTCCAATGACCACCATTAGATAAAATGATAAAAATATATTCTAATTATAATCTAAAACAAATCAGTAGTATAATTTATCACTATAAATTGTTTTGATTAAAAAAGTTGTTTTTAAGTATTTTTCACTATCATAAAAAATGGAAGTTCTCAGAAAATTACAAAAAATTTCACATAGGATAATTTCGATATTACGAATAAAAAAATGAAGTCCATTTTGAAATATAAAAATTCTATAATTTTAAAAAGTGGGTATTACTATTCATAACGGTTACTTTGATTAGTCGCGGTGTGTTAGAACTCGAAGTTCCGTACAATGCAAGCTATTGCATTATTGAATGAGAAGTGTATCGTGGAAGCTCGGGGTGTTACATTCTCCCCTCCATCAATAAATTGCGTCCTCGCAATTTGAAAATTTTCTTGGAAAATAAAAGGTTGAAAATATAAAATACCTTTGTAGAAAACCCACATTAGAAATAAGGTTAAAAAAATATAACTTTAAAAGAAAGAAAGATAAGTACAAAGGTCACCCGAGATAGCCCATACTAGGATTCTATGAAAATATGGATATGGAAGAAAAACAAACCATCAAGGTCTGATGGAGAGTTGTAGAAAACTGGATTAGGAGATAGTTAACAATAAGAAAATCACAAACTTTTGATTTGTTAAACGGTCATTGAATCCCCAGTTGGAAAAGTTAACAGGCAACGTTTTTGTTTTAAGTTATCTTTTATAAAGTTAAAGAATTTATTAAGAGATTTACTAAAAACTTAAGGGAATATACATACTTGTCATGTAGACTTTCATTCTTTAATAAATTTTTACCAAAAACTCATCTTTCACTCTAAAATGTAATATATCTCAAAAATATTCTATTTATCCAAATTGTATAAGGTTCCAAATATTAACACATACCATTTAGATTAGTAAAATTATTTTTTAATAACCAGGGACTTCCTATTGGCTAGTGGTAGGAAATAAAGGCCTGTCGCACTATGGTTGTGGGTTCGATTCCTGCATCTTTGTCCGACGTGACGGGTTATGCCCCACCCTGCAGGTTGTCCTTTTCCTAAAACTATAGTATTATAATATTCCAAAAATAATCTTCATAAATTTTTTAACCTTAAACAATACTATCCAAAGATCAACTTAATCCACTCAAACCTTTATAGTTATCGAAAATACTTCTGTCCAACTCACAGTCCATATTTTATGAGGAAGGTAAACATAATGATGCTCCTTTTTTTTCTGTGTAACAACATGTGAAAACCTTCATCATCTATTCTTTTAAAACACTGCAACATACTGAATTACCATAAATCATTATTGATTACATTCATGATCCCTTATTCCTTATAGAAAACTAGATATACTCCTTCTATCCAAAAATGTATACAAATCATTAATCAGTTTCAAGGATGTTAAAAATATCCAACATAATTTATCCGAATCAATCATGTCTTATTCCAAAATAACTATCTCGGTATCAGAACCATATTATTCTTTATCATTACCTCAACCATATATTTTCCAAAAATTTGACCTACTGTGGAGTCACTTTTCTTGGATACACACAATCTCAAGTCCTAGATGAAATAGTACTGCAGTACAATCCTTATATAATCCATAATTATTATAACCAGTACATCATTGATACAACACTCAAATTACAAAATTCTTTAATAACAACATAAGAACTCTAATCATTCCTCCTCATCTGTGGTAGTATCATTACATGATTATTATCTAATAACATAATTTGGGGCATACTCTGATGATTTGAACATTGGTTTGCGTAGTGTCCCCACAACTTGTAGATGATGCATTGTACATTTGAAACCTTTTTCTTACCCTTGCAGTCACGCACATGGTGTCCTTTTTCTCCACACTTATAACAAAATCACATTCCCTTCAGGCAAATTCAAAGGTGTTTCTTCCCACAGTTATCACATATTGGAAAATTCTTATTTTCCCTCATCCCTTTATCCATCATTCTCTCTTCCATCCTTTTCTTCTCTTTCATCCCTTCAAATCCATAAGACTCAGATAATTCTCTACTTATCTTATTAACACATGATACTATTTCTTCATATGTTGATAACACATGGGAGAATATTTCCCTTCTAAATGTTGTCTTAATACCATGAAAGATATGATCCTTCTTACTTTTTGGATCATACGTATTAATGGAGTTCACATTCCTTTGACTGGGCCCCATTTCTATACAATTCCATAAACTAGGTTAGTTTATGAATCGAAATACATAATAACAAAATTAAAAACACTTATAATAAATTGAACTATTTATGGATATAATCCATAATCATAAAAAATGTTTTCTTCTAGGAAGTATATACTCATAACCCTTCATAGTGGTTTGTAAAGAAAATGTGAATTGTCCTAAGCATATCCCCCGGGAGTGTCGTAACCAAGAGTGCAGCAAGGCCCGTTGTCGTGCACCAGTTCCCGTTCGAGTCTAGCTCAAAGCGGTGTTTTCGGGGTTTATCCCTAGGTACATCTATGCCAGAGCCGCCTCTACCTGCTCGTATCCGGACAGGGATGTATTGCTTGGAAAACTCACAAAATCTCTATAATACCAAAATTCTAGGATGTTTTTCTATACTAATCCTCAAAGTCTATCTTCAGGCTATGTTCTCTAAATAGAGTTTATCTAAATCTAGCTTCCAAGGTTAGTACTAAACTGCCTCTGATACCAACTGTAACGCCCCGACCCCAAATACCCAGAGTCGGTGCATTACTTGGTAACATTGGCATGATCACAAAAGATCAAGTCTCAAAAGACCAATTAGTTTAGTAGCCTTGGAAACACTAGATACATTCATAAATGTTACATTACATCATAAAGTGAAAAACTAATAACAAAGTCTTCATAGTACACACTCATATCCTCTTCTGACTATCCCTGCAGTTCATTCCTAAAATACTTCTTCACATCCTGGAAAATATTAAAACATTTAAAGGGGTGAGCTCATATGCTCAGTAAGGATAACAATATTGCGGAAGCTTTCATAAATAAACATTAAAATTTAAGGCAATGTATAACTAAAACAAATGCCTTTTTAAACTTGAACTTCAGCATAATATGGCAAAAATAAAATTAAACAATGCCATTTACTTACTCACATGGATATTCTACTGGTCGAATAATCACATGCAATATGAATAACCACTTTCATAATGATGGAATGCATAATCCCAGACTATCATAACCACGTAGCCAAGGCCTCGTGCCAAGAACACAAATAAGATTTTGTCAAGGCCTCGTGCCAAGACACTAGTTTGTCTCATGAGACCTGTCGATGCATTGAGGAGATATAGCGGGCTCCACCCGTCACTTACTAAGTCCAATGCATTCCTCATATGAATGGGTTTAGACATATCATAAACTATAACATAATCGTATTACATAAAACATGCATAAAGGAAACATAACATTTCCACATTTCAATCACAAGATTTAAATATAACACATTGATATAATAAAAATGCTTCCGAAACCATTTTCAATACCAAAATAAAATAAAGTTAAAACTTTGTATTTATTTTTCATTAAAAAAAGTGATGGCTTGTAGAGGAAACTAAAACTCAAATAATGGTCACGGCGGCGGAGAAGTCATTGTCGCCACATATGTACGGAAAGAAAAACATTCCATTTTTGTCATTTAGTAAAACTCTTTGTTTAAAAAAGATTCCTTTTGAATAAAGGTAAAAGTCAAAGGGGTTTATACACCATATAAAAGAAAATTGTGTATAAAACCAAATATGCCTCAATGAAAGGAGATTGAGACGAAGTCCTTAAAAAGATCATTTTTAAAATAAAATATATCTATTATGTGTATTCACTATAGGAACACATAAAGAACATAAAAATACCAAATAGGACATTATAATATCATGACATAATTTGAAAGTAGGAGATTAACCCAAAGAATGGACGTTGGGTGAAGAAATTCCCTTACCTCGTGTCCGACTTGACTCAACCATTCTTTAACCTCCTGAATAATAAACTAGAGTTAATATGTACCTTATTAAGAACCATTTTCAATTTCAGTATCCTTTTTATATCAATTATTACAATGCTATGAATGTTATATAATTATTTAAGTTAATAACGGTCGTTTTGTCGATCTTTGGTACTTGAGTCAATAATAAACTTCTTATAATTACAAGTTGTTCATGTGGTGAAATATCCATTATATCTAGAATTATATTCATGATTTAGATATCATATATATCATATATATCCAGTATATACATTCATTCATAACATTACATAACATTTAGAGGTAAGAAATGAAATGCACCATTCATGGAGACGGTAAGTCGTATGTACACATGAACGCTACTTTCATTTCTATTTCGTATTTAATGGAATCAAATCATAATTATATAAAGGTATAATATAATTCCAGTATAATATAGTGTATAATACCATTTACTGCATCCTTTATACATCCCACATATGGTATTAAAGATTCAAATCACTTTGAGGGGGCGGTAGTCCGCACTTCCTAAAATGAAAATATCGCGTTTACCCATAATGGAAACCATAAAGGTATGCCATAAATGAAAAATAAAAAATCATAAGGAAAACAAAAACATAATATATATCATATGTAAAACTAGTTTCATCATAATGGCCACTATTAGTGGTTTTATATGAGTGTTAAACAATCATCGTTTCGTGAGGAAAAAATTCTTCATCCACAGAAACAATATGTTCTTTAACCATTAGATGTAGGTGTGTGTAAGTGTAAACCAAATCATTATCATAAAAACATACTAGTATATTTTAGATACCGGTGTTGTTACAAAAGAAAGGAATAAAAAGATTTTAAGGGGTTGGAAAAACTAAATAAAACAAAACAACATTAGAGAAGAGATTACCTAAAAATCGGGTAACTCTTTTTGATTTGAGACAAAGGCTTCCATGGGAAGAATTATGCCCAAAGTGAGGCTTCTAGGAGTAAGTTAGAAATGTTGGGAGAGTATTTGGGAAGAGGTTGGCCGAGCCAAATGGTTTGAAGGTGTGAATAATGTGGGAGTGGTGGGGGCCTTTTATAAGTGGAGAGGAGGGGCACTTTTGGAAAGTAATGAAATGTTATTCTATTATACAATGCTTTTCGGATTATAAAGGTCCCACACTTGTATGATTCGAGGCTAAGGTGATAAGGGATCTAAATTTACTCATCCGATAGGCTTTGGAAAAGTGTAATCCTTGGATTTTACATTATCTTCTAATTTTATTTAAATCGTTAAATAATGAGGTCATCGCTGCATCATCATGATGTCATATATAATTTAATTAATTTAATGTCTAAAAATTATAAAAAAAATACTATGATGTAGGAAATCTTTTTATATTTCCAATTACTATTTATAGTCAAATATATTACTTTTATATCCCCATGTAAAATCGTTTTAGTAAATCATTTCATGTTTGTGTAATTTTTTACTTTAACATTAAATAAAAGGTATTTATGTCATTTTCCAACTAAAGTGGATCCATGGGGTCCCCAAGTTGACCCATGGATTTTCTTGGTCGGCCATGACACATCCAATGAGGTTAGGACATGTTTGAATCTCATCTCATATTATTAAAACATTATTTTTACCTTAAACTACACTAATTACCTCTAATCGCGATTAAGAACTTAAAAGTTACTATTCACAAAAAAATATTTTAATCTCATTGAACCACATTTTACTTCTTAATGACAACCATGTATGTCGGATTTTTGAAATTCAAAACACAGAAGTGGTAAAATTTCATTTAAATGAAAAATCAGTTTTTATAAGTACCACTTAGTGGTTTCACTATTCATCAAAAATTGAAGTTTTTCAGAACAATGGAAAAATTTCACCCTAAGCTATAATTGATATTCCGAATTCAAAAATTATTTCTATTTTACAAAATTCCAAACATATAAGTTGCATTAATTAATTTTATAATTAATTCCCGCTGTCACAACAAATAGCGTGTTTTTAAGAAACAATTTATATCAAAAGATTGACAATTGTTTATGTCCAATTTCAAAGTGAAATTAATTCCAATGACCACCATTGGATAAAATGGTAAAAATATATTCCAATTATACTCTAAAACAACTCAATAGTATAATTTATCACTATAAATTATTTTGATTAAAAAAGTTGTTTTTAAGTATTTTTCACTATTCATAAATAATGGATGTTCTCAATAAATTACAAAAAATTTAACATAGGATAATTTCGATATTACGTATAAAAAAATGAAGTCTATTTTGAAATATAAAATTTCTATAATTTTAAAAAGTGGGTATTACTATTAATAACGACTACTTTGATTAGTCGCGGTGTGTTAGAACTCGAAGTTTCGTACAATGCAAGCTATTGCATTATTGAATGAGAAGTGTATCGTGGTAGCTCGGGGTGTTACATTCTCCCCTCCATAAATAAATTGCGTCCTCGCAATTTGAAATTTTTCTTGGAAAATAAAAGGTTGAAAATAGAAAATACCTTTTTAGAAAACCCACATTGGAAATAAGGTGAAAAAAATATTACTTTAAAAGAAAGAAAGATAAGTACAAAGGTCACCCGAGATAGACCATACTAGGATTCTATGAAAATATGGATATGGAAGAAAAAAAAACCATCAAGGTCTGATGGAGAGTTGTAGAAAATTGGATTAGGATAAAGTTAACAATAAGAAAATAACAAACATTTGATTGGTTAAACGGTCATTGAATCCCCAGTTGGAAAAGTTAACAGGCAACGTTTTTGTTTTAAGTTACCTTTTATAAAGTTAAAGAATTTATTTAAGAGATTTACTAAGAACGTAAGGGAATATACATACTTGTCATGTAGACTTTCATTCTTTAATAAATTTTTACCAAAAACCCATCTTTCACTCTAAAAGTTAATAGAACTCAAAAATATTCTATTTATCCAAATTGTATAAGGTTCCAAATATTAACACATACCATTTAGATTAGTAAAATTATTTTGTAATAACCAGGGACTTCCTGTAGGCTAGTGGTAGGAAATAAAGGCCTGTCGCACTATGGTTGTGGATTCGATTCCTGCAGCTTTGTCCGACGCGACGGGTTATGCCCCACCCTACAGGTTGTCCTTTTCCTAAAACTATAGTATTATAATATTCCAAAAATAATCTTCCTAAAATTTTTAACCTTAAACAATACTATCCAAAGATCAACTTAATCAACTCCAACCTTTATAGTTATCCAAAATACTTCTGTCCAACTCACAGTCCAGATTTTATGAGGAAGGTAAACATAATGAAGCTCCTTTTTTTCTGTGTAACAACATGTGAACACCTTCATCATGTATTATTTTAAAACACTGCAACATACTGAATTACCATAAATCCTTATTGATTACATTCATGATCCCTTATTCCTTATAGAAAACAAGATATACTACTTCTATCCAAAAATGTATACAAATCATTAATCAGTTTAAAAGATGTTAATAATATCCAACATAATTTATCTCAATCAATCATGTCTTATTCCAAAATCACTATCTCGGTATCAGAACCATATTATGGTTTATCTTTCTGTCAACCATATATTTTCCAAAAATTTAACCTACTGTGGAGTCACTTTTCTTGGTTCCACACAATATCAAGTCCTAGATGAAATAGTACTGCATTACAATCCTTATATACTCCATAATTATTATAACCAGTACATCATTGATACAACACTTAAATTACAAAATTCTTTAATAACAACATAAGAACTCTAATCATTCATCCTCATCTGTGGTAGTATAATAACTTGATTATTATCCAATAACATCATTTGGGACATACTCTGATGATTTGAACATTGGTTTGCGTAGTGTCCCCACTCCTTGCAGATGAAGAATTTTACATTTGAAACCTTTTTCTTACCCTTGCAGTAACGCACTTGGTGTCCTTTTTCTCCACACTTATAACAAAATCCCATTCCCTTCACGCAAATTCCAAGGTGTTTCTTCCCACAGTTATCACATATTGGAAAATTCTTCTTTTCCCTCGTCCCTTTATCCATCATTCTCTCTTCCATCCTTTTCTTCTCTTTCATCCCTTCAAATCCATAAGACTTAGAGAATTTTCTACATATCTTATTAACACATGATATTGTTTCTTCATATGTTGATAACACATGGGAGAATATTTCCCTTATAAATGTTGGCTTAATACCATGAAAGATATGATCCTTATTACTCTTTGGATCATACGTATTGATGGAGTTCACATTCCTTCTACTGGGTGCCATTTCTATACAATGCTATAAACTAGGATAATTTATGTATCGAAATACATAATAACAAAATTGAAAACACTTATAATAAATTGAACTATTTATGGATATAATCCATAATCATAAAAAAAATTTCTTTTAGGAAGTATATACTCATAACCCTTCATAGTGGTTTGTAAAGAAAATGTGAATTATCCTAAGCATATCCCCTGGGAGTGTCGTATCCAAGAGTGCAGCAAGGCCCGTTTTCGTGCACCAGTTCCCGTTCGAGTCTAGCTCAAAGCGGTGTTTTCGGGTTTTACCCCTAGGTACATCTGTGCCAGAGCCACCTCTACCTGCTCATATCCGGACAGGGATGTATTGCTTGGAAAACTCACAAAATCTCTATAATACCAAAATTCTAGGAAGTTTTTCTATACTAATCCTCAAAGTCTATCTTCGGGCTATGTGCTCTAATCAGAGTTTATCTAAATCTAGCTTCCAAGGTTAGTACTAAACTGCCTCTGATACCAACTGTAATTCCCCGACCCCAGCTACCCAGAGTCGGTGCATTACTTCGTAACATTGGCATGATCACAAAAGATCAGGTCTCAAAATAACGATTAGTTTAGTAGCCTTGGAAACACTAGATACATTCATAAATGTTACATTACATCATAAAGTGAAAAACTAATAACAAAGTCTTCATAGTACACACTCATATCCTCTTCTGACTATGCCTGCAGGTCATTCCTAAAATACTTCTTCACATCCTGGAAAATATTAAAACATTGAATGGGGTGAGCTCAGATGCTCAGTAAGGATAACAATATTGCGGAAGCTTTCATAAATAAACATTAACATTTAAGGAAATGTATAACTAAAACAAAATCCTTTTTAAACATGAACATCAGCATAATATGGAAAAAATAAAATTAAAAATGCCATTTACTTACTCACAAGGATATTCTACTAGTCGAATAATCACATGCAATATCAATAACCACTTTCATAATGATGGAATGCATAATGCCAGACTATCATAACCACGTAGTCAAGGCCTCGTGCCAAGACCACAAATAATATTTTGTCAAGGCCTCGTGCCAAGACACTAGTTTGTCTCATGAGACCTATCGATGCATCGAGGAGCTATAGCGGGCTCCACCCGTCACTTACTATGTCCAATGCATTCCTCATATGAATGGGTTTAAACATATCATAAACCATAACATAATCGTATTACATAAAACATGCATAAAGGAAACATAACATTTCCACATTTCAATCACAAGATTTCAATACAACACATTGATATAATAAAAACGCTTCCAAAACGATTTTCAATACCAAAATAAAAGAAAGTTAAAACTTTGTATTTATTTTTCATTAAAAAAAGTGATGGCTTGTAGAGGAAGTCGAAACACAAATAATGGTCACGGTGGCAGAGAAGTCATTTTCGCCACATATGTACGGAAAGAAAAACATTCCCTTTTTTCCGTTTAGTAAAAAGCTTTGTTTAAAAAAGATTCCTTTTGAATAAACGTAAAAGTCAAAGGGGTTTATACACTGTATAAAAGAAAATTGTGTATAAAACCAAATATGCCTCAATGAAAGGAGATTGAGATGAAGTCCTTAAAAAGATCATTTTTAAAATAAAATATATATATTATGTGTATTCACTATAGGTACACATAAATAACGTAAAAATACAAAATAGGACATTATAATATCATGACATAATTTGAAAGTAGGAGATTAACCCAAAGAATGGAAGTTGGGTTAAGAAATTCCCTTACCTCGTGTCCGACTTGACTCAACCGTTCTTTAACCTCCTGAATAATAAACTAGAGTTAATATCTACCTTATTAAGAACCATTTTCAATTTCATTATCCTTTTTATATCACTTATTACAATGTTATGAATGTTATATAATTATTTAAGTTAATAACGGTCGTTTTGTCGATCTTTGGTACTTGAGTCAACAATAAACTTCTTATAATTACAAGTTGTTCATGTGGTAAAATATCCATTATATCTAGAATTATATTCATGATTTAGATATCATATATATCATATATATCTAGTATATACATTCATTCATAATATTACGTAACATTTAGAGATAAGAAATGAAATGCACCGTTCATGGAGACGGTAAGCCGTACGTACGCATGAACGCTACTTTCATTTCTATTTCGTATTTAATGGAATGAAATCATAATTATATAAAGGTATAATATAATTCCAGTATAATATAGTGTATAATACCATTTACTGCATCCTTTATACATCCCACATATGGTATTAACGATTCAAATGACTTTGAGGGGGCGGTAGTCCGCACTTCCTAAAATGAAAATATCGCGTTTACCCATAATGGAAACCATAAAGGTATGCCATAAATGAAAAATAAAAAATCATAAGGAAAACAAAAACATAATATATATCATATATAAAAATAGTTTCATCATAATTGCAACCATTAGAGGTTTTATATGAGTGTTGAACAATCATCGTTTCATGAGGCAAAAATTCTCCATCCACAGAAACAGTATGTTCTTTAACTATTAGATGTAGGTGTGTGTAAGTGTAAACCAAATACTTATCATAAAAACATACTAGTATATTTTAGATACCGGTGTTGTTAAAAAAGGAAGGAATAAAAAGAGTTTAAGGGGTTGGAGAAACTAAATAAAACAAAACAACATTAGAGAAGACATTACCTAAAAATCGGGTAACTCTTTTTGATTTGAGACAAAGGCTTCCTTGGGAAGAATTATGACCAAAGTGAGGCTTCTAAGAGTAAGTGAGGTATTTTGGGAGAGTATTTGGGCAGAGGTCGGACGAGACAAATGTCTTGAAGGTGTGAATAAGGTGGGAGTTGTGGGGGCCTTTTATAAGTGGAGAGGAGGGGAACTTTTGGAAGGTAATGAACTGTTATTCTATTATACAATGCTTTTAAGATTATAAAGGTCCCACATTTGTATGATTCGAGGATAAGGTGATAAGGGTTCGAAATCTCCTCATCCAATAGGCTTTGGACAAGTGTAAGCCTTGGATTTTACATTATCTTGTCATTTTATTTAAATCGTTAAATAATGAGGTCATCGCTCCATCATCATGATGTCATATATAATTTAATTTATTTAATGTCTAAAAATTATAAAAAAAATACTATAATTTAGGAAATCTTTTTATCTTTCCAATTAATATTTATTGTCAAAAATATGACTTGTATAACCCCATGTAAAAATTGTTTGAGTAAAATATTTCATGTTTGTGTCATTTTTTACTTTAACATTAAATAAAAGGTATTTATGTCATTTTCCAACTAAAGTGGCTCCATGGGGTCCCCAAGTTGACCCATGGTTTTTTTTGGTCGGCCATGACACATACAATGAGGTTAGGACATGTGTCAAGCTCATCTCATATTATTAAAACATTATTTTTACCTTAAACAACACTAATTACCTCTAATCGCGATTAAGAACTTAAAAATTACTATTCACCAAAAATTATTTTAATCTCATTGAACCACATTTTACTTCTTAATGACAACCATGTATGTCGGATTTTTTAAATTCAAAACACAGAAGTGGTAAAATTTCATTTAAACGGAAAAATCAGTTTTTATAAGTACCACTTAGTGGTTTCACTATTCATCAAAAATTGAAGTTTTTCAGAACAATGCCAAAATTTCACCCTAAGCTATAATTGATATTCCGAATTCAAAAATGATGTCTAATTTAAAAAATTCCAAAAATATAAGTTGCATTAATTAATTTTATAATTAATTCCCGCTGTCACAACAAATAGCCTGTTTTTAAGAAACAATTTATATCAAAAGATTGACAATTGTTTATGTCCAATTTCAAAGTGAATTTAATTCCAATGACCACCATTGGATAAAATGGTAAAAATATATTCTAATTATACTATAAAAAAACTCAATAGTATAATTTATCACTATAAATTATTTTGATTAAAAAAGTTGTTTTTAAGTATTTTTCACTATTCATAAAAAATGGAAGTTCTCAGAAAATTACAAAAAATTTAACATAGGATAATTTCGATATTATGAATACAAAATTGAAGTCCATTTTGAAATATAAAATTTATATAATTTTAAAAAGTGGGTATTACTATTCATAACGACTACTTTTATTAGTCGCGGTGTGTTAGAACTCGAAGTTTCGTACAATACAAGCTATTACATTCTTAAATGAGAAGTGTATCGTGGAAGCTCGGGGTGTTACAATAATATTCTAAAATTGATATATAGTAATCATATATTTTCTCTAAATGTTATCCATTATATAAATAATCATTTTATTTATATATATTATGGGAAGAATACTTTTCTATTAAATAATAGCATTAAATCCATTGTATATTCAATGAAAACTATAGTCTACCCTTATGAATCCTCAATTTAAGCCTTAAGTGTTCTATAAAAATAGATATTCCATGTTACATGTGAGAAGAAAAACATTATATGGTATATGTTTACCTTTAAACATTATATAGGAACTCTTTTGTATCATACTGAAATTTGGGTACTTCAATAACCATTTTCTTTCTAACTATACATTCTTTTCCTCTTTTTATATTAGACATATAACACACATAGAAAAATGCTATACATATTTTCATGATAATATTATATATTCTCAACTATATCATCTACATGCCATTGAATATCTTTCATACTATATAGATTATCTTCCATGACATTATTTCGGATAGTTTTATACTTTTACACCCTATAATATCATTTATAGTATCTTCAAAATATTACATACCACCATTAATATATTTTGAATTATTTTGAAATCTTATTTATGCTTCTAATATATAATAAATACTTTTAAGGTTATTGTCTATAATATATCACTATGAACATTATAAAATATATTAATAATTAATTTTAATACCTTATATATCAATATATGTTATTCCCTTTTCAAATATTAGGAATAATATTTGAAAAATATATTATGTTTTCACTGAGATATTTAATGTATTATAGGAAAACCTTACAAACCCAATGAAATATGTTATGTATAAAAATAAAAACACCATGAAACATTTCCAATTATTTAAATTTATCATAGTGTTTTTATTACATATCATATTTGAATTTTACATATATGAATGATAGCTAAAATATATTCTGTATCAACTGAATAATTATACATATCCTAGTATGATCCTATAATTTTCATATATTCTACTTTATAAAATAATTATGTTTTTTCCTTTTTTAATTTCAATGCCTAAACTAAAAAAATATCTCTTATATATTATCCTAGAATTAGTAAAATATTTATTTGTGTCTAATGAACTAACCTGAGTTGGCCTGGAACATCCCCAAATATTGTAAGACATAAGGCCTGAATTGAATTACTATTCTCTATGGGTTGATGACAAGAACCTAGGTATCAATACATTCAATTACAAAAAACCATTTCATCTTGAAAACACAACAAAACATAACTCAGGTATAAAAAGTTACAGATAAATAAAATATTACATTGCAGAAGAATAGGTACATAACCATAAGACATCAAAAAAGGAAAAAAGGTTAACCATAGGAGGAAAAAAAAGATTATATCCAAGTGGATATATAACCACCTTTCACCGCCAACTAAATCCACCATAAAGTGGCACTAACTATTAATCATCCTCAAGATATATAATACCATTTCCCTTTACCGATATACTATAAAACCAAGCCATCTTATGCCCAATGACATATATAGGGTTTTGGGAAAATACTTCTAGGATATGAAAACAAATCTATATTATGTTTGTAACCATAAAACAGTTATTTATAGATTTTGAAAAAAAATATTGTATAATTCACTTATTCTAAAAATATTTATCATAAAAATCACTTTGGTTTTTATTTGAACGTGTAAAAAATTTAGCTACAATAACATGGAAATAAAAATTCAGTAAAACATATTTGGTAGTAGTCAAGAAGAATCCATATTATGAAATATAAACATGTGATTAATCAAAGAATAAAACAAAACTATCCTAAATAAAACCAATAAAAAATGGGCCCTAGCCTATGGGAATACATAACTGGGTCATACAAGTCACACTGGAAACAATAGTGCCAATCCATATGATTATGAGTCCTTCCATAATTTATTATTATGATAATGGAAACCTTTAATTCAAGTAAATATTTTACAAAATTTAATAAAACCTTAATAAATGAAAATAATTACTACTCCCATTCATGAAAAACCATTTTAGACTCAATATTATCCATGTAAATTTCGTCGAATGTATGAGGTACGTAAAACTGATTTCAAACAAAAACCATTTAAAAATAATTTTACATTCCAAAAAAGATTATTTTAAATAAAATATCCCCTATAGATATAATATAAACCATTTTGACAATCTAATACAGAGGAATATACAAGAAAACCAAGGTGTTCCTCGAGAATGAGCCATTGTATAGAGACACACATATCTCACCCACAAGAGACACTTAGTTGACTTAAAAAAAGATGATAGTAAAGGATAAAATCAATTTTACACAATCCTAGAACCATAATAAAAATCATTAATTACCAAAAAAACCTACATCTTGTCATCGCCCTAAATTTTCATTCCAAAGATACAAGGGGAAGAGTAGCTAATGGTATATCTCGATAAAAGAGGAATATTCTAGAGGATATTTACACTTACCTTCAATAGATCTTTAAAAAAAATCGATAACCACTAATAGGCCCTTTGTAGAAGATCCTAAAAAATAAAAAAAGGGAATCGTATTGAGAATGAGATATTTTGGTGGGTTTTTGATTAAATACATCCAATGGCATCAGGGTAATTTTCTAATTTTATGAAATTTATATGTGTCACACAGTTAAACAGGATGTTCATTAATCGTGAAGTCTCTATTATTCCTTGATACCAAATCATATGGATACCTATGAATAGTTTCATAGTATGAAAATGATGTTCATGAAGTTAAATCACCATTGTCCGCAAACTAACTATACACATAGTTTCCTAGGGATCTCATATCACTATCCAAACAATAATACAACCGTAAAAAATTGTACAAAAACTGAAATATATATGTCACAAAATTACAACATTGTTAATACTAACTATGCACTGAATGCACACCTATAATATTTCTCCAAAAATTAAAAAATATCAACTCCTAAAAGAGGAATTCCTTTAAAATCACAATAGTTGTAAATAACTCAAAATAAAACATTCATGTGACCCGAAGGGTGTGGAAAATATCTCCACTATTCCACTTTCTTTCCTAATAATGAACTGGAGATTCTAGACTCTTAATGATATTAAGACATTACTGCATCAGAAATTATTCAGGCTCCAATGTTCTGTGGCTATCCCATATGAACTTATATAGTATACGAATTAATGGATTCATTTTACTAAGAATTTCCTTATTATATTTATCAATAATATGAAATGTATGATCAACCATGTAGGTTTTGGGGTTATGATCAATATCTTCCAATTCTATCTGATGAGATGTATCCAGTTGATACTTACTCATTTTGAAAACATGAAACACCTAATGAATCAACATCATGTGAGATGATAATTCCAATAAGTAAGCCACATTTACATGATGTTTGATAATAAAATATTTTCCTATAAACAATGGTGCCAATATACATTATCTTCCCAATGATGATGTCCTAGACTAGCTGAAACCTTTGGTAAAACATAGAAACCAATTTAAAATTATACTTGGTTGTGATGAAACCCCACATAGTATTTCTGGTAATTATGATCTCTTTCTATCCTCTTGAAGAAAAAATGCACCTTTTTCATCACCTATTGAATAAGACTCGGTCCAACCAAAAATATCTTTCCAATATTTTTGAATATAAGGTAAATTTACATTGTAACCCCTAAGATTATTTGAAATGATCCATTTTAATTAAATTTGGTCAACTATGGTTATAGGGGAACCCAACCAATGGAAAATTATTCTCCCATAAACTAATAAAATTAATCATTCATATAGGATGATTATCCTCAAAATTTTGAATGGACCCCTTTGTTTTTCAATCAATATAAGTGTGATACATCTAGATTAATATCCATTGGGTACCCATTACCTCTTATAAACCATTCGAAAACTGAGATTTATATCACATATCTAAGTCTGAAATAATAGAATAAGGCACTCCGTTGAGTTTCAGATTTTATCTAACATATAGGTGCTTAAGATATTCCACCTTCATTGTCTCACTAATATAAAAAAAATGAGAAGATTTCAAGAGTCAATTAATGATCACCAAAATTTCATTCTTCCCAAATATATTCTATTGTAAACTGGCAAACAAGAACATGGATATATCATCTTACATTCATGTTAGAATGTTAAAACCATCAAGAAAACTAGAAGGTCCTTCATGCTCTTCTTTAATATACTGGAAAAAGATGTATCATGATACATAGTCAAGAAATGATCACCTCATCCTCAACCAAAAAAACCATCTTCAAAAATTTGGATATATATTATAATTCATATGGTGCATGGAGTATCTGGACCCATTCCCACTATCCATCAACTCTAGTCTCAACATTATTAGAATGACCATTCTAACATAAAAATAAATAAAACCTAAGTGGAATGGTACAAGTTAGTCAATGAATCCCCACCACAATTGATTTTATTAAAATAATGACAATTTATATGTATATATTTTTCTTATATAAATATAATCATTAAAATAAGAACAAAATATCAATAAATTTAAGAAATATTTCTCATCTACTTATTCCACATCGAAGAACATCACATTTAATAGACTCATCAGTGATTATTCCACAATTGATTTCTTCATGTCTTGAGTTTTTAACATTCTAGTTAATGAATCAATAGACACATTCCCCTTTCTAGTTGTGTATGCATCATCAAAATCAAATGTCTAATGATACTCAACTGAATGTCTCTATTTTAGGGTTTGATCATTTTGAAAAACAAATTTCTTCTGCTTATATAATCTGAATATATATTGAATCTATCAGTGACAAGATAATTTCCCCGTGTATCATGAAAATGAATCACCACAGACAATTCAAGACCATTGTTTGTTATTTCTATTATAGTGATCCATATACCACAAACTATTTACCATTTATCATAACACAACATAATCTCATATCTATGGTCTTGTAAGATATATCATATGCCAAACATGGTTCCATAATAATAAGAACTAGATCTGCATTCAAACCATTGGTTGAAAAAAAGAACATTGACAGTTGTCATTCCATTAGGGAATAAAACTGTTATAGGTAAACCCTATCATAAATGATGAAATCTTGGAAAATCCTAAGAAAAACACCAGTAATAATATGCAATCCCAAGATACTCCATTTCATAGACACATTCCTCAGTTGCCCCAAATATATCAACATGTGAATATTTTTAGGATCCAAAATTATTCTTATTTAAAATCTAAATTTACCTAGAAACATCCCTTATTTGATCCAAAACCTACATTAATAAATTATTCGATATAGACGATGTTAATTTAGAGTTTTGAGAATAATTTCTAGATGATCAGTGGGTTATTTCATCATATTAGAATACATCAGTATACTATCCAAAGAAATTACTATGATAGTATCCAAGAATAGATTAAATAATTGATTCTTCAAATCCATAAACATCATAAAAGAATCTATAAGACCAAATAGAAAAACCAAATACTCATAATGTTCATAATATATTTTTTTTTCTTAGAACTATCTTCTTATCAGAACCCTAACTGATAATACACTTATTATAGATCAATCTTAGAAAACCATTTGGATCCCTTTATTTTATCAAAAGGTGATCAATATTATCCAAATGATACTTGTTCATAATTCTCACCTAGTTAAGTATTCAATAATTAATAAAATTATTATATTTTCTATTTCCCTTTGTGAAAGGAGCATGTGAAACCTAATATGACATGATTGGATTAATAAATTCTTTATCCTACAACTCTTAATGATTATATTTTTTATCACCATCTCCATGAGTTCCATATGATTAGTTATAAAGAATATGTGACTATCCTTTTAATGAATTTCAATTTTGAACTCATCTTTTATCTAAAGTTGTAACCAAGAAAAATAATAAGGGAAAATATTGGGGTACTCTGGCACTATAGAATAAAGTGGAAAACCTAGATACGAGTGGAAAACATCATCAAATATATATAACAATTGAGTTTATTTCATCTAAACCACATGAATGATTGTCTCCACTCACCCGAATCTTGGATTCCACTCACTCTAAAACTTTGGAGTTACCCTATAGGGTGATAAAAAACTCAAGGATGAAAAAAATCAATATAGGCCTTAAAATGAACCATGAAATCCATGATAATAATGGTGTCAAATATATCATGGAAAATAACTAAGAAATAAAAAATGACCTAATATACAATGACCATAACATGGAAAATGAAATATTTAAAACACTACTCTTTATGCCTTCTCTTGAGAGTGAAAAATCCCTTATGAATGGAATAAGCTCTAAAATTTATACTATAATATTGATAAACTAATAGTTTACAAAATATTGAGATTCACTAGTATCAAACAAATCAGGGACTATAAAGTATGAGAAATCAACATATATCTCATTGTTGCTGGCCATACTTTAGATTCATCTAAAGCCAAATCTTCTAAAAAAAGTATTCTAACATTAACAACTTCCTAAGAATTCATGAATTATTGTGTATTCCGATTTTATGAAAAATGAGATCTAAAAACATTAACAACATATGACAAATTCTAAGAGCCTTCTGAAAGGGTGGATCCAACTCTAATTCCCAGGGATACATTTCAAAAAAAATGCTTTAGCCAAAGATATTTCCCCATGCAATAGAAAAATCCAGGGTTCTACCATCCATTAAAAAAATCCACAATAGAAGGAAACCAACAATTATTAACCTGAAGAATCTATGATAACCGATGTTGATGAAAAATGATAACTCAAATTTCCCTTTATTTTATGGCCAGAAAAATCTCCTAGGGAGACCCATTCTATTCCTAAACATATATAAATATTTGTCTTCCTAGATAAGTTATAATAATTACTTTGTGCTTTATCAAATACCTAGGATATGGTTTTAAAGAACATGGGAAAATTCATTGAGTAAATATCAGGATTTGAACCCATCTAAAACTATATATCACTGAGCTATATATTAGTGATATGTTCTATATATATATACTAAATTAGTTAAATAAATTGAATATTCTATAACTGAATGGTCACCTCGATCCAATGTCACAAAATATTAAGGATTTTATACACTATAAATATCAAGATAAAACAACTAATTAGAGGACATGTTAAATTTATTTTGAGTGTGATAATAAGTCAATTTATCTTATGTGATGGAATCCCACCATTTCCTTTCAGGTCCTTCATTAATATATGTTTAGAATCCAACTGTAGAGTTTTCTGGTGTCTAAAAATGTGGATAAAACTCTCTATTGTATCAATAATTTCCTTAGGTTATTAGTTTGATTTTTAACCTTTTAATATTAGTTGATTATGTTTGTTAAACTCAAAAACATGACCCAGCATCCATTTCTGGATTCCACCACCAACTAGTCTTAATTATTTAATAACATGGGTTATCATTTACAGAAAATTAGTGTCAACTATAGGTGGTTTTGTGGATGTTTTCCTATGGATCAATCCCTCAGATATGGAGATATATTTTCATGATGTATTATCTATAATCACAATATAAGACACCTAATTATCTTTGTAATATATTTATTAATCATGAAACAAGCTTTGGGGGAGGCGGGATGAAGGCGCCGCTCTCAGGCGATAGGCGAGTTAACCCTATCTTTCCTGATCAAGGGTTCCAGGATGAGAGATCCTTCGCAAATGTGGTCTTGGGTAGAATCCCACGCACAGAATCGAAGGCATCCGCCATTATTTCTCCAAAAACCTACAGACACAGAGGTCTATCGACGATTGCGTTCTCCAAGGATAAGGTACACGATCTTGCTTCAGAACTACGATTTGTTCTTGTAGTCCGCTTTATCAAAAATTGACCTTCTCTGTTCTTCTTACGCAAAACTCCTGAGAACATAGGTTTTACAAACGTTCATATTGGACTTATGAACTCTCTGAATGTTGTGTTTCGGTTCTCCTCAGATAATGACTATTACCAATTTTGGATTCGATGTTCATGGTCTTTTGGGGGGGCTTCTATGAAGGTCTTCATGTGGTCTCCAGATTTTGAAATAGGTTCTAAGCCCCCTATTGTTCCAATTTGGATCGATTTCCTAGGTTTGCCTCTATATCTCTTTATGCAGTGCGCTCTAACTGCCATTGCAAGATTATTTTGAACTCCGATTAGATTAGATTCTGCCACCTTGAACTTATCTTGTCCCTCAGTGGCTAGGATCTGTACTGAGATTGATATATCACAAGCATTGCCTTCCATATTTTGGCACCAGAATGGTGATAAAGGTTATACTGAAGAGGTGGTATTTGAAAATGTTCCACCTTATTGTAATTGCTGCAACAAATTGGGTCATACTATAGAGGATTGTGAATAAAAATTTTTTGAACCACCTCAACCTCGTTGAAAAGCAGTCTGGGTAGAGAAAGCTAATGCTAAAATTAACTTGGATCCTCCAAAATCAAACCCTGCTGATGATATTGGGACTCTTATTGCCAAGGATGTCCCTAGGACTTCAAAGGTAAGTTCTTCTCTGGATATGAGAGAGAAAGATATTTCACCCACTGTGGTGAATGCAAATGTCCATTATAGTTCCTCACCCTTACTTGAAGATAGGTCGATAGCAAAAATAAAAGAAGGCACTCAGGAAGATGAGGAAAAGGAGAGGTGTGATGCATCTGAAGATAGTATCTCAAAAAGTGATGAGGAAGATAAATCTACTAATATTGAGGAGAAATACCTAAGGGACATGGACAGGAAAGGAAAGAAACCAATAGTGGATGCAGATAGATTTATTACACCCAATCCGAAAAAAACTAGAAAACGCAGGGATTTTTCACATGTAGAGAGGACTATTGTCACTCGTTCCTTGGAAATTGCTAGAAATAATGTATCTGCCCTTATTGAAAATCAATATATACAGAAGGAGCAACAAGATGAAAGGGTTGATAAACATAATATGCTAGCTTGTGAAGCTCCTGATTCTTTGGCGGGACTCAGTGATGAAATCCTATACAATTCTTTTTGGAAAGGAGAGATCACTAAGAGTGCATATTTGGCTATAATGTAGGAAATATTAAATGAAAGAATCAGGAAATATTTCTTAAACTGACCATGTTTAAGAAGTCTAATTTCCACCTTTTGATCTACTTTTTCTCTTTCTTTTCTGCTGGATGGTTTTTTTTCTCTATGAAGACTGGTATTAAATTTTCCTACTGTCTAGATGGATCTGTTTTAGAGATTTCACTGAAGAATTTTCTTTTATTTCATCAGTCCTTTGCTGTCATGCTGCCTAATGTGATTCTGGATTTTCTGAGATGGCATGCAATAGGGATGAAGATGGTTTTTCTCGGTCCTGGCATGATGTTTCTACGCCTTATGATTGAGGTTTTATGGTTGAGGAGTGAAATCCTTGTTTGATCTTCCATTCCTGCTGTTTACACGCCTCTAAGGCCTGGATATTCTAGACCATCAATTTGTTATTTCCTGGAACTTGTTTGTATTTTACCTGTTTGATGGAAGTGGTAATGAATATATAGAATCACAGTGGTTTCATTCTTGCTCGGATTGAGACTTTTTGATCTGGCCCAGACTGCATACTGGAGGATCCGGGCTTTAGCTTGCTTTTTGTGTTGTATATTCTGTGCCAAAGGCTGGTTTGATGGATTAGCAAGGGAAGGATATCTATATTGACTTTCTGTTTCATATTTTTATCCCACTGTTTTTACTATTCTCTTCATGGTTTATAGCAGTTCATGCTATCTTCACGGGAGGAAGGATCAGGCTGCTATAACTTTTCAATAGGATAGATCTCTGATTTTTTTGGATGGAAGGAAAATTTGAAGATCTAGCTATGAAAGAACCAACTGACTGTAAGTAGAGACCTTTTTTTCTATTTTTTTTATTGCTACATGACCTTCTACTGGATGATGACTCCTGCTGCTAGTTGCACCTTTTCCCATACATCGGTTTAGCAGTGTGAGGGGAGTATCTCATGTTGATAATGAAGTAACGTCGAGCAGCACTCCAGATGTTCCGATTCAATCATGCTCGGTTCTTCCAGTATCATTCCTTCCGGATGGTTGGCAGAGTCTCCGACGGTCAGTGCACCTCATGACTTTTAATGGATCTTCCTTGGTGTTCCTTAGTTTGTAATTCTCAAAATTCAGCTGGTGCAAATTCATTTCACCTCGCGTTTGTAATGCTACTTTTTTTTTAATAAAATTCCTTGGGACATGAATTGGGTGACCAATTCATGTCACCAATTTTTTTTAAAAAAATGACACAAGCTTCAATAAGTTATATTAAATCCCTAAAGTAACATGGATTTGTAAAATATATAGAAAACAATATCGAATCATGAAATGATTTATCTATGTAATCCGAAAACCATTCTCAAAAAGGTGAAAAAAATCCCAGACCACCCCAGGTAACTCAAAGTAATATATAAATGTTAGTATGCAAGGTATCCTTATGCACATACTATCTGATCCCCAATAGTCCTAAATCATATCTACAAATGAAATTTGAAAAACAATTATCTATGGATAAAATTTTTTAATGAACCAACCCAGATATAATTGAAATATCACCCTTGATATCCCACCATAACTTCAGAGGCATGATCTATATCAACATCAATAGGAGACAAAAACCTTGGTATCTTCAAAAATAAAATTGGGAAAGATCTCACAATGAGAACACAACACACCATCTAAAATTTACAAAAATATATTGACAAATAAATACATTATATCACATAATAATATGTTCATAACCATGATTTATGTAACACCCTGAGATTTTAGAAAATAAACTCTATATTCATAGTGTATACTACATACAACTATAAGCTATAACCCACCAAAAAGATAATTATTTAAATATGAAAACTATAATGTAACCATTGAATTAGAGGGTATGAATATGAATAACCTCATTATGAAATTTTTATATTAAAAAAGGATTTGGTATGTAAAAATATATTTATTAATACTTTTTAAATAAAAATTCATTATTTAGTAATGTAATTTAATGCTTCAAAATAATGTTTTCTTAAAAAATGAATTTTATTATTTTTTGAGAGAATATTATACTTAATTAATACTAAATTAGGAAAATATTTTTTTATAAAATTAATTTAATTTATTAAATCATCAATTTATAATTATCATAGAGTAAATTTTTGAGGTGTTCTATTATTTGATGAATACTAAAAAATTGATTTTTATTGAAAATTGTCAGTTTGTTTAATGAATTTAAAAAGATAGATATTTTTACTAAAAAAATTAATATTAAATTTTTTCCATATATATTATTATTAATCCACCTATGCTCATTGGAATAGTATTTATTCTTTATTTTGGTATAAAAAAAATTATACATTAGAAGATATTTATTCTGGAAAACATCTTTTCATCTGATTTTAAGAGATTAATTTTAAATTAAATTCTTCCATTTATATAAATTGAATTATTTAAAATGGATTACAAATATTGAATGAGAATAATTTATATTAATAAATATTTTTTTGTTACATATTTTCATAATTAATAGTAAAAAGATAGAAATTATTTTCCAAAATTCTGATTAAAACAATTTTACAGGGGGTTAAACTAAAGTGTTAAGGGTTAAAATAACCTAAACAGGTATAAATAATCTTTTATGAAATTAAATCAACCCTATATAATCTCATATCTCTAAATAGTTCAATTTAGATCATTTTTAATTGAGTAAGACCTTAATATATTTTAATATTTTAAAAAATACAAACTGTGTCAACTCCATCACCTATAAATGCACTCCCACTATCCACTCATATCCAAACATCATTATCCTTTTGGCCCAGAAAAAAATTCCCAATAAAATTCCTTAAATAATTATGCATATCTTCACAGTATTATTTTTGGTATATTACAGACCTCAGAGGGTTGTTATATTAATACAATGGATGTTGTACAAAAAATAGGTATAGCTTTTAACTGAATGTTTTGGATTTATTTCTCCTTCTACATCATTATAAAATCTTATAAACATTTAATTACAATAAAATGTGTATCATAAATATAAATATATTCTATTCTATTATTTTATTGATATTAACTGTTCTCATTCTTTAATCAACTGGGAAATGAAACCATCAATCACGTGTACCAAAGATAACCACTTTGCAACCCAATGTAATTAGTTTTCCATCACAAAATCGTAAGACTGGTTATAATAATGGATTTAATTAATATATATGATCTTCATGATATAATTATCTTTATTCAAGAAAAATATATTATATATTTTCTCACATTTCCATTCTTTGAAAATTGATAACATTAATCATTAATATATGTAGATTACCATATCCAGAAAGTGATGTGATTTTCTTTTCATCACCACATAACATTACTGGTATATATAAGTATATATAGAAATATATATATATATGTGTGTGATATAATAATAATTTTATAAATAAAAAATAATTCTCACTAACTTTTCGTCATGTTCATCAATAAATTGAATCATTACATAGGCATATATAAGACCAATCATCTCCATGATTGTAATGTAATTCATTTTCCATGTCCAAAAATAATGATTGGTTTTAAATTTTTAATTAATGAACAAAAAATGATAATTATTTAATGATTAGTATTCTGAATAGTATGCATTAATTAATTCTTTAACCATGGTTGATATAAATTTTTTTTTTCAAAATTATAAACCAAACATTCACAAAATTTCTAACGTGTATATTACTAATTAATTAAAAAAATATTTCATTTATATAATTGGTCTTAAGATAAAGTAATAAACTATTAAAATTTTATTAAACAAGAATATAAATAATATGCTTTTATTAAAAATGTGTTAAAGGACGTACATAGAAAATTTGGACTCGAGGTAAAAGATTTCATAACTCAATTTCTTTTCATTATTCAATATTACTTCTTCATTTTCGTTGTTATGAATATTCTATGTGTATAATAACCTATTATTATTTTATGTTTTATTTAAAAATTTAATATGTAAAATTTCATTTGTTACATGTAATATGTTCATTGATTAATTCTCTTTATAATTTTTTATCTTTGAAAGGGGTTTCTTAAGATAATTTCCATTCATTGGATTATATCACTTATTCATTGATTATAGTATTCCAATATTATTTTTTAAATTCAATTGGATAGATTTATATTTTATTTCCAATTTTTTGTTATTAAAATTTGTTTCACATTATCAATAAACATACAGATTTTTAATGTAATGATGTTTTCTTTCTAATGGTTATTTGTCTGAAATTTTCCTCTATTGGGGAATTTTTTTATGTTATGAAAATATTTTATTTTATAAGGTGTATCTACTATACAATTGATATTTTATATCATTAATATATTTATACTAATGTAATTAAATGTATCATTTTATGTTATTCCATTTATGGGGGTTATGATTCAAATGTTACCAAAGTGGTTACGGCTTTATGTTAAAATCTCATTTTTACTAGGATAATTTATCCATAAATTAATGCTGAATAACATATATGATATTTCTAGCTCAAATATTATGTATTTTTATTATAATCTATTTATTTTTTCATATTAATTTTTTTCCCATAATTATACTCCATTTATGTAATCTAGATTCCAATATTAATTTTTAAGGAAAACTGACCATAATTCATTCTTCTATTGGAAAACGTTTTTCTTTTATATCCATTTGTTCATAAATGATTTAATGAAGCCTTATGAATATATTTCAATGATTGATTAATTTAATTATTTTTTGTGTTATAATTTTTACAAAAGGGTTTAAAAATAACCTTATTTTCATATTCTGAATGAGGTATTTTTCTAGAGGTGTGAAAAAATCATTTTACATAAAGAATAGGGCAAGAAAAAAATTTCCCACTAACATGACCCTTAAATTAACTAAAGATTATTTTTCAATTTACCATGGTAAATTTCAAATAAAATTTTTTCTTTACTATTTGGGGAATTTTTTAATTTTAAATAAGTGAATTCAAAAATTAAAAGGTTTTTTTCCTCAGTAATGTTTTAATAATCGTTTAGTTGTATTTATATTCCCCAATAAAAAACCATTTGTGATACTTATGATCTACTAGGGATATATTGAAATGAATCCATACATATTATTTTTCTGAAAGGTTTAAGATGTTTTCAAATTGATTTTCAAGGAAATTATTTCTCTTTCATGGGTAAATAATGATGTGAAATAACAATGGATTTTGTATTTTTGAAAACAGAAATATTATATATGTTTTTATAATTTTATGTAAATTTGAAATTTGTCTATATGATTAATGGGTGGTTATATTATAAAATTAGTATGGGTGGTTTCGTTAAAAACCAAGTATGGGATGTTATGTTATATCCCTATAATGCATTGAGTAATCATATTGAGTTAACCAGTTAAAGGTTATTCTTAAAAGATTATTTTAATTTACATGTTATTACATTCTATTATTGAGCAAGACTATAAGAGTGATATTATAATGATGTTACTATATACCTACAACATTTTTATATGATTCATATGATTTTTTATAGATCCTTGTTTCAAGAATTGTTTTCACAAGGATCATTATTTTTGACTTATATGACTCATGTAATATGTCAAAGCATTATGTTATGTTTCACGATTTGTGATCCATATTTTAATGGGTTTGAATTATCTGACATTATTTTCATGGTCATTGATTATATATTTAGTTCATTATTCACATATTATTTTCACTAATAACATTCAATTGTTAATTATTATTTTTACCCATAAAATGAATTTGGTCTCATCCTTCTAATGTTTATATTTCCCTAGGTTATGTGGAATGATGTTAAATACATTCTATATTGAAAGGATTCATGTGGGAATAATTTTATGGGAGATATTGAAGACATTTTTTAATATAATTAAATCATTTTATATTTGAATAAATGATCACTTGAAGATGTGGGTTTTTTCCTGTAAGAGTTTTTGTTAATTACTTAATACTATAAAAAAGGTACATAAGTATGTATATGATATAAATTTATTAATTTTGATGTTTTATGTTTTGGAAAATTAAAATTGGGACATTTTTATCCATCTCAAAGACAAAAATATTAATATTTTTAAAAAATTCATCTAAGAGTGTGTGTCTAGGGCCTTATAGTTGATACATATGAGGGTTGAGATAACCCCAGAAATTAATTCGTTTTCATGTGATGTTGAATTAAGAGTTTGGGATACAACCATTGTTATATTATTTTAAGGAAAATCGAAAGTTAAAAGGAACAGAAACCTAATTATTTTGTTTTATGTGATGGCAGTTTAAGGTGATTAATGAGAAATTGGGAGATGTTTTATTGGTTTGAGGTATATATAAACCTCAGGTTTAACATGAAGGATTATTTAGGAATAATGATATTACATTTTTTCGGATGTAATATCGATGGTATGATATAATATTTGGCGTTAAAAAGTTCAATAATGTTTAGGATACTGTGGAAATATGGAATGACCTTTGTTGAACCTATGGTTTTATTGTGGGAATTTTTGGAGTTAAATGTATTACTTACTCACCTGAAGGTGAATACAGTTTTGGAAATTATATTAATTAGTAAAAACCATTTCAAAATATGGTTAATATTTATAGATATGAATAATATATTTATAATCTTTTATATATTATGTAATCCATTAGAATATTATTTTTGTGCTTCCTGAATGAAAAATTATTCTTTAATAATCATTTTTTGGTGAAAAAATTATATTTTGGTTAAAATTTATTAAATCATAAAATTATACTTATTGAGTAAGTATATATCCATTATTTATATAGTCTCTATATAATTTAATTTTTCAAATTTAGGAAAATTAGCTTGAAATAAAAAATTTATTCTTTTATTTTCATTTCTAATGAATTAATGGTTATTTTCAAGCATCACTAGTTTAGGGTTTTGTGTCCATTAATTTTCACATGGTCATTCACTTTCTTATGATAAATAATCTATTTTTCTTCACCATTATTTGAACATTATTTTTTTGAGGACTATATTTTCACTTACAACTAATAATGTCGAATTTATAAACCTAGTTATGTGTTATTCAAGACAACCTTTATATTTACCTTTCACTCTTTTCAATATAAAGACTTATTACAATGTGGGTTTTCAAAAAAGGTATTTTCAAATGCTAATCCCTTTATTATTGAGCCTAAGATAAAAAAAAACAAAGATTAAATTTATTAAGGGGGGGTATTATAACACCCTAATGATTTTAAATTAATATTAATATGTTCAATTTCATCTAAAACATAAAACATTGAGCGTAAATAAACCATAATATATTATTATTTAAATATGATAGTCATAAACTAGTAATTAAATTGATACGTATGAATTATGATAAAAAAATAACGATTTGAATATATAAATTTAATAATTAGTATCAATTTATTTATTAATTCTTTATAAATAAGAATTCATATTTTATTAAAGTCATTTTATGCTTAAAAATACATTTTCATCAAAAATGGGTTTTATTTAAATTTATAGGGTAAATATTATAGTTAATTCATTATAATTATAATTTTTTTATAAAATGAATTTTATTATTTAAAATAATAATTCCAAATGTTTTTTAGAGTGATCTTTTCTTCATTTTCTAAAATCATTGATTTTTGGATGAATTGTTATAAATACAGATTTTTATTGAAAACAATTTTTTGTTTGATGAAATTGAAAAGTGATTTTTAAAAAAATTTACAAAGTGAAAATAGTTAATAATGTTATGAATAAGGTGTTTGTGATTTTCAAAACAAGAAGGAATGGAAAACTAACAAGGAAAAACATATTGACTCAACAATATAGTAGAGGATGAAATTTCATGGATTTTATATAAGGTACATAATATTAATTTTTGGTTCTCATTCTTCTAAATGGACCTTATTTCGATTCCTAAGAGTTTCAAGATGGTTTTAGGGGCATATGTGGATCGTTTGAAGCCCAAATCTTAGAAAAAAATGCATATTTGGCCACATGGTTATTCTACAACAGTGTTACCATCGACGCATGACTGTATGAGTGTTTTAGGTTTTGTGAAAAATAAATTTTTCACTATTTTTACACAGTTAGTCAAACTGTGTGGAAAACCTTGTGATATTCCACTTTTAATAGTGGATGACACAATATTGCTAGATGTTTTTTCCAATCCATATTGCCAAACCGTATACAATGTAAAAATAGGGAACACTACATATTTTCCCCATTTTAATGAATTAAATATAATCCTTCTTTTCACCTCCTCAATTCTTAGTATCTCATCCCTTCTCCACATTCAAATCTCCTCCCAACCCTTTCATTGGTTTTCAAGAAACTCCTTTATTAGGAACCCAAATCGATCACCATTATATCCTATGTAAAGTTAGAGGTATGATTGATAATAATATCTAATATATTTTAAGGTTCTTCCTCCATCTGCTGCACTATTTGGGTGAAATCTAATTTTCAACAATTTTTGGGTATCTTATGGTTTCATATTTTTACACCAACCTATCTAGAATAAAATTTTGATACCAGAAAAGGGAATATCTTTGAGTATAAGGTAGGTGTTCCATTCCTTTTCCTACGATTTTGTTTTGTTTCATAAATTGGGTCGTCGTACCATTCCTCAGACCATTCCAAAAAATCCTTCAAAATGGGAATTAAATCATCCTAAGTCATTTAAGATGTGTATTTTGATGATTTTTTGTAGATAATCACATAATAGGTGTATATACTTGTATTATTCAACAACTTGGGTGAGAAATACTTTATAAACCCTTTCTTACTTTTTTTAAAATGACTTAACTCCCCTTGAGATGTCTTTTCATGAAATTATTTTCTGAAGTAGCTAATTTAAATTGTTTTGGTGGTAAGATATGTTAAACATAATATATACCACATTCATTATATGTGTTTATTAGATTAGATTAATTGGATTTTGGTATATTACATGTGCCTTGTTCTTTATAGCTTTAGTTCATTAGGCTAATAAAATTCATTGGAAAATATTCCAAATTTGATTTAATGGTTTAATAAAATTTAATGGCCATTCAATTGAGGTTGTAAAATATGTAAATATTCTTGGTAATTATAATTTATTTAAATGTATGAAATAAGGGGTTAGATCAAAATTACCCCATGTAAATACTGTCATTCCACTATGTTATAATTGTTAAAGCTTAGCAAAAAGTGCCAGGAGCGACACCATTTATGCCTTGGACGGGTTCACTGAGAGTTATATATTATGTAATGACCCAAATATTTATCAATGTAAATTCCCATATAATATTAATTTAATATATAATAAATAACATTAAATCATATAAATAATAGAATATCAACATTATAAATGAATAATGAATGAAATAAGAAGTATTTATAGAAGTTAAGGAACATATACCGATGAAATTGAACCTCGTATCCCATAAAATTACCATAAATGAATTTAATAAAGTTATAATAATTAAAATAAATGTCAAATGGTTTAAATAATTTTTTATTAATGAATAAAATTTGATTATTTAGAGCATTATAATCAAGTTAATATCACTTTCATATTTAAGGTAAGGGATTCTACCGGAACCTCCATTAATCATTTGGGTTATTCTTTCCCCCTATTTACCCGAATTAAATTCTATTTTATTTTTATTTAAATCTTATTATTTTTGTTTATATGTTCCAAAATATATTTTTAAGATCCTTTCATCCCTCTTTTTCATGGATATACTTTTTTTAATAAAGTTCCCTTCCCAATTCTTTCAGATAAGAAAACTCGATTCAAGAGAACATCCTGAATTCATACCAATTTTCAAGTGTTATCCTAATCTAGTTTAAATCGCCATTATTTTTATAAATCCACTCATTTTATTATTAAAACTTCTCTCATTAACTTATGTTTTTCTACAAAATATTATTACCTTTCTTCGAATAATTTTTTTAATATTTTCTATAAACCACAAAAGAATATTTCATTTCTAAAATTTCTTAAACACCAAATTTACATGTATTCACTTCAGTTTGACATAAATTATCATGATTTGTGTCTATTTTTCTTGTATTAATTTCAATATATTATTTAAATACTTTCTTTCATGGAAACCATTATTATAATCCCTTATGTTATCCATTTTTTACAAGTTTATGATACCTAATTATTTCCATGGGTAACCCTTATGTTTGTGGTTGATTTCTTATTTATGGTTATTTATGTGGTAAAAATATTCATAAAAATTTTATGATGGGTGTGAATAGATAGTTATTTATTTAATTGGGTAATTTTTAGTCTTATGAGACTTTATAAGAAATGGCCTTGGTGGTTATCCTTGACTCGTGATCCATGTGAAATGGTCTTGGTGGTTAGCCTTGGCTCGTGCTCCTCTATGTGAAATAAACCTTGAACCATGATAAAGTATTAATTTATGTTTCTCCCACAATACTATCATTCCATGATTATATGATCCCATGTTCTATATTTTATGATTCCATATGTTTAATCTTTTTCTATTCCTTTTATATCATTATGTTATTCCTTCTAACACATGTACTAAGCATTATTTTAATGTTTATTCCCTTACTAGGATTTTTAACTCGTCCATTTGTTCATGATATCCCAAATTTATCCTATGTATATTTATGGGATCAAAGGAATCTAGGTTATTATAATCGATGATAAATAAAAAATGTTATATATTTCCCAATGTTTTCATTTTTAGGTATCTTGTCTTCCAAAGACACTAGAATTTATTAACCCTGATTATAATTTGATGTTTAATTATTCATGAAATCATGTAAATATATGTTTAAAATTATAGGGTCACTATATAAGGTATCATAAGATGGTCTAGACATTTTTTTATATTAGTAATAGATAAATTTAATAAGAACCTTAGGGATAAGTCTAAGTCTATGAAAACATCCTGAAATTTTTCTATGTATAGAGTAAGTGGCTTATCAATAAAATACATCTATGTCTGGATGATAAATGTGGATGTAATTTTGGAATAGATGTATATAGTAATAAAAAATATTACACTGTGTTCCAAGATTGACTCAGGGTAACCTAGTACATGACAATGTGCCTTTCTAAGCACCTGGTATGACGCTCCCAGGGGAGATTCATTTGTCAATTAATAAGCTCATTATGAACCACTATTAAGGGAAAAAAATTTCCATAAACAAATATATGTTAGGAAACATATCATGGATAACCTATATTGAATCATATGGAATCCCAAGTTATGATATTATTTTCCTTTAATATTTTATCTATTTATGTTTAAAGTTTCCTTTTTATATTTATTAGATAATTATTCAAGGCCACCTAATTTGACTTTCTATTTTATTTGTTAATGGAAGGAAATAGAAGAACACATGAAAACAATCAATGTTATAGGAATTAGGATATTTTCCCAAATGATATTCCAAATATTATGGGAATAGGTGCTCAAAACATTATGAAATGGATTTTTTAACTAGCTTAAGTTATAAAATATAACATGAATCATGTGGATCACCCTCTTTCACCAAGGAACGAGAATGATATCATTGATTACATATTGACAAAAAGGCCACCAATTTTTAGGGGATCTAATGATCCAATCTCTATATAGTAGTGGGTTAAATCTATTTAAAAGATATTCTCCATCATCTAGTGACCATAAGAAGAGAAAATTGTGCTGGTGGTCTATTATTTTGTTGGGCAAGATGATTAGTGGTAGAAAATGATTATAAATACCATGTACAAAGAATAAATTTATTCCATGTATTTGGATGAATTCAAGAAAATTTTATTCAATAAATATTTTCTTCAAACCCTCCATCTCAATATTGATAAAGAGTTCCTTGGACTTAAGAATAAGGAAAATGAGTATATTGGGTTGTATGCAGAAACCTATGGATTTCCCATGAACCCAAAAAAGAAAGGTGGATTTCTTATTTATCAAACTAATGGTGTGTCTACAAAAAAATTTGGGGATTAAAGACATCGATATTTATGAGGATATTTTTCCGTTGTTCCCTTAATGTTGAAATAAAGATCAAATACTCTAACTGTTCCCGTGGTCCCAATGATTTAAAGCATAAAATGGAGTCATATATAGTAGGATCCATAAATAAATCCCACAATTGACAGAATACTAAATATCCCATGTTTTAAAAAAATTTGGAAGAAGCATCATCTGAACTATATAAAGGGAACCATGAAATGATCAAAATGTGGAAGAATGGTTCATTTGGATATGAACATCCCAAGAGACATGATAAATTTCAATAATGTGTAATAATAAAGGAAGGTTAAGATAAACACTAAGAGGGTAGTGTAGTGTTTCAACTGCATGGAACATGGTAATTGTTTAAACAATTTCTCTAAGCCCAGGCAATAAAAAACATCATTCAGGTAAAAAGGATGGTAATATTCTATAACTACTACTAAGGTGGATCCGTAAATGGATTTGACGATGGATCTGATGGTTATTCATTAAATAATAGAAAACATACTATTTGATTCTGGTTCAATGCATTCTTTCATATGAATCATGTTTAATAGGACTCATAAAACATCACCTTAAAATATAAAGGTTGATTTATTTGTGAGAATAGAAAATGGGAAATTATCAAATCCAAAGTATATAACTCCTCCCTGATGATTTTTTTTGGACCAAACCTCAAAATAATATTGTCATAATCAATTTGGTAATGTTTTATTCTTTATTGTGAAATTATTTATTACCATTATAGAAAGACAACATTGACTTTTGGAAAAGGGTGATCACGCTTCACATCCCTAAGCTCCT
The DNA here is from genome assembly GCA_963277665.1 of Viscum album. Taxonomy (NCBI): domain Eukaryota; kingdom Viridiplantae; phylum Streptophyta; class Magnoliopsida; order Santalales; family Viscaceae; genus Viscum; species Viscum album. The sequence goes on from OY728151.1 coordinate 178,168,439, forward strand.
CAAATTCTTTACAAGTGTAAGGTGGAACATGAATATACTTAAGAACCATCATCTCAAGTGTTAATATTACTACCTTATAAGAAACAACATGTCTCTAAAATGATTTATTGAAATCATATGATCATGCCAATGACATTCCCATCATGAGGGATTGCACTAATGTATTCCTGTAATAAATTCCTATTCTTTTTCCTAATTGAGTGGTAAAGTAATAAATTGACCTTATTCATGGATATATTTTAATATGAATGAAACCATATAGAATGGCCACTTTTGAGAGTGAGTAATCGAAGAAGAAGTTATAGGAGAACCTAGATAAGAGTTTTATATGCCCGAGTGCTTTACCATAGTGTGCGGCAGTCTTCTTCATTATGAATAAGGATGGATCAATGCACATCTCCATCAATTTTCTTGAATATAATAAAATAATGATAAATAAAAATTATCACTTACGTTGGATATATTGCTTGTTAGATTAGCTACGTGGGGGATGTTATTTCTCAATGGTGGACCTTCAGTCAGGATATAATCAATTAAAGGTGAGGAATAAAGATAATCCAGCACTGCCTTTCAAATGAGGTATGGATACCATGAGTTCATAGTTATGCCTGTCAGACTCACTAATTCTCTAACAATATTCATGGAATTAATTAATGTTGTTTCTAGGTAATACCTTGAAAACTTTGTGGTAATATTTATTGATGATATTATAATATATTCCAGAAGAAATGTAGAAACTGAGGTGTATTTGAATACTATATTGAAGACATTACCAAGGGAAAAACTATATGGAAAGTACTATAAATATGAGTTTTGGATAATGGAAGTATAATTCTTTGGGCATTTTATCACCAGCAAAAGTATATATATAGACACTTCCAAGAAAAATACAGTCAAAGAGATTCCCAATCCAACATCTTTAATGGGGATCTGTCGATATAATGTTCTATCTGGTTATTGAAGACAATTCATTAAGAACTTATCATGATTATAAAAACCAATAACCACACTGATGTGAAAGTAAGAGATGTTTTTCTAGACTCATGATTGTGAGGAAAGCATTAATGAGCTAAAAATAGGCTTATCACAACACCAATACTCACACTAACGACAAGCATAGAAATATTCATGGTATATTGTTATTCTTCAAAGAAAATATTTGGCTATGTATTGCTGTAAATTTATAAAGTGATATCCAACACATCAATAAAGTTGAAAATTAATGACAAAAACTATCCCACACATGATCTAGAGTTGTTAGCTCTAATATTTACATTGAATAATTGGGAACATTGTCTTTAAGGGGAGAAGTGTGAGATATATACTGATCATAAGAGTTTTAAATATATATCCACATAGATTGATCTTAATATGTGCTAGAACAGATGGTTAGATATCATTAAAGATTATGACTGCTGAATCCACTACTATCCTGGTAAAGGAAACAAGGTAGTATATTCTCTATGTATAAAGTATTACCCCTCCTTATCAATGATTATAATTGAGAAGGATTCAATCTTCTAAAACATTCAAATTATGTACATGGGAATAATTATCATAGGAAAATCATCAATCATTTCTCAAATTATTTTTCAATGATCCCTCTTAGAGAAAATAAAGGATTCTCAAAGAAATGATACGAAAATACCAAAAAAGTGGAATATCTCCTTAATGTGAAACCATATGAGTTATATATTGATAATAATAGAGCCATAATATTTGGTTCATAACTATTTGTACAATCCAATACAAATATAAAGAAATATCTTATGGATGAAGAACATGTCTCACCTTCTCTATTCACCTATGGAGAAAAAAGATGTATTGAGATATTAGGGAGAACTTTTGGTGGGACAATATGGAAAAGGTGATCGAAAAATATACATCAATGTGACTGGTATGTCATAATGTGAAGTCTAAAAGGGAAAATTCTAAATGAATGGTACCACCATTTTTCATAGAAACATGGAAGTGGGAGAACATCACCATGGGCTTTGTCACTGTACTTCTAAATACATCCAGAAGGAACAATGATATATGTGTTATTGTAGATCAAATGACAAAGACATCTCACTTTATCACAATTCAAGAGGCCTTATCATTGGATCAACTAGCACGAATATATATCAAATATGTGATAATGATACATGGAATACCACTAATGATTTTATTACTTTGATATTTGAGATTCCCCTAGATCTTTTTTAAAAATTCTAAAACATGCTCTAAGCACTGAGCTAATCTTCAGTATGGCCTATCATCCTCAAACCGATGGCCAATATGAGATAACTATTTTGACACTAGAAGACTTGTTTAGAGTTTGTTCTATAGACTTCATAAGATTATGATACCAACATCTTAATTTGGTTGAGCTCTCTTACAAAAATAGTTTCCAATCGAGCATCCAAATGGATCTATATGAAGCCCTTTATAGAAAATAGTGTATAACACTATTATGTTGGGATGATATCGGTGAACATAAGCTGTTAGGACCTGAAATGGTCATAGAAATGGTAGAGAAGGTGATAAACATTCAGAAACACAACAATTTATCCCAAATTAAATAGAAGAGTTATGATGAAAATAAGTGTATGGACCTTGAGTTTATTGTTGGAGACTTTTTATTACTAAAAATATCTCTATAGAAGAGGATCATGAGATTTGGGAAGAAAGGAAAGCTATGTCCTCAAAACATCATCCCCTTAGAAATATTTAATCATGTTGAATATGTTGCCTATTGACTTGCACTTCCACTAACAATGACTCAAGCTCACAATGTATTCTATGTATCTCTCTGAAGCAAATATATACCAGATACTTTACATGTACTGAATTATGAGGTGGTATAGTTTTAGAATGATCATTCTTACGAGGGGAATCCATTGATGATGATGGATCATAGAGATAAATTTATATTCAGAAAGAATACTCACCTGGTCATAGTACAATAGTGGAACTATTTGTTCGAAGAGGTAACATGGGAACCATATGAAGTTATAAAGGAAAAATATCCAAATATATTTTCAATATAGACTCAAAATAAATATTTTGGGGGGAAATTTCCGAAGGGGGAATAATATAACAACAAAATGTTTTATTAATAGAAATTTAATTCATATTATTATTTCATATAGTATAAATCAATTTAACTAATATAAAAAAATATAATAAACATTATAAATAAAGAATGAATGAAATAATAAGTATTTCTAGAGTTTAAGGAACTGATACCGATGAAATTGAACCTCTTAACCCATAAAAAGCCATAAATAAACTTAATAAACATATAATAAATCAAATAAATATATAATGGGTTCTAAAACTATTATCTAATGAATGTAATTTGATTATGAATGTAATTAAGATCATGTAAATAATACCTTTAGACTTAATGCAAGGAATTCTACCTAACCCTCCATTCTTCCTTCAGGTAATTCATTCTCTCTTTTTCCCCAAATAAAATTATCTTTAATTTTTATATATATCATATAATTTATTAAGTGTTCCAAAATCATGTATCAAGATCCATTCATCCTTATTTTTTGAGTAAATACATTTTTTTAGTAAGGTTTCTTTCTTAATTCTTCCAAATAAGAATGTCTGATTCAAGAGAACATCCTAAATTCTTACCCATCTTCAACTGCACTCCATAATCTATTTTAAACAACCATTTTTTCCTAAATCACACATTCTTTGGGAAAACATTTCTAGTTCACTTATGGTTTTATATAAAATAGTATTACAATTTACTATTAAAATTCCCTTTAATATTTTCCTTAATCCTCACGAAAATGTTTTATTTCTGTATTTTCTTAAATTCCATTTTTATGTGTATTCAATTCAGCATAAATCACATATAATGATCTATGTATATTTTCCCATATGAATTTATATGTAGTATATAAATAATTTCTTTCATGGAATCCATTGTAATATTATGTTATGTTATTCCTTTTTGACAAGATTATGATACCCAATTCATTCCATGGGTAACCCTTGTGTTTATGTGTTATTTCTTATGTATGATTCATTATGCGGGAAACATATCCAGGAACATTTTATGATGGGATTTTTGAGATATATCTCCAATTTATTGGCTAATGTTTAGTCTCACTATATGTTATGTGAAACTATCTTGGTGGTTATCATTAACTTATTCTCCATGGGCAACTGTCTTGGTGGTTAGACATTATTGATTCTCTTAAATGTGCAACGAGCCTTAACTCATACTTAATTAATGTTATGGACTACTTACACATTACTATGATTCCATTATTAAATTATTACATGTTATAAATTTTATAATACAATATTTTTAATCATATTCTATACCTTTTTATACCATTATATTATGCCTTCTAACCCATATTATAATCTATATTTTAATGTTTGTTCCCTTACTGGTATTTTTTTCTCATCCATTATTTCATGTTATCCCTATGTTATCATGTGTATATATATGGGATTAAATGAATTCAGGAACTGATGATGGATGATAAGTAAATAAATTTTTTATTTATTCCCATGATTTCAAATTTATGTACCTTTTCTTCAAAAGACATGATACTTCTGGATGTTTGTCTTGTAATTTTATGTTTAATTATTCTTAAAATCATGTATATATACGTGTAAAATGAAAGGGTCACTATATATTTTATCTCTACATGAGTGACATAAGCTCCTTATGGGAGACCACTTGAAGGGAATCTAAGGAATGATTGGTTGAACCATGCATAAATAGGGACTCATGACCCTACATGCGATACCAGCTATAGACTCAGAGGCTGGTATTTTAGTTATCACCATTCTTAAAGTTATATATTATAATTAATCCTTTTATTTCCATATATGTGATCCTTATCCTTAGTAATGTGATTGTACCCTTGAGAGATATATATAAAGTATTCTAGGATTTTCATGGATGAGATATGGGTGTCTCAATATGTTCTATAAAGTTATTTTTAGATGAAATTAAAAAATAAAATGAATGATTTTAAAAATATAAATGATCCTTAGTATTAAGAAATTAGAGACATGTCCTCCAAAAATAAAGAAAAATCATGGGGTTATTCCATCCTCTAGAACATTATTTTCTCGTCCAATATACCATTTTAGGATCTATTCAGTGCAGACACACTGGGATAGGCTGAAGCAGGTTGATTGGATGGGTGTCCACGTGTAACCCAGTATAAATTATTTATTTATTTATTTATTCTAACATTTAATTTATCATGTAACACTATTTATTTGTATCACATGAAATGGAAAGGACTAGACACCGTATGTGCTAGCCTAATGAGATAATGTATTACACCCAGCATGGGAGCCTTTGGTACTCAAGTAGAATCTATGTTTTCATGTCTAGGAAAATTGATATAGCTAGCTTCCAATGCATTATTTACCATTATATGATAGAGTTTGGAGCAGAGGACCAAGCCGATACTCAAGATGCTAGTTATAGTTTTTTTTGAATTTTTTTTCATATTCGGCCATAATGTTGAATATTCTTGTATTTCATACTCTAATTATTATTTTTTGACACATGACATACTATCATCATCAATTTATTCTATTTATTTATTTTGATTTTTCACTTTATTTTATTATATTATATTTTATGCTTTCGGTTTCCATTATTATCTTGATATTGTCATTTACTCTTCAGTTTATTATATATTTATTAATTTTCTATTACTTTAATCAATTAGTGAATATCCTCTTTATGAAATAACCCATGGTTCTTGCTTCTATTCAGTAGCCTCTATCATTCGAGGAGGCACACTTGAGGTTGTGTGGATCACCACCTTGGGGAACATTTGATTTGTATTCGAGGTGGGATGGTACACCAAATATCTACAAAAATAACTTCTCTACATTACTAATACCATCCTATAAGGATAAGTTTTGGTATAAATCCAACAAAGTAACTCCTTTTTTATAAATAAAAAGATGTTACTAGAAGAAGAGGTAGTGTTCTTTAATGAATTTTTTATGTTATTTCCTTATCCACATCCATAAATTATACATACCTTATGATTATATAATAACCTAACTATATTCAATATAAATATATATTATTATATAAATGTAATACCAAAAATCATTATACTTTTACATGAAAGGAGTTGCATCATCGTTATTCGTTTGTATGGAAGACTACCACGTCACAAACTGATGTCATTCATTTTTCCATTACCACATCTCATGGTTGGGTATGATGATGGATGAAAAGTATATGAATTTAGTCTATAACATAATTATACATCTATATTTAATATAAGATATATATATATATGTAAATTTTTTAATTTCCATTCAGTAGTGAATATGATAACCTCACCCATGTGTATGGCGGATAACTGCCTCACGAAGCGATGTGATTCATCTTTCAATAATGATTTACATGAAATATAATAAGGATGATGATAATGAATATATGTGATATACATTTTATAATTATGACATTCAAGGTATATTTTTCATTATGAAAAGATAATATATAAATTTTCTTTTTTTTACACTAAGAAGGTCATGACATCGTTTGTGTATGTGTGGACTACTGCATTCATGAAGTTATGTGACTCTATTTTCATCACCACAACAATTGGATGATATAAATAAAATTATATTTAAATAAATTATTTGGTATATATGATATTATTGTTTTTTATAAATAAGTAATATTTCTTACCTACATTTCATAATGATCATTGAGAAATGGAAATGTTACTCATGCATACCTACAACCTACCATTTCCTTGATCGTAACAAAAATCATTTCTAGAAAAAAATTGAATGATTGGTATTAAAACAATAAATTATGTATAAAAATTATAATTATGTCAATATTATTTTTATATAGATGTTGTAACAATAAAATATGCACAGGAACCAAAATTTTCATAACAAAGCATGAATGTGAAAACAATCCAATTATCACCAGAAATAATGTAAATAAGGAATGATTATTCAAGAAAGAGTGATAATATTAAACAAAAAGAAAATATATGATATTATAAATATTAATATAGATATTTAATAAGTTAATAATGTATTTAGTGTCACTATACATAAGGATAAATCATGTTTAACCGAAATAAAGCATTTGGTAATGGATTTCTTGTCCCTCTTTTATTTCTAGGACACGTATGAAAATTCACCACTTATTTATTTTGTGTGGTGTATATAATACCCCTTTCACATTTAATATCACGAATCCCATCCTTTTCATGATATTTCAAATTTCATTTCATTTTATTATTTATTGGGCATTATGGTTCAAAAGATTACTAAGGCGGGAAGAGATTTTCACATCAATTTTACATCTTAGAGACTTATTTTATGTTACGCACCTATCTACATTCATGAGGTATATACATAGAATCATTAATTACTTATATCAGTAATATAATTATTTTCATGATATTCCATGTTTCATCTACTGTTATTCTTTAATTGGTATAATGATTTAAAGTTTCCAATATAGTATGATTTTTTGTTATAATATTTTGGTTAATTGACATTTTTTATGATTAAGTTTCAAATATTAAAATATTATGATATAAATCTCAGGTATTATCATGAATTTATTATAATACAATTATTCAGAACATTTTCAAGTAATATTACAAATTTACATTATTTTTACTTAAAATAGTTGATAAAATATTTTTATGAAAGATCATAATTATTTCTCTCCTCAGTCCAAAAACCTTCTTCTCCGAAAAAAATTTTGAATAAAAAAATTAAAAATGTTTTATAGTAATCTCCAAGTGATTTATTAAAGAAATGTTCTCCCATATTTTATTCTTTACAATTTTTTTGAAATGATTCTTCATTTCATATTCTAAAAAATTTAACGATTTATCTACCAAAAATTATAAAGGAATATTTGTTATAACATATACAACCTGAATAAAATTACTAATCATCAAAGCCAATATTATATTTAAATATTCCATTATATGTTTTCATAGTATTTGAAACTAAATAGATTTTTAAGGCGACTTATATTTTTTTCAAAATGGAAAGGGTATTTTCATCCAGAAAGGTTTTAAATTATTTTTTAAATATTACATTATATGTTTCCAAGGTTGATTTCATATAAAATTATTTTTTCAAAATTTTTTGAATTTTTAATAATTGATTTTTCAAAATTAAAAGGTTATATTACTAAAAAAATAATAATATTTTAATAATATTTCTTTTCTTGAACTCCATCAATTTTATTGTTACATAAACTTTTGGGGGGATATTTTATATTGATACCATCTGTATTATTTATCTGGAAGGATTATGATTGTTTTATAGAGATTTTACAGAAACCATTTATTTTAAATGGCTTAACCATGTTTGAAATGTAACGCCCCGACCCTAGTTACCTAGTTTTGGTGAATTATTACATAACATTGGCAAGATAACAAATGATCAAGTCTCAAAAGAACGATTAGTTTAGTAGCCTTGGAATAACTAGATACATACATAAAGTTTACATTACATTATAAAATGAAAAACTAAAACAACATCTTGTCTGCATAGGCCACACTCATATACCCTAATACTATCCCTGCAGGTCATTCATAAAATACTTCTTCACATCCGGAGAAAAATAAATCATAGAAAAGGGTGAGATCAGATGCTCTGTAAGGATAATAATATAGCATAAATGATCATAAATAAGCATAAACATTTAAGGAAATGTGTAACTAAAACAAGAACCTTTTAATCTTGAACTTCAGCATAATATGGGAAAAGAATGAAATAAATAAATTTACTTATTCACATGGATATTCTACTAGTCGAATAATCCCATGAAATATCAATAACCACTTTCATAATGATGGAATGCATAATTCCAGAATATCATAACCACATATTCAAGGCCTCATGCCAAGACTACAAATAAGATATTTTCAAGGCCACATGCCAAGACACTAGTTTGTCTTATGAGTCCTACTAATGCATCAAGGAGGTATAGAAGGCTCCACCCATCACTGACTAAGTCCAATGCATTCCTCATATGAACATGTTTAAACATAACATAAACATTCGTATTAAAACTAGCATACGAAATGTCAAAACATTATACTTAAACCATGAATGGTATAAAAATAACACATCCACGGTCAAATTTATCACCAAAAAATTCACTATAATATTGAAGTTTTTTATAATAATAAATCAACTTCAAATATGCTTAAAATCCATCATAGAATGTTGACATAGATTAAAATTATTTGTAAAATTGTTTGAGAAAAATATCCATTTATCATGAAAACATTTAAAAGTCACACAATTTTGAATGGAAGACATTTATATAAATTTTCGAATCAATGTGTCCCATACCACTTTGAAACTTTTGAAAAGAATTATCATTTCAAAACATTCATGTCCATATAAATAAATCCTTAAAATCATTTTGAAAACACGGACATTAATTAAAAAGGTGTAGAAAGATAAATCTTTAAAATATTTAAAATTCTGATCTTGATAATGAGTAATTTTCCCAAATCCTTAAAATATTCATTTTGAAATCATTTTTATTAAAATGGACGTGGATGATAAATATGTCCCAGTAAATATTTACACATAAATAATCTCAGATAATAATGAGATTGCAGAATTAACCCTTAACAATTTAGTAACTTACAAAAAATACTCCCCGTGAAAGAGGTATCATACAATGAATATGTAAATACACATAAATTAAAGTGTATTACACAAACAATACAACTATTGGCAGTACATACAGCACAAAAAAGTAATAGTGGAAATATGGCACGAATATCACGGGAATAAGGAGTGAGATGAAAACCCCTTACCTTATACTTTACTTTAGTCGAGGGCACCTTTAACCTTCTGTATGAAGACTATATAATGTTACTAAATTATACCTAAATAATATTAATATTTATGATATAATATGTTATTCATTTATGACTTTATACACCCCATTTAATAATAATTTACATGTTATATTAATATTTCGTGTAATAATCGCTTTCTTTATCGTACATGTTTTAACTTGTTACTCCTGATTGTATCACTTATATAATGATTTAAATACTTCCAGAATACAAACCATAATTTATATATCATATATATTTAGAATATAAATATGTATAATAGACATATATATGAAATGGAAAACACCGTTTATGGAGACGGTAGTCAGTACGTACGCATAAACGTTGTTTCTATTTTCATATAGTATTGAACGGAAGTAAGTGAATAAGATATATATAAGTACATAAATAATTATATATATATATAAATATATATATATCCCCAGTAAAATTATTATGCAATATATTACATACTTATTATTCATATATATTTTTATACTAGTCTATGAATGGTGAATTTGGAAATGATTCTCGTCGCATCATGGAGACGGTAATTCATACATACGCACAAGCGAAAATATCATTATTTGGATATTAAAATAATATATAATTGGATGTTATATCATATATAAAGAATGCTTATCATGTTATATTTATTACTTACATCAAATAAACATCATTATTATACCAATCAAAATAATAATGTATTGAATAACAATTACACCACAACGTGGAGATGGTAAGCCGTACGTACACACGTGTGGTGACATGCCATTCCAAGGGTGTATAGAATAATGAATTTGGTTGTAATATAATTATAATAACATCCTAGTATATAGAAGATACTAGAGTTGTTATTTTAAAAAGGAAACAACAAAGAAATGGGAAGTGGAAGAAGAAAGAAACTTGAAAAATGGTGGTGAAGTCATTACCTCTTCTTCGGGTTCTTCCTTTTGATTTGATAAAAAGGGATCATTATGTTGTCTTTATGACTAAAGGAAGGCCTCTAGGTTGAAGTGAGGGAAGTTGAGAGGATATTTGGGTAGGGTTTGGCTGAATCAAAAGGCTTTGAAGGTATGAAGAATTAGTTAGAGGTGGTTTCCTTTTATAAGGGGGAGGAGGGACTCTTTAGAAAAAACATAAAGTATTAATTTATAATAAATTCATATTAGGCTTCTAAAAGCTCAAAAGTAGATTATTCAAATTCTAAGGTGGGTATGGGTCGAAAACCACTCAACCAATAAGTTTGAGACAGTTTTTTGTCACTATATTAACCTTATCTTTTAGATTTAACTCTTAGATGATTAGTTTGACATTTACAATATCTCTTTGTATTTTTATATTATTTGGTTAATAAAATTACTATAAATATCCAAAAAAATTCCCAGTGGTTCATTAATGACACAACTATCATAATATAAGTTCTTTGGCCAAACCATATATTTTTAGAAATATTATATCAATTAATAATATAATATTTTTTTAAACTCTTTTATGTCAATTTTGACACTATTTAATAATTGTTTTTCGATAATGTCATAACAACTTTATTAATTCGAAAAAAAATAATTTAAGAAATAATAACATGTCATATTAACCTAAAAAAAATTTGTATGGCATCAAAAACTTCAAATTATATTTATTCTAACTTTTATAATACCAATTATTTGATTCTTTCATTAATAAGGAAAATACTGCATCATCTTTCTGTCATAAATAAATTTAATTATTCAATGTCTAAAAATTATAAATAAAATACCATTATGTAGACATCTTTTTTATCTTTCTAATGAATATTTATAGTCGAAATGATAACATATATAACCCTATGTAAAAATTATTTTTCTAAAAGATATATGCTTATGTCATTTTTGTATTTACTTTAACTTAATTAATATAAAGTGTCATTATCACTTACAAGTGGCTCCATGGGGTCCCAAAATTGACCCAAAGATGCCCATGGTCAGCCATTAATCATTGTAAAATGTTAGTACATGTCTTAAGGTAATTTTAAATTATTACAATATTCTTTTTACCTTGAGCTACCCTATTTACTTTAACCACGATAAATAAAAGTCAAAAGTTACTATTCACCAAAAATTATTTTTATCTTATTGAACCACATTTTACTCCTTGATATTAACCATGTCTCTCGGATTTTTGAAATTTCTCTCTCAGAAGTGGTAAAAAAATTTTTTATTAGAATTTGCAAATTCTCCTAGGAGGAGGGTAAAAGACGGTGAAAAGTTCAATAAAATTTTTATATATCTAAAATTATTATAAACTGACTCTAATTAATTACATTGAACTTATATAGGCATTAAGTTTCTATTTTAACCTAAAATAAATTTTAATAATATAAAAAATTATTTAAATAAAAACTCGCTTTTAAACTATAACTTAGTGTTTTTTCACTATTCATCAAAATTTAAAAGTTTGCAAAAAAATACCAATAATTTACCCTAAACTAATTTTGAAATTCCTAATTTAATAATGAAGTCTATTATACCAAATTCAATATATTGAAGTTGCATTTATTAATTTAAAATTAATTCCCATTGTCAAAACCAAATGGCAAATTTTTAAGAAATAATAACTATCAAAAGTTTGACACTTGTTTATGTCCAATTTCAAAGTGCAATTACTTAAAATAACCATCATTGGATTAAATGGTAAAAATATAATCTATCTATACTTCCAAACCATTATAATGTATAATTTAACAATATAAATTATTTTTATTAAAAAAGTTGTTTTCAGTTTAAATATAGCATTTTCACTATTCACCCAAATATGAAAGTTATCAGAAAAACACCAAAACATTATGGAAACTAAATTATTATATCCTGATTCTAAATAAGAAGTTAAGTTTTTCAAATTTAATATATAAAAGTTTCAAATATTGGATTTAAAAAGGCTTCTCCATTAAAAGATTGTAAAATTTCATTTTTTTTAAAAATACTTCTTTTATCTGAAAAAATGATTTTTTTTCTTAAATTATGTCTTAGAAACTCATAATATGGATTCTAAAATTATAAGGATAATATAAAATTTAAAATTCAGTTAATAATATTCATAACCACTTTTGAATGACTAGTTTGGTAAGTCATGGTGCGCTTGAACTCAAAGTTGCGTACAACACACGCTATTGTATTTTTCAAAAAGAAGCGTACCGTAGAAGTTAGGGGTGTTATATTCTCCTCTCCTTCAATAAATTGCATCCTCCCAATTTGAAATTTTTCTTTGAAAATAAAAGTTTGAAAAAATAAAATACCTTTTTGGAAAACCCACATTGGAAATATAGTTAATAAAAATATAACTTTAAAAGAAAGAAAGATAAGTACAAAAGTCACCCAAGATAGACCATACTAAGATTCTGTGAAAACATGGATATGGAGGACAAACAAACCATCAAGGTCTAATGGAGTGTTGTAGAAAACATGATTAGTAGAAATCTAACTACAATAAAATCACAAACTTGTGATTGGTTAAATGGTCTTTGATTCCCCAGTGGGAAAAGTTAACTTACAACGTTTTCGTTTTATGTTACCTTTCATAAAGTTGAAGAATTGATTTATAAGATTTATTAATAATTTAAGAAAATATACTTACTTTTCATGTTGACATTCATTCCTTACTAAATTTTTACCACAAACCCATCATTCACTCCAAAAGGTAATAGAACTCAAAAATATTCTATTTATCCTAACCGTATAGGGTTCAAAAACTAAATTTATAATTCATCTATTAGAACTTATAAAAATTACATTATACACTCCAGGGACTTCACGTAGTCCAATGGTAGGCGATAAATCCTAATCGCGCAATGGTTGTGGGTTCGATTCCCAGATCATTTTCCGACGCGACCGGTTGTCACATGGTCTGCGTGTTGTCCTTTTTATAAATATCCATACATAATCTTAACTCTAGTATCCAATGTAAAAGACAATCCATTATAACCATTATACATATCCAAAATACTTCAGTACCAATCTCTCAGTACAAAATTTATATGGAAGGTGAACATAATTTTGATCGTTTTTACCACGTAATAACATATCAATACCTTCATCATGTATTCTTTTAAAACAATGAAACATCCTGAATTACCATAAAACCTTATTGATTACATTCATGCTCCCTTATTCCTTATAGAATACTGGATATAATTCGTCCATCCAAAAATATTATAAATTCCAACAATGATGGAATATAGAAATCATTAATCAATTTCAAGGTAGTCAAGAATATCCAATATAATTTATTCAAATACATCATGTATTATTCCAAAATCACCACCTCGGTATAAGAACCATATTATGGTTTATCTTTCTCTCAACCATATATTTTCCAAAAATTTAACCTACTATTGAGTCACTTTTCTTGGTTCCACACAATCTCAAGTCCTTAATGACATAGTACTGCAATACTATCCTTATATACTCCAAAATTATTATAACCATTACATTGATGATACAACACTCAAATGACATAATTCTCTAATAATAGCATAAGAACTCTAGTCATTCCTCCTTATCTGTGGTAGTATCATAACTTGATTATTATTCAATAGCATCATTTTGGGAATACTCTGATGATTTGTACATTGGTTTGTGTAGTGAAGCATTGTACATTTGAAACCTTTTTTCTACCCTTGAAGTCACGTACAAGGTGTCCTTTTTACCCACACTTATAACAAACTCCCATTCCCTTCAGCCAAGTTTCAGGGTGTTTCTTCCCACAGTTATCACATATGGGAAATGTTTTCTTTTCCCTCTTACCTTTACCCATATTTTTGTCTTCTATCCTTTTCTTATCTTGATTCCCTTCAAATCCATAGGAATCAAGTAATTATTTACTTATCTTATTAACACATGATACTATTTCTTTATATGTTGAGAATACATGGGAAATTATTTCCCTTCTAAATGTTGGATTAATACTGTGAAGGATATGGTCATTATTACTCTTTGGATCATACGTATTACTGGAGTTCACATTACTTCTACTGGGCGCCATTTCAATACAATAACATAAACTATGTCAGTTTATGAATTACAATGAATAATTCCAAACTGGTAAAATACTTAACGTAGACTGAACAGTTTATGGATATAATCCATAATTTTGTTTTTCTTTGAGTATGTATATACTCATAAACCCTTCATAATGGTTTGTAATGAAAATGAGAATTATCCAAATAATATCCCCAAGAAGTGTCGTAACCAAGAGTGCAGCAAGTCCCATTGTCATGCACTATTTCTTATTCGAGTCTAGCTCAAAGCGGTGTTTTCGGGTTTTACCACTAGGTACATCTGTGCCAGAACCGCCTCTACCTGCTCATATCTAGACAGAGATGTATTTCTTGGAAAACTCACAAATTCTATACAATACCAAAATTCAAGGAAGTTCTTCTATTCTAATCCTCAAATTCCATATTAGGTCTATGTGCTCTAATCAGAGTTTATCTAAATCTAGCTTCCAAGGTTTGTATTAAACTTCCTCTGATTCCAACTGTAACGCCCTGACCCTAGTTACCCAGAGTCAATACATTATTACCTGACATTGTCATGATCACAAAAGATCATGTCTCAAAAGACCAATTAGTTTAGTATCCTTGGAATAACTAGATACATTCATAATGTTTACAATACATTATAAAATGAAAAACTACAAAAACATCTTGTCTCCATAGGCCACACACATATCCCCTCATATTATCCCTATAGGTCATTCATAAAATACTTCTTCACATCCTATAAAAATAAAACATATAAAGGGGTGAGATCAGATGATTAGTAAGGATAACAATATAGCAGAAACATTCATAAATAAGCATAAACATTTAAGGCAATGTATAACTAAAACAATAGCCTTTTAAACTTGATTTTAAGCATAATATGGCAAAAATAAAATAAAATAAATCCATTTACTTATTCATATTGATATTCTACTAGTCGAATAATCACATGAAATATCAATAACCACTTTTATAATGATGGAATACATAATGTCATACTATCATAACCACATATTCAAGGCCTCATGCCAAGACTACAAACTGGATTTGGTCAAGGAATCATGTCGAGACACTAGTTTGTCTCATGAGACCTACCTATGCATTGAGGAGCTATAGAAAGCTACACCCATCATTTACTAAGTCCAATGAATTCCTCATATGAACAGGTTTAAACATAACATAAACATTCATATTAAAACTAGTGTACGAAATGTCAATACATTCTCCATAAACCATTAATAGTATAAAAATAACACATCCATAGTCAAACATATCACAAAACATTCACTACAATATTGAAGTTTTTTATCATAATAAATCAACTTCAAATATGCTTAAAATCTATCAATGGATGTTGACATAGATGAAAATGATTTGTAAAACATTTTTAGGGAAATATTCCATTATCATGAAAACATTTAAAAGTCACACAATTTAGAATGGAAGACATTTAAAGAAATTTTTTAATCAAAGTGTCCCATACCTCTTTGAAACTTTTGAAAAGAAATATCATTTCAAAACATTAATGTCCATATAAATAAATCCTTCAAATCATTTTGAAAACATGGATATTAATAAAAAAAAGGTTTAGAAAGATAAATCTTTAAAACATTTAAAATTCTGATATTGATAAAGAGTACCTTTCAAAAATCCATAAAATATTCATTTTGAAATCTGTTTTATGAAAATGTACATGGATTATAAAAATGTCCCAGTAAATACTCACAGATAAACAATCTCAGATAATATTGAGATTGAGGAATTAACCCTTACCAATTTAGTAACATACGAATCATACACCCCATGAAAGAGGAATCATAAAATGAATATTAAATACAAATAAATTAAAGTGTATTACACAAATAATACAATTATGGTTAGTACATTCACCACAAAAAAGTTAATAGTGTCAATATGGCATGAATCTCACGTTAATAAGGAGTGAGATGAAAACCCCATACCTTGTACTTTCCATTAGTCGAGGGTTCATTAAACTCCTGTATGAAGTCTATAGAATGTTATTAAATTATACCTGAACCATATTAATATTTATGATATCATAAATTATTAATTTATGACTTTATACTACCCATTTAATAATAATTTCCATGTTATATTAATATTTCAGGTAATAATAGTTTTCTTTATCGTGCGTGTTTTAACTTGTTACTCTGGATTGTATCTTTTATATCATGATTTAAATACATCCAGAATATAAAACATGATTTATATATCATATATATTTAGAATATAAATATGTATAATAGGCATACATATGAAACGAAAAACACTGTTTATGGAGACAGTAGTCCGTATGTACGCATAAATGTTGTTTCTGCTTTCATATAATATTGAACGGAAGTAAGTGAATAAGATATATATAAGTACATAAATACTTATATATATATATATATATATTCCTAGTAAATTATTATTTCATATATTACATACTTATTAGTCATATATATTTTTGTAATGGTCGATGAATGGTGAACTTAGAAATGATTCACATCGTGTCGTGGAGATGGTAATCCGTACGTATGCACGAGCGAAAATATCATTCTTTTGATATTAAAATAATATATAATTGGAAGTTATATCACATATAAAGAATCATTATCATGTTATATTTATTATTTAAATCAAATACACATCATTATTATATCCATCCAAATAATAATGTATTGAATAACAATTACACCACAACGTGGAGACGATAATCCGTACGTACACACATATGGTGACATGTCATTTAAAGGGTCTATAGAAAAATGAATTTGGTTTTACCATATTTATAATAACATCAATGTATATATAATATACTTGAGGTATTATTTTAAAATGTAAACAACAATGAAAAGGGAAGTGGAAGAAGAAAGGAACTTCAAAAAGGGTGGGGAAATCATTACCTCTTCTTCGGGTTCTTCCTTTTGATTTGATAAAAAGGGATCTTTAGGATGGTTTTCTGACTAAAGGAAGGCATCTAGGTTGAATTGAGAGAAGTTGAGAGGATATTTAGGTAGGTTCTGGCTAAACCAAAAGGCTTTTAAGGAATTAATAATTGGTTATAAGTGTTGTCCTTTTATAAGGGGGTGAGGGGCTCTTTAGAAAAAACATAAATTATTAATTTATAATAAATTCATATTCAGTTTATAATGGATCCAAAGTGGATTATTAAAAATATAAGGTGGGGATGTATCGATAACCACTCAACCAATAGGGTTGAGATAGGTTTGGGTCACTATATTAACCTTATCTTTTAGATTTAACTCTTAGTTAATTAGTTTGACATTTACCAAATCTCTTTATATTTTTATATTATTTGGTTAATAAACATTCTCTAAACTGCCAAACGAAACCCAATTGGTTAATTAATGACATACCTATCATCATATATGTTCTTTTTCCAAACCTTAGTTTTTTTAGGAATATTATATCAATTAATAATATAATATTTGGCTTAAAAACTCTTTTATGCCAATTTGGACACTATTTAATAATTGATTTTTGTTAAAGTCTTAAAAACATTATTAATTCGAAAAAAAATTCATTTAAATAATCATAACATGTCATATTAACCTATAAAATTCTTTTATGGAATAAAACCCTTCAAATTATATTTATTTTATCATTTATAATTCCAATTATTTGATTCTTTCATTAATAAGGAAAATACTGCATCATCTTTGTGTCATAAATAAATTTCATTATTCAAAGTCCAAATATTATAAATAAAATACCATTATGTAGGAAATATTTTTATATTTTAATTAATTTTTATATTCTAAATTATAACATATATAACCCTATGTAAAAATTGTTTTTCTAAAAGATATATGCTTTTGTCATTTTTGTATTTACTTTCACTTAATTAATATAAAGTTTCATTATCACATACAAGTGGCTCCATGGGGTCCCAAAATCGGCCCAAATATGCCCATGCTCGGCCATTAATCATCCAATAAGGTTATGACATATGTTAAGGTAATTTTTAATTATTACAATATTCTTTTTACCTTGAACTACCCTATTTACCTTTAACCATGGTAAATAAAAGTCAAAAGTTTCTATTCACCAAAAATTAATTTTATCTTATTGAACCAAATTTTACTCCTTGATATTAAAAATGTCTCTAGTATTTTCTAAATTCCACTCAGAGAAGCGTTAAAATTGTGTTTTATGTGAATTTGCAAATTTTTTTAGGAGGAGGGTAAAAGACGGTGAAGGGTTAAATAAAATTTTTATATATCTAAAATTATTATAAATTGACTCTAATGAATTAAATTGAACTTATATATGTATTAGGTGTCTATTTTGACCTAAAATAAATTTAAATAATATAAATAATTATTTAAATAAAAACTCAGTTTTAAACTATAACTCAGTGTTTTTAATTATTCATCAAAAATTAAAAGTTTGCAGAAAAATATCAAAAATTTACCCTAAGCTAATTTTGATATTTAAAATTAAATAATGAAGTCTATTTTACCAAATTAAAAACATAGAAGTTTCATTTATTAATTTAAAATTAATTCCCACTATCAAAACCAAAAGGCATATTTTTAAGAAATAATAACTATCAAAAGTTTGACACTTGTTTATGTCCAATTTCAAAGTGAAATTACTTACAATGACCATCATTGGATTAAATGATAAAAATATAATCTGTCTATA
The DNA here is from genome assembly GCA_963277665.1 of Viscum album. Taxonomy (NCBI): domain Eukaryota; kingdom Viridiplantae; phylum Streptophyta; class Magnoliopsida; order Santalales; family Viscaceae; genus Viscum; species Viscum album. Next base: position 178,187,978 of record OY728151.1, read on the forward strand.
CTTCTAAATCTTTAATATGAATAATTGAACAGTATAAATTATTTTAATTAAAAAAGTTGTTTTCAGTTAAAATATAGTATTTTTCACTATTCACCCAAATATGAAAGTTATCGGAAAAACACCAAAACCTTATTGAAACTAAATTCCTATGTCCCAATTCTATAGACGAAGTTCATTGTGTAAAATTGAATATATAAAATTTTCAAATATTGGATTTAAAAAGGCTTCGCCAAGAAAAGGTGGTAAAATCTCATTTTTTGAAAAACACTTCTTTTATCTAAAAAATGAATTTGTTCTTGAATTATGTCTTAGAAACTCATAATATGGATTCTAAAATTATAAGGATAATATAAAATTTAAAATTCAGTTAATACTATTCATAACCAATTTTGAATGGCTAGTTTGGTATGTCGTGGGGAGCTTGAACTCAGGGTTGCGTACAACACACGCTATTGTATTTTTAAAAAAGAAGCGTACTGTGGAAGCTTGGGGTATTACATGAAAGATATTGTAATGGAACCTAATTTATTTAATGGGTTAGACATGTTACAATGAGTTCATTATGGAACCCATTTCTTTTCTATAGTTCAATAATGTTTCAATGAAATTGACATGATATAAATTTATTTTCTATGGGTTAATCACATTTTAAAAGGAATAATGATTATTCTTATGAGTTTTATGATGTATAAAATATGTATGTAATTCATTAATATTGTGGTTCATGGAATTATATATGTTGGGTGTGCATAGATAGCATCGGGTGAACTATATAGCCTCATTTGAGCCTTTATAACTTATATAATAGGGAGAAAAAAAGTACCAGATGAAGCTATTATAGCTTTAATGATGGGTGCACCCAAATTGAGATTTAATGCTTTGGTTAATGATTATATTCTTTGGAGAATTATATAGTAACTCAAATGTATTGTTATTTTAATATTAATATTTCTCTAAGGATTATATAATGATGATATTCAAGATACTAATACCTTTTATCTATGATTTGAATGGGTTTATAATGATTAATTTGATCATTAATGATATCACATGGCTCATGATTATAAATTATTATGACTCTATCCTTTATATAATCTATAATTTATGTTTCATGATTTATTAATTAGGTATTGATGGGAATGTGTCCTTTTTATGATTTTCTCAAACACTCTAATTATGTCACCATACCCATAATCACTTATTATGCGCATTTATTACATTCAATTTTAAAGACTGTGTTAACCCTTAGAGAGAATTTGTGCTCACCCTTATTTGGTTTTTTCCTAAGGTTACCAATAGTTTTACAGAATGAGTTCTATATATAGGGGTTTAATATAGATGATTTTGATGACATAATGTGAAATAATATAAACTAGATTAAGTGAGATAAATTATCATTTAAATTCATGGGTATTATTTATGTATTATTTTTTCAATTTTCTTTAAAACTCTAAAACAAAAAGGTACATGAGAATGTAAGTGATCCAGTTATTCATTTTTTTGTTGTAAGGATTGGATGTAAAAAAATCTGGTCAAAATTATAGATATATATACTAGAAATGTAAAGTTTATTATTTCAACACTCGATCCAAGATTTTGGTTTATAGTTTTTTAAAGTTGGTATTGTAGGTTATTTTTGATAAATATTGAGATTTGGATTTTATCATGTGAGTTTACCTTAAGAGTTTTGGATACCATAAATGGTATATAACATTAAGTATGATATTAAGCTAAAAATAATATATACCCATTTTGAGGTTCAAACTGATGAGATTTTAAAATTATTAATAACATCATAGGATAAGTTTTATTAGGTTGAATTATAATTAAGTCATCGGTTTAACGTGAATCATGAAAATTAATTTTTTTGGATATAAATTTTATGGCATTGATATACTTTAGGGTTAATAAGATCATGGATATTGAGGTAATTATGGGAATAAAAGTTTTATTTTATAGATAATCATGATATTGAATAGTTATTTAGTGGCTAAGTGATTAATATTATTTCAAAAGAATATCACCATTTTTCCCATGTAAGCTGAAAGAATGAGATAGAAATTGAGTTAGAATTACAATTTAATTTTGATGTTGTTGAGTTTATTTAGGATATAGTGTGATTAATTCAAGAAATAATTTATTTTCTATATTTGGAATTACCAATGATTTTTTAACATTAATGTAACATGTGAAGGTTTATCCATTTATTGAATTATCTTATCATATGAAAAATATATTTGTTGTGGTTAATTACTAAAGAGAGGTGCAATATATTTTTGTCCCTTCTATGGTTATGTGGTCCTTAAATAAATATTTTAGTGGTTTTTTATGGATATTTCAACTTGAATACTCATATTTTGGAGAAAATGATGAGTCTGTGACATAAATTAACAAAATTATTGAAAATTAGTCATCAATTAAGAATATTTATTTATTATTTTAGTATATATTTTAAATAATTACTCAACACTAGGAAACGTATCTTGAAACAATAATTATATACAACTACTTTCATATATGATTAATCATACTGCCTTTTAGATAATAACATATTTATGGTTTTTGGGCGATTAACATTTCATTGATCATTCAGTTTCTTGTGAGAAATGACCTCAGTCTCTCTCTAAATTTTTTTATTCTTTTCTTCAATTCCCACACATGTTCTCTATTTTGGAAACATAGTGTCTGTTATACCATATAACATCCATGAATATCTTTCATCTTTATCTAAAATTTGTTTTGTTAACCATTATTATGATTTGGGTTTAAAAAAATTATTTTAAAATATGCATCCTTCAATTAAAGAGAGAAGGTTTAATTTGTGAGGGAAAAATTGATTAAAAGGGGATTTATCACACCATGATACTCTAAAATAATAAAATTATGTTCGATATCAGAGAGGACATGAAACACTACGATTAGATGATAATGTACCACATATATAATTTATGATATGTTTCTTAAAAAATATATTTAATATATTTTCAATTTTTTGGAACACAAAACCCCAATATTCTTATGTCTGATAGTTTATTTAACATGAAAAATTGATTATAAATTACCAATGATATGTATAACCATCATAATCTAGCCATTAAATTGGTGGGTATGGATATTATTGACTATTTTTATTATATATATATATATATATTTATTACTCAATATAAATTATTGATTAATTTTAGTAAATAATCAATAAATTTTTAGTAAAGTGATTTCATACTACAAAAATTTGTTTTCTTCAAAGATGATTTTAATTGTTTTTCTTGAAAAAAAATATTATAATTAATTTTTGGGACTTATATAAAATTTATTTGATAAAATGAACACCACTTCTTTAATTTCCATTTTAAAATTTACTTTGGGTGAAATTTTAGGATTTTTAAAAAAATATTGATTTATCATTAAATAGAGAAAAATGCCCTTTTGTAAACATATCATTTATTTTCAATAAATTAATTAATTTGAAACTCACATTATGTATTGAATATTATTTCCTACAAAATAAGAACTATTTATTCATATTTAGTGTAACTACATTCATGATAATATTTAATATATTGTAATTTAGTATATGTTTTTTTGAAGATAAAAACATGATTTCTTGGAAAATTGATTTAAATTGATTAATATTTACCCATTTTAATTAATTAAAATTTCCCATAATGGATAATGGTTTAAGTTAAATTTATACATTATATATCAATAGAGAATAACTGACATTAATATGATTGTTGTTATTATACATAGAGTTAATATTAAATCATATGGTTCTTATAATAAATACACATTTAATAAGACTCTTTTTCACCGCTTATGTGAGTTCTGATTTAATTTTAATTATTTCAATTTTATAAAATCTATTTTAAATAATATATTAATTTTTAAATCATAATGTCAAATTTTTATCAGTTTGAATTTTATAATTTTTTAGAAAATGGTATTTTTGGTGAATCATGAAAAAAATAACTTAAATTGAAACTGTATTCTCATTAAAATTAATTATAAAGTTAAATTATATTAATTTTTTAAAATTATAAATAGTTAAATTATATTTATATCAATCCAATTCATGTCATTGGAACCAATTTCATATTTTAATTGAATATAAAAAGTTTGTAAGATTTTGAAAAATTCTCTTTGAAAACCAACTTTCTCACCACGTTTGTAGGATTAATTGTAAATTGCATTTTTTAAATTTTTTGAATAGAATTTGAAAAAATGTATTCTATATTTAAATAAACATATTTTATATTGAGATAATAAATATTTACCTGGGGTTAAACTAAAAATATAAGTGTTATAATGACCTAAAAACTTTTCAAAAAACTATTGGATATATTTATTTCGACTTAAAAACATATAGGATGAAAACCATTTCGTTATTGGGAAGCTAGGACATGATTTTTTTTTCTGAAATTCATTATTTACAAAAATTAGAATTGTGAAACTCACTTCAAACAAAAAATAACACCTACTCTCCTCCTCTCGTCACACATTCAAAACCAATTCTTTCAACCAATACCTACCCCAATCACTTATATAATTTTATTATCCTATATTAGAAGATTATTTTATGTATATATACATAAAATAAATGATTTTTGTGTAAACCAAAATATGTAACTAGATGAAGATTTAATGTTCTTAAATGAGCGTTTTAATTTTTTTCATCCTCTACTTCCTTCAGTTTTTCATATTCCATGACTATATAAAAACCACAATATCTTCCATATAATGATATGTAATTATATTATTGGAATAACTTAAATAATTATCATATTCACTCAAATGGGTAACAAAATCATTATTCATTTTTATGATAGACTACCACCTCGCAAATCTATGTCCTTCATTTTTCCATTACCACCTCTTGTGGTTGGGTGTGATGATGGATAATATATATATATATATATATTTGTGTGTGTGTGTGATTTGTCTTTCAATAACACTATACATAGAATAAAACAAGGATGATGGAAATTAATATATGTGATATACATGACATTATTATTATATTCATGTAATACTTATTATTATGAAAATTTAGTATATCATTTTTTTACACTAAGAAGAGGATAATATTGTTTGTCTGTGTGTGGACTACCTCCTCCCTAAAGAGATGTGACTCTATTGTCATGACCATACCAAGTGGATGGTATATATATATATATATGTATATTTAATGAAATAATATGGTATATATATTATTATTATTATTATGGAAAGATAAAATATTACTTACCACATTTCCATAATGATCATTTAAAAGGGGAAACGTTAATCATGTTTACAAACAACCTACCGTCTAATTGATCGTAACATACATCATTTATCAAAACCATCTTCAATGATTGGTATTAAAAGTATAATTTATGTATATATAAGAAAATTATACCATGATTATCCTTATGAAGGTGATATAACGTTATATAATTCAAAATAATCATATCTTTCTTAATAAATCTTGAATGAGAGAACAAGGCATGTAACACTCAAAACAATAAAAATAAAGAAATATTATTAATTATCAATTGATAATTTGTTTTTAATGGATCGTAAATTATATTATTAATATTAATATTATCCTATAAAAATTTTATAACACGTTTAAAACAACTATGAAATAGGTTAAATTAGAATCAACCAAATAGAAGCACGGGGTAAGAGATTTTTAATCTCTCTTATATTTCTAGGAGAAAAATGAAAGTTCACCATTCATTAAATTTTTTTGGTGTATATTCTAAACCTTTGACATTTCATATCATTAATCCCATTATATTAATCATATTTAAATTTCTAGTTTATTTTGTCATTTATTGTGTATTATGATTCAAAATATTACTAAAGTGGTGAGATAATTTTAACATAATTGTCCTTCTAAGAGAAATATGTTATCTTGAGGACATATATCATTTTATGTGGTGTATATATACCCCATTTAACATGTTATATAATCAATATCTTTTTCATGATATTATCTATTTCATTTAATGTTATCCTTTCATAGGGATCATAATTCTAATTTACCAAAGTAGTATGAGTTTTATGTTAAAAATTCATCATTTATCAGGATTGATTACGATTAAGTATCCAAGTTTGAAATTTTATTATATAACTCTAAAATATTTCTTGAATTTTATTCAACTCTAGTTATTAAATATATCATAAAGTAATATTAACATTTTATCACTCTTTTTACTTAAAATAATTAATATTTTTTAAAAGAAAATTAATAATTATTTCTCTCTTCAGATGAAAATAATTTTTATTCTAAAAGGGTATTTTCTAAAAATATATTAAAAAATGTTCTCTAAAATGTTTTTTAGCATTCAATAAGTGATTTATTGAAGAATTTGTTTACCAATGTTTTTTATTTTTATTTTTTGAAATGAATATTTATTTCATTTTCCAAAAAAAATTCTGCTTGGATTTTACCGAAAACATGAAAGGAAAATTTTCTATAACTTGTATGACAAGAATATAAATTTACACCATCTAAACATTTATTTTATTTTTTGACAAATTTACAAGTTTTCAAGGTTATGTTTGAATAAAATAATTTCCAAAATGTTATTTAAGGTGTTTTTTAATATTTAAAGGATATTTTTCTGAAGAAATGTTTTAAATGATTTTTTAATATTGTTTATATGTTTCGAGAGTTGTTTTAAATGAAAAATATTTCCATAATATTTTTTGAATTTTTATAATTTCATTTTTCAAAATGATAAGTTAATTATCATCAAAATTTCAGCAATAATATTCTAATGAAATTTCATTCAATAATGTAAACAATAATTTTCACCTTATGATTCTAATAGGATATTTTATAGTGATACCATCAAAATTAGTTCTATTGAAAGATTAAGTTAGTTTCAAAATGATTTTTATAAAACTCCTTTCTTTTCCACATGTTAATCATGTTTCAAAGAGATTTTTATGGAACATTATTCTTTTATATGGGATAAACATGTTTTAGAGTTATTGTTATTGAACTTGTTTTTCTCATGGTTCAATCATGTTTCAAATATATTGACATGAAACACTTTTATTTTCAATGGTCTAATAATGTTATAAATTGAATAATGATTGCTTCTATGAGTTTTATGATGAAATAGAAGATATATATAATTTAATCATATTTGATTTTTAGAAATTATAGTTGATGGGTGCTCCAATATAGTACTAAGTGAGAATATGAATGATTATACAATGTGGCTGCCTAGATTGCGTCGATTGAGCTTGTTACATCAAATGTGATGGGGAGATGCAAGTAATGATGGGTGATCTAGTTAGGTCATATATTATGGTTTCAGCTAGATTTTTCTCTAATGCATTGAGTAATTATTATTTTCACATGATAATTATATTGAAATTTGATCATATAGTTATTTGAATTTTAAGTGTTCTGTAATGCCTCAACCCAAGAATCTCGAAGCTGGTGCACGACCTTATTACATCGACATGATTACAAGGAATCAAATACTGAAGGACTGACCAGTTTAGTAGTCTTGGAAGACTATATTATATACATTATACCCGTAATAAATTTTTAAATGAAAATAAAACATAATACATAAAAAAATTAAATAAACAACATCCTTGAAAGCTTATTCATTGTTTTCTTCTTCATAACATGGAGAAATGAATCCTAATAAAGCTCAAATGAAATTCAAAGTAAGGTGAAGTAAAGAGGAATAATAATTAAATCAATGTAAATAAAACCACATGTCAATGTATATAACTAATAACAAATTCCATTCAAATAACTTGATATGGAAATATCAATATGGTTAATTAAGAAATTGAAGCACATAAAACTTAATAAATAAAATATCTAATAGAAACTACCCATTGATATGAAGATAAAAATATAATGTATAATAATAATAGGGTATTTTTTAATAATGGAAATCTATAATTACTAGACTTTATGTTTCCTTGGTATATGTAACTGTTACCACTAAGACCTTTCACAATACAATTAAAATTTACTAGTTAAAAATTAATTTTCCTTTTCTTACGTTAACTATACTATAAAGACATTTCAAAAGATATTTTAAAACATACCGGTTACAAACAAATTTTTTTTCCAACCTAATTTCATCCCACGAGACTGTTGATGCATTGAGGGGCTTTCATTAACCGGTCCCCAACCTGTAGGGATTAACTTAAATGGTCCCCAACCGATGTCATACTTATTAAAATCATTCCTAAAATTGAATAATAAAATTAATTAATAAAAAATGTTCCTTATCATATATCCATATTGAATAAAAAATATGGATTTATCAATAATACATTAGAGGAGGAAAAGTAACAATATGGGTTGTTGATATTAAAACATTCTTTATGAGAAATAATCATTAAACATTCCAAAGTGTCCCATACCACATTGAAACATTTAAAATAAAATTTACCCCAATATTTTATATGTAACATAAAATATCATCATAATAACGATATTCATGATATTACATGTCAAAGTTTAGTACATACATCATATAATAGTGAATTTGTGCATAACAAAAATAAGACTCAATGAAATGTAAATTGAGACGAAATCCCATACCATAACCTTCCAATTGTTTCCTGGTCTCTATTCTAATTAAAATGGTTTAAAATATATCAATAAAATATTCTATAAATATAACAATGTTAATAATATAATATATTAACTTGTTACATTATTTTATTATTCTTTTGTTCATACTATTCCATTTCTTAACTGTTTGGAGTGCTAATTGCCTAGCTTTATCAACTTGTTTTGACTTCTGATTTGTTGTTCCTATTAATTATATCACGATTTAATGATATCTATAATTTAATCCATGAATTAATTATCACATATTTTAATTATATATGTATTTATAGTTGTCCATAATATTTGGAGATTATAAATGATGTGTACCGTTCATGGTGATGGTAGGTCATACGTAGGAATAAACACTACATTCATTTCGTTGTTGAATTAAAATAAGGAAAAATAAATTATAAATATGTATATTATAATTCTATTATCATATATATTAAACATATTTTTATTAAAACCATATTTTAAACATTCCATGAATAGAATGAATGAATCATAACACTTTGAGGGGATAGTAGTTAGCACTTTCTCAAACGAAATAATCATATTTACATAATATGGAAAGAATAAAGTTATGTTTTATATAAATCCTATAGAAAAATAAAGAATTTATAAATATAATATATATAAATACATAGAAATTTTTTCCACCATAATGGCCACCATGATAGGTGGTGAAAGAGATTGAACAATCATCATTTCGTGAGTCAGTTTTTTGTCATACATAGATGCAGTATGTTCGTTACCCATTAGATGGAAATGTGCATAAGTACAGGTAAAAAACATAACTTAAAAACTTAATGTATTTTTTGGATATTGTTTTTTATATAATAATAGAATAAATATGTTTTAGTGGTTGGATAATGGAAATAAAACTAAAAAGCGTAAGGATAGATTATTCCTCTTAATAGGGTTACTCTTTTTTTGTTTTCACCAAAGGGATTCCTTGGATTGCTTCCTAAAAAAGGGATGGATTTTATGATGAGGTTATTGATATTTAATAGATATTTGGGTATATCATAATCAATCCAATGTGTCTTGTGATGTGTGAGAAAGGTGTAGACCTCTTCCCTTTTATAGTGAAGGGGAGAGTGACACTCTGGTAAATACCAAAAGGTATTCATTAATGAGAGATCAAACTTTTATAATTTTTCTCCAAAATGAAAAAATAATGGATTAAAGGGAATTTAAGGTTGATAAAAACCTCTACCACATAAAAATATGATAATTTTAATAATGTGTTTCTTTAACTTCTAAAATTCACTAATTTTATCATTTTTGTTTTAATTAAAGCATTCAGTTTCCTAATATAATTAATTTAACCATTATGAGTAAAATGAAGTGATATTTATTAGAAAATATATGGAAAATAAATTATTAATATTTTATCTAATTTATAAAATAAAAAATCTCATGGGATTGGGGAATTAATTTTTATGAAACCACATGGGACGTGATAAAACACTACTTAAACTCAGACCGTGTTAATAATATTTTTACAGTATATTGGTCAATATTATATTTATAATAGATAAATTAGTATATTAAATGTCCATATTTAATATTTAGTAACACATGGAAATTAATTGGAAGAATATTGTATTTTTAGAAATTTTAAATCATTTAATAAAATATCATTTATTGAAAATACCAATAATGTCAATTTTGATAACATTTTTTTAATTATAATATTAAAACATAAAAAAATAATTTAAATATATTATTTTTACAGTTATGTAATATGATATATTCAACTAAAAATAAATAATGACAACATTTCAATCATGATACATCACTTTAAATATTTATATAATCATTTATTTTAGTTAATTATTAATTAAATAATCACTAAATTGGAATCTTTTTATTCATTTTAGTAAGTAAAAAATTTATAAAAAATATTGATAAATTATTATTATAAAAATAACACATCTATATTTTAAAATTATATGTATAAAATAAAAGGTGATGTTTTTTACATTTCTTGATGTTTTATAAATGTAAAAGGTAAGGAAAGATCCATTTTGCCTTTTTCGTTACTTAACCTTTTATATAGGTAAAATCAATTTAATAATATCCCAATAACCCATAATATTATAACAAATATGCGCTATGACTGAATTAATTTTGTCCAATCGATTTGGGATAAGAGTACAGGTCATTTGGGTCCTTAAGGTTAAGGTTTAGTCCCTTATCATGTTTAATTTTTCCTTAATCACTGTAATTAATTTTAATCAATTTCAGTTATCTTTTTGGTCAAAAAATTAATTTAACTTTATTAGATGTGACATCAAAAAAATGACCCACTATTGGAGTAAAATCATCTTATCGTAAACCCTAGTCCTCCCTGGAGAGATTTCCAGTTTGGGCGGAACTCCACCAAGCCCATGATGCTTTGGTCCTACTCTACCAGCCTGGATATCCCACACACCCTTATATAGATAACTACTACCCTATGGTGATGAAAACAATACCCTGTGGTGATAGATATCTAAAAAACCATAATAATAAACCAACCAATCCATCCTAAGGGTGATATGGAGTCATATCATCTAGGCAAGTAACATATCCCATAAGAAAGGGTAACTTTCTACCTTAATGGTACATTCCTAACATTTTCATATACCTTCTGACCATATCCCTGAAAATATATCAAGGGTAATTACACCACAGTAATATTGTATCTCCAGATTGGTACTTTCCTTAATAGATACAGTGATAAATGAGTTTGAAGAAACGGTATTAAATAAATAAAATATTGTACTAGGTTCCACTAGAATTGTACCATGTACTATAGATGGTCCCACAACCTGATCCTTGGGTATTGGCTATAGAAAATGAAACCAGCCTAATCCATGGCCCTAGGAAAATTCTAGGCTTCTATGATTTTAACAAATCAGTTGGCATTAGTGGCGATCAAGGGTTAGGTTACCTTTGCCACAACATCCTCCTCACTAAGTCTTGTCGATGCTATTCCAACTCACTGCTAGGTGTGAAACAAAATAACCCGATCCTGTTGTTGGAGATGGAATAGATCCTTTTACAATTGTAGATAACTAAAATTTCCTACAAAATCTCTGATGATTCTACATATGGCTACAATCCCAGCACTCCGGTGAGAATCTATCACACTGAGTCTTCTGGTTCCCCCCACATCCATAGTGATGACACACCATAGAGTTTTAAAAATAGTTACTTTGGCTATCACTACCTTGATGACTACCACTAGAAGAACTACTGGCCTACCATGAAATTGATCATTTATACCTATTTTTATTGTCGTACCTCAAATTATTCTTAGTGATAAGGCCTGATTGACTATTATATAAATGATAGGTAGGATACAGATAGTCTTAAACACATGGATGGAATACTAAAGCCCATCCTCAAAATGTCTAATATTAAAAATATCATCCCAAAAAAAAAGTGGGGAAAAGAGTTCTAACTTAGTAAAATGCATTGAATATTCCATAACTGATATAGAACCATGTTTGATATGCATGAACTCTCTAGCTCAGTTACCTCTCAACATTTGAGGGAAGAAAAGATCAAATAATGATGTTTGGAAATAAACCCATAACATTCCCTTATGAAGACTTGCCTGGGTAATCACATCTCACCAACGTTTGGCTGAATCCTGAAGCATATAAATGGAAAGCGTGACAATCTTCACTAAAGGCATATCCATATTTTCAATGAAATAAAGGGTGGACTCTAGGAAATAAAAAACTGTTTGGAGACCTCCATCTTATGAAAAAGTAAAAGGATGCTATTGCTGGAACTCATGAGTCAGATCAAGCATTGTAGGTACAACATGTGGAGCATCATCCATGGACTGCATCAGATATAAGAAACTATAATGAACTTATGCATTAGTTCCTAGATCATATACAAAAGGTGATGCATCAAGTGTGACTCTATGTGGTAATTTTGGTGGCTCAGGGCCCACCACATCTATAGCATGTTCATCTCCACCTTCTAGGCATTAGAGGTGGGGACATCATGATGGAATTAGCCCACAAATTCCATGAAAACACATCATAAAAAGAATTAAGAATAAAGATAAAAACTAATATGGATGCTAAAAAAGGAAAGGCTCACTACCCATGGTATACTACCCAAATACTCTCTTATATAACCATGTATCCATAAGTTATCTAGTATAAGTTCCATTTCATTTTACATTTAATTACTAGGTTCACTAATTTACCTTTGATAAACATGAAAAGGATTGATTAAGAAATGAAACCATTTCATTATTTAATTTTTTTTATTTATAGTTGATATTAATTTCCATTAACTCAATTTCTAAACACCTATCAAAGAAATTGACACCCATTTATTCCTAGAATAATGGCTCGACTCAGTAAATTACTCATCCCAACCAATGAGGGCCCATACCCCTCACGAATTGATATAGCAAATAAGTCAATCATAACCAAAGTAATACAAGAATAAGATAACTACCAAATCATCACCCAACTATCACATGCATATCAAGAAATTAAATGTTGTGAAATACACCTATATGGCATGGAAATATGGAGTAAATGAAAAATTCTATATGCCTATAATGATTCAATAATAATTATATATGTCCTCATATCATTGTTTCTAATGATAAAACATATCATTTGTAAAAAATAATAACAAAAAAACCATACTATATGTTCTTAACCCAATAGTGAAATAATGTCAACTCTAATAGGAAAAAGAATAAAAACATTAGAAATTATGGTAACTCGTATTTTATCCTGAACATGGTTATGTGACACCCAATCACATCTTATGACCAAGTCCCGATGAATTACAAATATCCAATCTATTTTTTAAAATATTAAATGAAGAAAGGAAACCCCTTTGATACCACATTATGATGTCCTAGATTCAGATGCCACTTAATAGTTTTCCTGAGCCCAGTGGTCCACATGGACAGAAGTACATCTCCCTAAATTCCAGAGGTTTCTGAAAAGGAGAGAGGGTATAGGGTGTGTCCATGGAGAGACTATGAAATCATTACTATAGTGTGGTATAATGGATTAATATAAAAAAAATGTAAACAGGGGAAGAAATATAAGTAAATCGAAGGTACAAAAAATAGAGACAATAGAAACAGTAACAGAAAAAACTAGAATAACTAATGTTGATCTGCCATGTCATTAGAAAACTGGAAAACGTGGATAAAATATAGTTAGCATAACATGTTACAAAAAAGTATAATGAAAATAAATAGGATCTCATAGGAATCCCAATATCGGACTCATTCATCTGATGTCAAGCACCATCCTAGATAGCAAGCAATCAAGTGTCTGAATCTATATGATTTTATTTATCATTACCTATAATCATGTAGTCTACCTCAGGTACTAAATGGAACCTAGAGTTAGTGTGAGAAAAATCACAATGTTCCACCACCAATAGTGTTTCTAACATCTGGCCCTTGTAATGGAAATGTAATAGTGTTCAAGAAAGCATATATAAAGTATAGAAGTACAATTTTTCTAAATACGGAAGAACCCACTTTAACCTTCAGTAGGTGTCTGAACAGATAACCTGTTAATTTATAAATTATTACCATTATATAATTTAGTCACATGTTTAAACTAGTGAATGTTCATAGATGTGACAAAGAAACCTATAATGTTATTTAATAATGAAGTTTCAAGGTATCAAACAAGGCATTGTATTCTTAAATAGGTTCCAACACATTAATGAATGTAGCTAGATAAGGGTAATAATGTAATCTGAGAAGAATATTCCAAGCCATTCCACATTAAGATGTCTATCAATACCAAGGTGGTCATTAAAGTTAAAATAGGGCTAAACATTGACTGGGCCCTATAATCTGTAACCGTGGCATGTACATTTCAAGGCTAGATCAAATGATTGTATCCAAGGAATCATTAAATACTAAATAATGGATCCTAAGGTGTCATATTATGAATCCCAAAATATAAAAGGATCGATATCTAGGTGGGTCTCAACCTAATCAAGCTGCATCCTTGAATCAGAATGGGGTTCCAAAGTGTTCAAGGAATTCCCTGATAAGAATTTATAGTGAGCTCAAGTCAGGCCACTCTTATTTGATAATGAGGTCACATAATATTTTATTCGGTTCATGACTTTACATTCTTTTTTGTGATAAGGCCAACTATCATTAAACCCATAAATAAATCCATTTAAGGGATATTAAATAAATAAGGTTCCTTCCTATACCTTAAACCACCATGGTAAGGTATTCTAGGGACATTCAACCAATTATTCTTTTTCAATTAAACCATCCATGTGAATGTTATACACATACTTACGAATTTATAACATGAATCAATTAATTAAATTTCATAACATACCTTTGGTGGGTCAAGTAGAAGTGAAATTGTACTTTCCATTCTCCATTATAGTATTCGGTAAGAATATATTATATATTGGCTTACCATTAATGTGGTCAAACACGAGAACACCCGAATGATGGAACAGAGTGTCAAAACACTAAAAAAATAAATTATGTAATATCACCCTACATGGGGTGTTGGGAGTTGTGGGTGTAACCCCCAAAAAGTGATCACATATTTGTAAAGATCATAATCATAATTTTCTAATGATTATATGCATGGAAAATAAATTTGGTCAATAACACCCTATGAAATCAATGGGCCCATATGAAAAATTACATTTATCAATGAAAATGAGGGATGAGTTATATAACAATCACTATAGTGTTATATGACCTTATACCTTGATATTGTCCTCCAATTAGGCTTGTAATAGATTAGATCCAAGAAAAGTGAAAAAACGATAACACCTCGATAACTAGGTTGAGAGAAAGAGAGATGAAAAAAAGTATAAAATGGACCTATGAACTTTCCATTGCACATACAACATAAAAAATGATTGCTTGATCAGATCCTAGATGAATTATATCTTTCAATCCCTACCAAATTAATTCAAAGAGATTCAAAATAAGAGAAAAATCGGTTAATCCTATAGGAGTTCAGATTAGGGAAGATGTAGGATGTTGATTTAAATCATTATGGTAAAATGGTAAAATTACCCAAAAATTAGAATGTGCAAGGATTGGTAGCATGGTTTTCCAACCCGTGCTACAACCATGAATGTTTACCTAGGAAATAGGGTCACTCGTATGGTTAGACCACACATTTAGGTAAACTATGTTCCTACTGTGTGGTAAGGCTTTGTCCAAAAGAGGCACCACTCACACGGTGTTCTCTAACTGTACAAAATTTTTTCAATATTTACTAAACATAGTGTGTCTTGACATCTTTTCCCAAAATATTATGATTAGGTCTGTAAAAAATCCCCACACACCCTATGAACCATCAATAACTCATTAGGCATCCATATTTGGTCCAAAATAAATAATTAGATCAAAATTTAAAATATCCATACCTAAGTGAACAAAATGGGTTCTTATATTATGCAAAAAATATAATACTAGTTACATTCATTTAAATCTATTTCTCAAAATTTAAATCAGATAAGTGGGAAAATTAAGACTTTATCTAATCCTGTAGATGTGGAAAAAAATTTGGGTTTTAATGTAAAAATGATCAAAAGTTCTATAAGTTTTTATATATAATTTATATATGAATATAATTACAATGAAGTAAATTGAATTAATATATTCATAATTTATCTATTTTGACTTTAAAACCCAACTTAATATATAATTTAACACTTATCATTATTTTAACAAAAAAGCAGTTTTAAACTAAATTGCATCAATTTTCACTATTCATTAAAAAAATAATGTTTCTCAGAAAAATCAAAAAAAATACACCCTAAGATAATTTATACATTATAAAATCTTCAATGATTTATATTTTAAAATAAATCATAAATATGTAAATACATAGTTTTAAAATAGGTTTTATATTAAATGGTAATAAAACTCGGTCTTGCATGTAATGAAAGGGAATTCAGTATTTTTTTGTAGAATATGTTTAACATTGTGTATAAATCATGCTAAAAAATTATATTTATTCTAAGATAAAGATAATTCAAGTTATTGTGTTGTTACAGGTAATTTAAGAGTTCTATGATGACGATGTTCGAATATACCAATACATTTTATATATTACATCGACGGGTTGATAATTGTTCCTTTGATGAATATTGATATAAAATGTATCAGGATTATTGATTCATATGAAAATATACTATGTTAAGTCCTTAAACCAATTTTAATGACTTATGATTAATGTATTTATGGGTATGATTTATTTGATGATTCTTTCATGCACTCAGATTATGTCATCATACCCTTATTCTCTTATTATGATCATTGATGACATTTAATTGTCAATGCTTATGTTTACCCTTATTGAGAATTTGATATCACTCTTATTATGTGTTATATATTTAGGTTCTCATAAATTATATAGAATGAATTATGTATAGAGGGTTTTTATATGGATGATGATGATGACTTAATGTGATGTAATAAAATCTAGGTTAAGTAGTCGAAATTCTCATATAAAGACATATGTATTGTCTATGTGGGATTATTTTCAAATTCTATAAAACTCTAAAAATAAAATGTCCTTGATAATTTAAGTTGACAATGTTTTTCATTTTTATGTGTAAGGTTTGGATGGAAAATATTAGGAAAAAATTATATGTATCAAATCCATAAATGCAAGTTTTATGATTTCAACACTTTATACAAAAGTGTAGGTTCTTAGTTATTACAGTATGTATTAGAGGACAATTTATGTATATTTAGGTATTTGGTTGTTATAATTTTTTGTTATCTAAATATTTATGGTTACTATCAATGGTCTATAATATTAAGGATGATCATATGTTCAATATCTTATGCACCCCTTATGAGGTTTAATGATATGATAATTTAATGTGATTAATGAAACTTTAAAAGATGTTTTATTAGTTTTATGTATAATTAAATAATTTATTTAACATTAATTATTGTGTTGATTTTTTTGAGATAGGTTTTACGGTGTTGATAAAATTTGGTGTTTACAGGATCTTGGATGTGGATGTAATTATAGGAACAAAAGGACTTTTTTATAAATAACCATGATATTGAAGAGTGGTTCCATGACTAAGTGATTAATTTTATTTAAAGGAGAGATCATTATATATTTTTTATGTAATATAAAATTTATGATCCATAATATTATATTAAAACATGCTATTATATTAATATTTTTTAGGTTATTTTAGATATATGGTTATTTATTTATGGAATGATTTAGTTTCAACATTGAGTATTACCATTGAATTTTAAAAATTAATGTAACATATGATGTTTTACCTAATTAGGGAATTTGTTTAACTTATTATAACCAAATTGATTTTTGTTTAATGGCTAATTATAGGTATAATATCTTCTTTTCCCCTTTATTGTTTTATATTAATTAAAATATGAATTTAGTGATTTATGCTTGAATAATGCGTCTTGAATACTCATAATTTAGAAAAATGATAATATTGAGGTGGAAATTGAAAAAGGATCGAATTATACTAATAAGTTAAGTATATTTTAATAAACTCTTAGTATTGATGGAAAATAATTCCTCAAATATAGGAAAAATATCTTGAAACAAAAATGTTATCCAATTGCATTCATATCAGATCAATTAGATTGTCTTTTGGATCATCACTGATTTATGGTTTTTCAACCCATAATTTTCCATTAACCATTAATTTTCATTTGATCAATGACATCAATCACTCTCTATAGTTATTTACGATTTTCTTCCATTCCTAACAATGTTCTTCTATTTGGATACCTACTGTGTGCTATACTAGATAACCTTCATATGTCCCTTTTCCTTTATAAAATTTTTTTAGTAACCTTTTTTATAAGGTGGTTTTGAAAAAAAAGTTTCTTTATATATCCAAATTTGTATTACTGAGATTTGGATCTAATTGAGATGTTTCAATTTATTAGAGGTTGTGGGGGAAGATTTAACACCGTAATATTTTAATAGAATAAAATTATATTTGATTTCATTAAGTACTTGAAACACTAAGATTAGACAATAATGAATTACCTAGAAGCATTAGGATATATTTATTTTTTAAAAAATTTAATTTCTTTAATATCTTTTGGTACCGGAAACCCATATATTTTTATGTTTGATAGTGTTTTTAGCATGTAACATTGAGCCTAAATGACCCATGATATGTATTACTATCGTAACATAGCCATTAAATTGGATGGAATGAATATTTGCAACTAATTTATTATATATATATATATATATCATAATCAATATAAACCATTGATAAATGTTTATAAACTAATCTAGGATTTTATAGTGAAGTGATTTTATTCGTCAAAAACATATTTTCTTAAAAAAAGTTTTTTTATTTCTTTTCATGAAAAAATATTATAACTAATTTTGGAAAATTTAATAAAAGAAATTTTATAAAATTACCCTTATTTTTTAAATCAGTTTATAAAAATTTTCTTTGTTTGAAATTTCAGGATTTTATTTAGAAATTATTGATTTTTCAAAGAATAGTGAAAATAACCATTTTGTAAAAATGTCATTTATATTCAATAAATTAAATAATTTAAAAGTAAAATTATGTTTTTTAATATGATTTAAATTAAAATAATTATTCTTCAGTTATATTTAATCTAAATAATTACATTTTAAACGTCATTATATTATATTTTATTATAATATCATTTTTGCGTATAAAAAAATATTTTTCTTAAATTTGTTTTAAGTACACAATATTTCCCCATTTAAATTAATTAAATTAACCCATAATTAAGAATTATATTAATGATATTTATAAATTATATATCAATAAATATTAATTGATATTTATACAATTATTATTATAAGACAAATACTTAATACAATATCACCTTTTTCATGAATAAAATACACTTCCAAAAACCTTCTTTTGGTCACGTTTTGGGGGGTTTTGTTTTAATTTTAGTATATAAAATTTAAGAAAATTTATTTAAAAAATAAATTAAATTTTTAAAATAATAATATTGAAAAATAATTAGGGTGAAATTTGGATAATATTTTGAAAATGGTATTTTTTATGAATAATAAAAAATACAGAATTTTTATTGGAAACTACCATTTGTTTAAACTATTAATAAATTTAAATTTATAATATTGTAATAATAGATAATTTATAAATCTTTTAATAAAATTTTTTTCATTGGATTGAATTTTATATTGACTTTTTATATAAAAACCTTTTAATATTGTGAATATTTTTTCATTGAAAACATGCTTTCGCACCACGTTTGGTGATTAATTATAATTTTAATTTTTGAAATCTAAATGAATTTAATTTAGAATAATTAATTCAAATTTTTTTAATCATAATAATTTATAACATCTAATACTCTTACCTTAATTTTTGACCAAAATTAATAGTAAAAATAGTAAAAATTAATTACCATAGTTAAGGCCAAAATGGGTTTACCATGGGGTTAAACTAAAAAGATAATTATTAACATCACCTTAAATCAGGAAAAAAACACATTTTTTCCACCATCAGGCCTTATAAATTCTTTTATCGATAAAGATTCATTATGGGATCCTTGGTACATGAAAAAAACATGGGTGGAATTCATTTTAAGAAAATTTCGAGTGTTCCACTCACCTCACTTATAAAAGGACACACCATCTCCTCCTCTCTTAAAACCTTCGAAACACATTGGTTCTGCCAATAACTGCACAAATAACTTCTATAATTCCATCCTCACATTATATAGGTTTTATTTTGGAATACATATAACAAATTAAGTCCATTGATACAAACTAATGGATGTTACCCAAAGAAGAGGTGACGTTCTTCAATGGTCGTTTTTAATTATTTTCCACCTAAAATTCCTCTAATTATATTTAAAACATGATTATATAATTACCTATAGAATATAGAATATAATTTAATGTTATTATATTAATTTAATAACCTAAATCCCTCTCTTATTCCATCAAATGGGTTACGAAATTGTCATTTTTTATGTACGAAGGACTACTACCTCGTGAACTGATATAATTCATTTTCCATTACCACCTCTCACATTTAGTTTTTTTAGGTATACAAAGTATATATGTGATAATTATAGACCAATTAAAACTAGTGTTTTATTATATCATATATACCTTTTCTAACTTCACATTATGTAGGAAATATAATAATGTCACTCATGTGTATGGCATACTTCCGCATTGCAAAACGATGTGATTCTTCTTTCACTAATGATTTAGATGGAATTTAATTAGGATAATGTTAATGAATATATGTGATATATATGGAATAATTATTATATTCATGTAATATTCATCATTAATAACATTTAATGTATCATTTTCTTTTTTACACTAAAAAAAGATAACATCGTTCTTGTATGTGGGGACTACCGCCTTCATAAAGTGATGTGACTCTCTTTTCATCACAAAGCCACATGTATGATATATATATATAATAACATTTTAATTAATAATATTGAATATATTATATTATTATCATTGTGTAATGATAAAATATTATTTACCCCCTTTCAATAAATATCATTGAAAAAATGTAAATGTTACTCATGCATTTGTACGACCAACCGACTTTATGATCGTAATGTACTTCATTTCTCAAAACCAAATTTCAATATTGGTTTTAAAAGTACAAATGATGTATAAATTAGATAATTATGACATTATTATTATTCTATAGAAGATATAGCTATATATTATATATAATAAACATAGCATTCATAACCTATAATGAATGAGAAAACTAGGTAATTAACACCTGAAATAATGAAGATGAATAAATATAACTAACAAATGAGTAATAAGATGATATAAAAGGATAATATATGATTATATATATTAATATGTTGCTTTAAAAAGTTAATAATTGGTTTTAAACCACTATAAAGGAGTTTAAACCATTTTCATGTAAAAGGAAGTGTGAGGTAAGGGATATTTACCCTCTATTTTATTTCTAGGAGACATATGAAAATTCCCCACCCAGTTATTTTGTGTAGTGTATATACACCCCCTTTGATATAAAACAACATTTCTCTCATTATTATAATGATACTTAAAATTACATTTTATTTTATGATTTATTAGGGAATATGATTCAAAATATTACCGAAGTGGTAAGTGACTTTTGTCTCAATTTTACTTCTTTGAGACATATTTTATATTATTCAGCTACCTATTTATTTTAGGTGTATATACATCCACATTAATAATTTATATAATTAATCTATTTATTTTCTGGATATTATAAGTTTCATTTAATATTATCCTATCATGGGGATCATGATTCTAATTTTCCAAAGTAGTAAGAGTCTTATGTTACAATATCTTTGTTTACCTAGATTTTTTATGATTATATATCCAATATTGAAATATTATGATATAACTCTTAATTTTTATAAAAAAATTTCTTCTTATATTTTTATTCATAATATTTTTATGTAATATTTCAATTTTTCCACTCTTTGTTACTTATAATAATAAATATTTTTAAAATAAATTTCTTTATTTTAATTTTTGATCTAAATACATTTTTCTTCCAAAACCATGTTTTGTAAAAATGTGTTCATTTTTTTTATTAATATCCAAATTATATTTTAAATAAATTTATACCCATGTTTTAATCTGTACAAAATTATTTAATTGAATATTCATATTTTTTCCAAAGTATTATTTTTTGTCCTTTACTGAAATTATGAATAGAATCACCGTTATGACATATAAGACCAGAACAACAGTTTACACAAGTTTGATAATTAATTTATTTGATGTTTAATTTAAAAATTTATCAAAGATACTTTAAAATAAGATAATTTTCAAAAAAAATCAAATATTTTATTTCAAAATGAAAAGGATATTTTCTTCAATAAATGTTATAAATGATTTTTAAATATTATTTTATATTTTTCTAAGGTAGTTTCAAAAAAATTGTCATTATATCTTTTGAATTTTTTTAAAAAAAATTATATTAAAAGGTTGAATTTATCAATTTTTTTATTAATTTAAAATTATATTTCCTTTCTTAAATGTCAAAAAAAAAATTAGTTATTATCCAATTGGGATATTTTGTATTGATACCATCCTCATTCATTATATGGGTGGATTAAGATTGTATCAAAGAGATTATTATGGAACCAATTTACTTCCTATAGGATATTCTTATTTTGGAGAGATTATTATAGAACCCGATTATTTTCCATGGGTTATCCATGTTTCAAAAAATTATAATAAAAACCCATTATTTAACACAGTTCAATCATGTTTCAAATATATTAACATGTGACCCGTTTATTTTCTATTGTTTAATCAAGTGAAAAAATAATAATGATTGTTTCTATTAGTTTTATGATGAAATGTACTATTTATTTACTTTATTCATGTTTAATATCTTGGAAATTAAATATGATGGGTGCAACATGATAGAGTAAATTAGGCCTATTACATCTTAAATAATGGGGTGTCCAAGATAGTACATTGTGGGACTATTATAAATTATATGATGGGGTAACCTAGATTGTACTGGGTGAGACCATTATAGCTTAAATGATGGGTGTACCAATATAGAGCCCTAACATAACGGGTAATAATTAATTCATCTAGGGATTTATATTAAAAGTAATCTGTATTTTTATTCTAATTATAAGGGTTCTGCATGGTTTCTTTGATGATTATGTTCCATGATAATAGTACATTTTATATATGAATTCAATGGGTTTATAATGTTTCATTTGATCAATATTGATATCAAATGACTCATGATTATTGATTTATATGACTCTTTCCATTATTAAATCATTATTCCTTGTTTCATGATTGCTGATTCATGTATCGATTGGTATAAGTTCTTTTATAATTTTTCCATGCAATCTGATTATGTTATGACACTATTCTGTACTTATTTTTCACATTGATGAAACTCAATTGTTAAAATTTATTTTTAAAATTACTAAGCATATGATATTACCTGTTTTATGTTTTCTTTTCCTAGGTTATCAATAATGATGATGAATAAATTATGTATAGAGGGGTTTTATATGGATGATGATGCTGATATAATCTAAAATAAGAAAATATGGATTATATGGGAGAAATTATCATTTAAAGACTCCTCATTATTTATGCAAGAGTTTGACCTAATTCTATGAAACAAAAAATGCATATTTTCTTTGATAATATAAGTGAATCATTGTTTCTATTTGATATTATAAGGATTGGATGGAAAAAATGGTTCTCAATTATTGGTGTCAAATCCAGAAATGTAATTTCTATAGTTTCAACATTGGATCCAAGAGTCTGGGTTATGTGATGTTTTAGTATCTTTATCCCAGGGTTATTTTTAATGTTTTATATTTAAATCTAATATTTCACCGTGACTTATAGAATAATTTTTTTATAATCTTTATAAATTTTTGAAACCCAATATTTTCTATCCATTTTCAAAAACAAATTTGTTTAGAAAACCAAATATCCTTTATGAATTTATCAAATTCAACTGAAAATATATAATTTGTATAAATTAGATCAGAACCACATCAAACTCTCTATTGTAATCCCTAAGAATCAAATAAAATAAGAAAAATAATTCAATTTAAGAACATATAAAACCATTTAAAAAAATTATCACTATTCAGAAAACATCATGTAACACGTAAGTATAGTTCAAGATTCATCCAAAGTATTTAAACTTCCTCGTTTCATATAAAAATGAACTCATCCATTTTCAATCAATTATCCAAGAGATATTCTCTAATTATTTCCGCAATGTTAATGTCGAATCACCCATGGATGGATTCATAATACTCTATCCATCATTAAAAATTTATATAGTATAGAACCTATTGAATTTATAATAAACATATCATAGACAATGCTAAATTCATCACATGACACCTTTTAATGATGAACATATAGTCAAGTTAGAATATGATCATATTTATTATATCACTTCTATGAATATATATATCCTTGTAATCTAAAAAGTGGAAAAACATTTCCATTGTCAAGCGAATCATTTCAACCATAATTTTCATTTTTGAATTTATAACAGATATCATTTAGTGTGTGTAATGGTAGAAAAAGCTATATATTTCATCCACTAGATCGACATAATTCCTCAAATCTAAAAAATATTAACTTTTCTCCACATCAGAAAGATATCAAAAAATAAAACAAATAGATATCTCTTCATCATAATAAACTTGATCACAATATATATATAAAATGGGTTGGTAGACATATATTTAATTTAATAATGATTAATTTGGTGTTTTAATTTGTAAATATGTTATAAATTATTTATTAGGATAGGTGAAAAATAATTTATATTGACTTATGATTCTTTCATAAATTATACTATTAAATATTAATATGAAAATGATAATTTTTAAAAAAAACAAGTTTAATAGGAAAACGAGTTTTGGTTGATTTCATCAATTATATAAAAAAATAAAATATGTGATATTATTTTTGTATACAATGATTATATAAAAAATTATGGGTTTATATGATTAAAAATAATTTCATAGATTCTAATTAATTTTTAACATAAAATAGTTCTTATTAAATGAAATTTAAATTAATAAAATTATAATAATACAAATTGAAATAATTATAAACTATTAATTATTATTTTTTGTAATATTTATTAAAATTTAGAATTATTATTATTATGAATATTTCATTATTCTTAAAATTTTCATAAACAATTATTAAACATACATTGTTATAAATTGTTCACTTATTTAATTTATTCTTCAATTTATATTATAAATTTTTTATACTTTGAATCAATATACACATTAAATTAATATGATAAATAATGACTTATGGTATTAATTCCATGAAAAAAATGAATTACATGCTAGGTATGTTAGAAGATGTATCTACAATCAATGATGACTATGATTTTTTATATTTAGGAAAAAATGTAAGAGTTGATTTTTATTTACACTTATCATGTTTTTAATTTTATTTTAATTGTGCTCTCTTTGGTTTCTTGATCTAAATACTTTTTATCATTACATTAGACTACCCACAATCCTTAAGGGTTAGGCTAAATCTATAAAACATTTGGATGGCTACTAATCACAATAATCTTGTCCTTTTAGGAGTTTCAGTTTTTAATGAGTCTAACCAATTATGTAAAATTGTTTCATGTGCCTTATTCATGTGATGTATTTGGATATGTTCAAATAAATTTAATTTTTTATATATAATAAACCCAAAACATGAGTCATATAATGTTTTTATGTTAATATTTTGGAATAAAACTATTTCATAAAAGTTATAAGATAATAAATGATAAATTATAAAAAGAATAATTTTATATGTGTAATATATTGAATAAGATGGTGATATTTTAAAACCCATTTAAAACAATACATGTTAACTTCTTTTCTGTAAAACTATTTTAACACCTCCATCATCAAATTTTACTGTATCTATAATGGATTAGTTCCCATAGAGTATATTATACATTGAAATAACATTATCCTTGATCATAATAAGATTAGGTTCCCTATATGGAATTAATTTTTGGTTACAAGTTGTTGTGAAAACCTAAAGGATACCTTTATACAAAAGTCTTCAACTCAAATATTCATTATTCGTATATTGTATGACTGTATTTTATACTACCTAGATAAATAATATTCGATAGGAGTGAAAATTTATACATATTAAATAAATAAATATGGATCATGTATTTGTAATGGATATGATTAAGCTTTATATTGTTTAATCATATTAATGGGATAAATTTTATAAGAAACACTAATTAAATGTTTTTAAAACATTACACTAATCTGATAAAAAAATTTCTTATTTGATAAAATTAATAATCGTCATCTAAATATACATTTTGATCAGTTATAGAGAACTATATAATTATTTAATGACAATTTCTATATTATTATATGACTTTTTTGTATGTTTTCGTGAATTTTGGGAAAGTATTATGAGTTGGAAGAAGATTATCAATGTAAATATCATACTAAATATGATATTCAAAAAAAGATGATACTCATAGTTAATATTATATTATTTTTGTTTACATCAATATAATTAAGAATTTTTTTATATATTCCTTGCCTAAAATTATTCCTAGGAATATATATTCTTATTTTAATAATAGAAAATATAAAAATTATCTAACAAGAACATTCTAAATTGTAGAGGTATGAATAATCAGTTTATCTTTTTTAGCTAAAATGGATAGTGTAATTCTGTCTTATATCATGTACACAATATAATTGGGTCATTCAAGGAATTAAATATACTATAGTTACAAATATTATGTGATCCTACAATTATATTAATTTTACAATCACTATAATAATTTATTTCAAATAATGTATTGTGTAACAACATGAATTGATTAAATAAAACATTACATTTTTGTATAAAATTGTTAAACCACTTCTGAAGAAAACCAGATAGTTTCCTGATAGAGTTTCCATTTGACCCCAATAGCACCTCCCCATATGAAAGATGATAATAAATACTAGAATGATATTAAATCATATTTTAAAGATACTATGACCATGAATTAGAGTTCAAAAATAGTGGAAATAACCAAAAAATACCCTCAACATACATCAGAATACATAAATGAAATACTAAAATTCAATGAAAAATGAAATGAAATACCATAATATACATGAACGTATTTCTCACAATTAAAATTACATATTATTAATAAAGTGACCCAATAAAATTCAGAAAAGGGATATATGGTTATCCATGATCTTCAGATGAATCCAAAACTAAAAGAACAATCATGTTGCCATAGTCTAATCCACTATATGTCTTATACTTTGACCTATATTCTTATATAATTTATATATATTCACAAGAGTTCCCATGAAGGAAATGATGAATATGATAGCGTTGTCGAGCACGTCAAATTAGTTGTTTAATTTTGACTAGAATTTCTGCAGTATAGCGCAACCCTAGGTCATCTCTCGACGGAGCCTTAGATCAGTAATTTAAAAAGAGGGTTTTGATTATGAAAGTACAAGGTGAATTAGGTTTTGTAAAACATGGGGGTTTTATTATTAATGATGAAAATATAAAATGAAAGCGATAAAACAAAATAGAAATGAACAAGATTGATTAAACGTGATCAACCCAGGGAAGTCTAGTGATGCTCATCCTTCATCGCATCAATAGATGGGGTTATGATCATTTAATCCTAGGTTTTTAACATCTATAACCATAATGTTACTAATTTTGTACTAGGATACCTCCTAGGGTTCAGTCAAAAACACATAACGTTTCACCAGACACCACTGATGATTAGGTGATTTGTGTTCGACATCATAACCGAAACTCACAAAGGAAACACATGAAGAATTTGATGTGCTCTCCAGGTTTGCATGTTATTTCATTTTGATACCATGACATAAATGTACATGGCCTTGACAGAGCTTTTGTGAGTTCTATTGACCAATATGATTCACACAAGCACCACAATTGAAAGGGGGAAAAGAAAGTGGTGAACGGTGTGTGAAGCATCACATGAAAGGGTACCCCCAAACATGATCATATGAGTTGAGCATGACATATCAGTACATAAATCATTAAATTAAGAATACAGGATGATGAAAAACAACACAACAACCTGTAATTCAAAAGATCATTCAAATATTACAACATGAAGCTTGGGATTTACATCACGTTCCTCCTCGGGTGATCACAAGGGGTTTAGAAACCCATGGGAGGGGAAGAAGAAGAAGATGTTTAAGTAGCACCTCCCATAGCCTCCAAAACATATAGGGATGTTTAGAAGACTCCTTGGGGTCTCCAAAATGGCATCACCTTACCTCTTGGCCGAAATTATAAATGGGGAGCCCAAGGTGTCATTTTATAGGAAAATTGGAAGGTGGTTTTAGGCACACAGATTTCATCAATCCACCTGTACCACGTGTTTCGGCCTTCAGACAGTCTTATCTCTCTTTGGAGAAAATAGAAAATTTGTATCCCTACCTATTTACTGTCTCCACCTAATGGTTGGTTCCCTTCGGACAAATACATCTCAAGATATTGATAAAATGCAGAACACCACATTTAACTTGTTCCATATTCGGTGTCTTGGATAGATAAGTTCATATGGGCCCTCATAAAATTTGAATCAGGATTGGGTTCCTTAATATGAAATGTATAATATTAAGTTATAGACAGGCCCAAAAATTTCATCCCATTTGGATGCACATTTTTCGTGTCATATGCAAAACAGTGGACATATGTCCATGGATCCATGCAATTTTGGCCCATTTTTCTTCCACTTCATCAAGGGCCCTCCAAATCACCTCCACCTACCTTGAAACAATAAAAAAAAGTAACATTACCCATTATAAAATTTATTAACATTAATAGATTGATTCAAACATAATGTTAAATTTATTATTATATTTGTAATATTCATTACAAAACTAGTTTAAAATTGCGGTGTAAGGGTGGAATAAAATAGTGAATCGTTGTACGACCACACCCCCACACCTAAACATTTGCACTCCTGGGAAAAGTCTCATATCCAAATACAATGATTTATATATATATATTTCTAACATCCTGAAGATTTATCATTTAAGGAAATTTTATTTAAAGTAAAGTGATCAATGCAGGAACCACACCAAGGAGTTCTTCCTAGTGAAAATAGAAAAAGATGTCATATAAATAATATCATAGAGAAATTCAAAAAGATTCATGATACCCAATTGAGAATGGAATTCAGAAGTAAACCATGACACTAACTCTCCATGTGTGTGTGTGAAAACAATTCCATGCTATTCTTTCAACATGATATCCAATAAATATATGTTATTTTAACAATTTTCAGCTTAAATGATTTTTTCACTAAACCTGTCCTACATCCTTTGCAATCATATTTCAATACCCACTCATTTAAGCATTCCCAGATGTCAAGCAATAATCTCTCGACCTAGATATCCCCATATGATGCACATTTCATCACTCCCCTCATTTTTTTTGATGTTGCAATTGGATCAAATCCCACTCTCATCTCTCAACCCTTGTTTGATCTCCTCACGACACTAATTTAAATAGTTATAACAAGATAAAAGGGTTAGTAGGAGTGGTTTTTGACCTTCCCAAGACATAATAATTTTTTTGAGGGCGTACAACAGTCGGACATTAGGTACACATGCATAGGTCAATCTGGTATAGTAATGAAACAGATCGGATACGGAACGAAAGTATGGAAATATAATTTAAAGATGAAAAATATTATCCCAACATATATTTACCTTATATTAAGTAAGAAATAATTACACTTTGTGGTTTGGTGCAAAACATTGTGGAGATATTAGTGAAATAGTTTTCTGAAAAACTACTCACACAAAGGGCATCAATCATCTCAATGGTTTCACCTAGATACAACCATTTATATCATTGACAGAAAACCAATTCACTAAAAATCACTCCTTGATGGTAAACTCATACAAAAATTCTTTTTTAGCCTTCGTTATGGTATTTTTACATTCCCCACTTTATGGTCTCCAAATCATGGAACATCGAAATTGTCGATGGGGAAAAATGAAAATACCATAAAGAAGACCAAAAGGAGAAAACAATGAAAATTACAAACTAACCCAGGAATGTATCCACGCCCCACACCAAGAGTATGCAGTGTCCTCACTGAAATAATTGAGAGTGTGAGAAGGAAGGATAAAACCTGGTGTGTTTTATTGGTATGATGCGTCAAGAAGGTGGATTTTGTAGGACCTAGGGACACCCTGAGAGGGGAGGGGTGAATCAGGGTGGCAACTTTTTCTTCTTTTAGTTGTGGATCTTGTTCCCACGTTGGTAGGAACTACTTAAACCTGTATGATGGATATGATCAGCAATTAAACATTCACATGCAGAGAGATGACACAACTATTTTTACTTGGTTCACCACTAAGGGCTACGTCCAAGGAGCATACACCGACAGGTTGTCGGTCGTACCTAAATCCACTATGCTTAACTAGCTGTAGATTACAATGGTTTGGGTACAGTCACTCTGTCCTAGGCTCACTTCCTTTACAATTGTTCAGGGATAGCTCACTGCGTCCCTCGGGTCACCCCCGTTGACTCCCCTTGGCTCACTGCCGTTGGTGAAGTCCCACTCAGTTTATAGACGTGAAGGTCTCTTCAATAAATGTGAATTGATGTTCTTTGTCTCCTGTTCAGCATGAGACTTTGCTTGCATCAGGGTTCAGAGTTGATGCTCTTTATAGTTCAACCTTTCTTCTTTAGTGCAATGACTAAATGCACTAGATCCCCTTGTCTTCGTTTGCTTGAATCACAATCACTTATGTGAGTGCTCAATAAATGATGTTCAGCTTACTCGGCATTCGTCAGAATCAATTCACCATGTATGCATGAGATCATGCATGTATCATTTAGATTTCTTCTTCAATCTCGCTTTGCACCGAAAGTATCAGGCAATCTTTGGCTCTTGTGCAGCTCCAGAAAGGCGGGCGTGCTTCAACAATATTTGGCTCTCATTTTCAAGCCCGGTGCGCAAGTCTCCATCTGGCGCGCAAGTATTAGGCGCACAAGTATAACCTGGTGTGCAAGTGTCTTCAAAGAACCTGCGCGACTCTGCCTTCTTGAACATCAAACCTGCGTGACTCACTTCCTTCCTTTCCCAAATCACCTGGGGCGCTCAACCATCAGTCGGCGCGTAACCTCTACTTGCGCGACCCAACTACCACTTGCGCGGTTCAACCACCTGCGCGACGAGAGCTCGAACAATCTCAATGTCTTGAGCTCCGTAAGAAATGAGGAGGGGTGGTCAAGTATTTATAGGCAAATTGGACCCCCTGCGCGGCGGCGCGCAAGTCATCCATCGGCGCACAAGTCTCGGCCCCTGCTAGGCACTTGCGCGATCAACATCCAAACTTGTGCAAACATCTTGCCTTTTCCAAATTTGGATCTTCTGATCTCGAAAAACTATAGGCGCGCAAGTTATAATGCAGTCAAGGCGTCGGCGCGCAACTCTCTTCCCAGCACATACACTACTAGAAAAGCAGGTATTTGCGACGGGCTATTTGCGACGGGATCCCGTCGCAAATAGCCCGTTGCTGAAAACGCCGTCGCAACTAAACTTATTTGCGACGGGCCCTTCGCTAAAGTCTTTTTTTGCGACGGGCATTCTCCCCGTCGCAAATAGTATTCCGTATTTTTGTAAAAAACTTTTTAAACAGTTTTTGCGACGGGTCCCGTCGCAAATAGTTTTTGCGACGGAACCGTCGCAAAAACTCTTTTTTAAAAAAATAAAAAAAATTAATAATACTAGTATTTGCGACGGGAACCGGGACCCGTCGCAAATACTCTTTTAAAAAAAAATAAAAAACTATTAATAATACTAGTATTTGTGACGGGCATAGTATCCCGTCGCAAATACTATAAAAAAATAAATTATTAATAAATTATTTTAATTAATATAATAATAGAATTATAATTTACAAATGAAAATAATAAATTATTTTAATTACTATAATAATAGTAGAATTATAATTCAAAAATAAAAATAATAGAATATTAATAAATAATTTAATTAATATAATAATATTACAATTATAATTCATAAATAAAAAAAATATTAATAAGTTATTTTAATTAATATAAAAATAATAGAATTATTTTACATTCAAATATTAAAATAATTCAAGTATTACAAAAAAAATAATTAAATTATAATATTATAAAATTTTAATATATATATAAAATTTTATTATATAAATAAAATTTTATTATATAAATAAAATTTTAATATATATATATAATTTAATATTATAAAATATAAATATTATTATTATTCATATTAATATTGTTATTTAAAAATATAATATTATTAATATTTTATAATGAGACAGAAACTACGAATAGAAAAAAAAATATTTTGATTTCACAAATTTTATAACAGAAATACAAACTCTAATCTGTAGGAGGGGGGAGGGGGGAGGTGGGGGATCTGCAGATGGTGGTGGAGGAAACTTCATCCCTAAAGCATGAGTGAGTCGGCGCATGTACTCCATCTTCTTCTGATGCTGTTGCTGCCACCGACTCGTCTGCTCCTCGTACAGCTGCTGCTGGCGTCGACGCTCCTCCTCATGCTGCTGACGCATCTGGTCCTGCTCCTGTCGGAGACTCTCTATTTGTGCAGTCTGAGATCGCAACTGCTCCTCATACTATGTAGAAGAAGATGCACGAGCTCCCCTCGAGCTGGACGCTGACATCGCAGCACTGCCATAATAATCTCCGGGAGTCAGTCGAGAGCCGATACCAACTACCCGGCCCTTCTCGAAGGCATACTGGGTGGCCTGCATCCATGCCGCCTCATCAAACTGACGGGCAGTGGTCTAATCTGATGACTCGGCCTGACTCTCAGGTCGGGCATGTGCCGCTGCGGCCTCATATGACTCCTATAGTTGCAATTTAAAATTAAAATTGTGAATATATTATATGCAGTTAATTTTTAAACTTGAAAAAAAATAATACTGACCACGATGTGATGCTGACGATCACCTCTGAGCTCCCCAGTAGCAGGATCACTATACATCCTCCGATATACGTCGTACTCTGTAATATCGGGGTGCTCGACAGCCTATAAGAATAAAAAATAAACTTTTAATATTTATAGTTATATAAAATATTTATAAATAATGTACGTACTAGATGCTGTCTATGAGTACTGAAAGAACGACTCCAAGCTCGATGAGTCACCTCCTGCCTCCCCCGATTCTGCCTCCCCACCGATGATCTCCTCTGAAAGGCACCACTCAACCAGTGCGCACATAATCCATCCCATACATGGGATGAAATGTACTCTGGTCGGTGTGCTCTACATGACTCATCAAAATCTGACACTCCTGCTTTCTTCATCGCAGCTTTTCTTAAATTGTGCAAAAACTGACGAAGGCGATCACGCATGGCCACCTCCCATGCCTCGTGGATGGCGTCACGCATGGTATCCTCGATCGGATACCATAAACCCTACAAATAAATCAAAATATCAAGTTAGAAATGAAATAATTTTCAAAATAAAAATTATTTATTTACGTACGTACCAACCAATGGCCAAACATGGCCTGCTGCACATCAATGGGAATCTGCTCCCATGTGGTCCACGATTGAGAGAAATAGTTGTGCAAAATAGCGCTGCCCTGTCCGACTGCTATATGCGAAAAACTGAAAAAATAATAAACATTTATTATGTGAATAGATTAATGAAATCTTAGTCAAATTCACAGGTTATTACACAGGTTATCACACCTCCGGGTGCGCGGATCAAACCCAAGACGTGGACGTCGCTCGGGGACGGGGTTAGGAATCATCAATCGTGCAAGACCGCGCCCCCTCCGCGTACTCCCTGGAGCGCCTGCAGGCTGAGGGTCATCTGCCAGCAACTCATCCGCATTGAAAGGCAGGTCAGCCTCCGCGAACTCACGAAATGTGGCCTCGTCCATCTGAAATAGAAAATGTTAATATTATCAAATAATTGATAATTACTATTATATATACATATATACATATTATGATTGTATATAAATACCATGGAATTCTATAAGTGTTCATCTTCATCATCATCTTCATATATGTCAATGTCATCTTCATATTCCTCCTCAACATCATCGATATCCATTCGAGTTGCAGTTGCTTCATCTCTTACCATTTCAAATTCATGTGTGACATCATTAACATCATCGTCATCACCGACTCTTAAATGTGGGGTGTCGTCATCGATACACATATCTCTTTGTAAAAAAAATTGATTTTGAGTACCCTCTTGAAAAACTTCAATTATTTGCACATCAGTGAAAGCACATTCACTTTGACTAAACTGATTGTCTCGAATTTTGATTTTTATTACACTCCACCAATCAGTCAAGTCTCTTGATGTTGCACAGTACTTTGCATAATAAACTTGATATGCCTGTTGAGCCAATAAGAATGGTTCATTTACTGCGAGAACACTTTTACATTTAATATCGATGATTCCATGAGTCGGATGAACACGCACGCCTCTCTCTGTATCCAACCACCGACATTTGAACATGGTTATGTAATGTTGTCCAAGATAACAGAGTTCAATGATTTCATCAAGTATGCCATAAAAGTCAACATCATTTTCTCGATGATGAGATCCTCTCAAGCTAACTCCACTATTCATTTTTTTTTCGATTCCCCATATGCATGCGTGTGGAATCGAAATCCATTCACCACATATGCATTATAAGTTTTAACAAGTTTGGAAGGTGGGTTACTCAATACACACAGTCGTTTGTCAATTTTATCAGCATGTCGAGACACCTGAGGATTTGTGAAATAATTATCAATATAGTAAACTATACATTGAATGAGTTGTTAAATGATAAAGAATTTATGTTACCAGTTTTTGAAACCACTGAGAGAAATTTTTCAGTCGCCGTTCTTCGAGAGCAGCTGCTGTAATTTGTGGAATTTGTTTCTTGATATTATTATCATACAACCTATAAAAACCAAAGTTATTTACTGTAACATAAATGATAGAATAAGTGATATAAACACTTACAGTACAACTGATGTCATCTCTTCACAGTTGATCAGAACATACGTATGAGCTCTATGATGTTCATCATCTGAAAGCCAGCGTTCAGAAACTCCACCAAAACCAAGCTCTGACTGGTTGAAAACAGATAATTGATTGTCGATTTCATCAATATTCCTCTCATTCCGTCCCATTCGGTTGTGTTTTGAAGGATACTCAGATTCAAAATAATGGGAGCAGAAAAAAGATATTTCCTCTTGCAAATAAGCTTCTGCAATAGATCTTTCAACAGATGCTTTTTTGCGTACTTTTCTTTTCAATTTTTGCATGCATCTTTCAAATGGGTACATCCATCGAAACTGTACCGGACCTCCACATTTGGCTTCATATGGCAAATGTAACATCAAATGTTCCATTGAGTCGAAGAAAGACGGTGGAAATATTTTTTCCAGTTTACATATAATTACAACAACATCTTTTTCAAGTTTGCCTAGAGCATCATAATCTGTCGTAGCCGCACAAATTTCCCGAAAAAAATGAGACATGTCTGTTATGGAATCCCAAATCACAGAATTCAACAGACCTCTTAATCCAATGGGTAGAAGTCTCTCCATTATAACATGACAATCATGACTTTTCAATCCAGTAATATGACCATTCTTTACACATC
This sequence comes from Viscum album, assembly GCA_963277665.1. Taxonomy (NCBI): domain Eukaryota; kingdom Viridiplantae; phylum Streptophyta; class Magnoliopsida; order Santalales; family Viscaceae; genus Viscum; species Viscum album. Next base: position 178,223,788 of record OY728151.1, read on the forward strand.
TACCCAAATTGGAAGCACAACCATCTGGAAGTCTCAAATCTGCAATCCACTGACAAAATAATAAACGGTTTTCTTTAGACAGTGTATAAGCTGCTTTTGGTTTCAATAACCTTTCTGTTCTGACATTCTCAAATAGTTCCAATTCTGGACACCTGCAAATTTGGGCAAGATCTAAACGTGCATTTACATTGTCTTTGCTCTTTCCTGGCGTATCCAAAACTGTATGAAACAAATTATCAAAATAGTTCTTCTCAATATGCATGACATCTAACATGTGTCGGACCAACAAATCAGACCAATATGGCAAAGCCCAAAATATGCTACGTTTAATCCAATTGTGTTCTTTCCCAAAACCAGAAATTTTCTGTTGGTTTATTGTGGGACCAAAAGTGATGGGAGGTAATGAAAATACAACCGATTTTAACTCCGAACCTGATAGCATTTTTGGAGGTCCATCCCTTTCAGCTGTTCCTTTTCTGAAATGAGATCTGTTTCTGCGAAAAGGATGATCAGCTGGAAGAAATCTGCGATGACAGTCAAAATGACAAGGTTTCTTTCCATGAATGAGCATAAATGCTTTGTTCTCTCACATATAGTAAGGACATGATTTCTGACCATGTGTACTCCAGCCAGATAACATCCCATAAGCCGGGAAGTCACTTATTGTCCACATCAATGCTGCTCTCAGTATGAAATTCTGTTTCGTTGCAACATCATATGTACTGACACCAGTACTCCATAATAAATTTAATTCATCAATCAATGGCTTCAAATAAACATCAATATTTTTCTTCGGATGTCTTGGAATTAGTAAAGTCAAAAAGATATATGGCTCCTTCATCAACATCCATGGAGGTAAATTATACGGAGTTAAAAAAACAGGCCAACATGAATATTGACTACCATAAGATCCAAACGGACAGAAACCATCAGTGGAAAGTCCCAGTCGAACATTTCTAGCTTCTAAAGCAAATGATGGATGCACTCTATCAAAATGTTTCCATGAATCACCATCGGCTGGATGATTCAAGCTTTTATCGGTTGAAATATTCTCTTTATGCCATGACATCATTGTCGCTGTATTCTTAGACATGAATAAACACTGAAGTCTGGATGTAAGCGGAAAATATCTCAACTGTTTTACAGGAATCAAACCAGACTTCCCATGATGTCCTTCTTTATATCTCAGTTTCCCACATGTGGGACAACTATCCAACGACTCATTTTCCCCTGAATATAAAATGCAGTCATTTGAACATGCATGAATCTTCTGACAAGTAAGTCCCAACTTTCGAACCAACCTCTTACTTTCATAGTAATTTGAAGGTAAAACATTTCCTTCGGGTAACAGTGTTTTCAGCAAAGAAAATATCTGGTCAAAACATGTGTTTGACATTCCGTTATCTGATTTGATAGCCATAAATTTTGCAACTGCTTCTAATTTGCTCATCTTGCAGCCAGGATATAATGCATCCTCAGCAGACTTCAACAACTCATAAAATTCAGACGGTCCCAACTCAGGATTTGAAGCTATATCAGCCGGAGTTTCTGTATGTTGAACAGATGAACCTGCAACATCATGTACTAAATCTTGAAACTGGGATGGATCCGGAATCAAGTTGGTATCACCTGCTCTGGAACTGCGTTCACCGTGTTGATACCAAAAAACATAATCTGCTTGAAAACCAAAACGCAAGAGATGTTCCCCCACTTTGTCAAACGTGTCAAACGTTCTCAATGCACATTTTCTACAAGGGCATTTTATCTTTCCTTCTGAAACAAATTCTGTATTTGATGCCGCAAATGATAAAAAACTCTCCACACCCTCTATATATACTGGATTTAAACCAGAACCATTTGGATTTCTACGTTGATTTATCCATATGCGGTCATCTAATAATGACTGTTGACGACCTCGTTGTTCCATATTTTTCTATAAAATATAAAAGCATTACTGGTTTTGAATAATTTGTTAGAAAAAACACAAGCAAGGATTGAATATATTGAGAATAAAGAAAAACCTGTTACAAATATTGATAATTTTAATATTATATTGATTTTTTATTTTTTTTAATAATACTAATATAATTTTTTTCATAAATATTAATTATATAATAATAACATCATTACATTATTAGTATATTTTATTATTAATATTAAAATAATATAATTTTCTATATTATATACAATTCTCCTTTCATCTGTGTGTTTCACATTCTGTCTCCACATGTAATATTGGCATTCACTTTCACCTCTCCATTGGTGAGTAGGTTGATAATTTTGAAAAAGAATGCCAATATTACATGTGGAGACAGAAAAAACACAGAAGAAAAGAGAATTGTATATAATATAGAAAATTATATTATTTTAATATTAATAATAAAATATACAAATAATGTAATAAGGTAATTATTCCAAATTATTGGTAAGTATTTCAAATTATTGGTAATTATTCCAAATTATTGGTAATTATTCCAAATTATTGGTAATTATTCCAAATTATTGGTAATTATTCCAAAATATTGGTAGTTATTCCTAATTATTGGTAAATATTGGTAATTATTGGAAAATATTGGTAATTATTGGTAATTATTGGTCATTATTGGAAAATATTGGTCATTATTGGTAATTATTGGTGATTATTGGTAATTATTGGTGATTATTGGTAATTATTGGTGATTATTGGTAATTATTGGTGATTATTGGTAATTATTGGTGATTATTGGTAATTATTGGTGATTATTGGTAATTATTGGTGATTATTGGTAATTAATACTAATTATTGGTAATTATTACTAATTATTCCTAATTATTACTAATTATTCCTAATTATTACTAATTATTCCTAATTATTACTAATGATTCCTAATTATTACTAATTATTGTTAATTATTACTAATTATTGTTAATTATTACTAATTATTACTAATTATTACTAATTCATACTAATTATTTCTAATTGTTACTAATTATTTCTAATTGTTACTAATTATTCCTAATTGTTACTAATTATTGCTAATTATTACTAATTATTGATAATTATTATTAATTATTGATAATTATTGGTAATTATTACTAATTATTGTTAATTATTACTAATTATTGTTAATTATTGGCAATTATTGGTAATTATTACTAAATATTGTTAATTATTGGCAATTATTGCTAATTATTGGCAATTATTGCTAATTAATACTAATTATTGCTAATTAATACTAATTATTGCTAATTAATACTAATTATTGCTAATTATTGCTAATTATTGCTAATTATTGCTAATTATTGCTAATTATTGCTAATTATTGCTAATTATTGCTAATTATTGCTAATTATTGCTAATTATTGCTAATTATTTCTAATTATTGCTAATTATTTCTAATTATTTCTAATTATTTCTAATTATTTCTAATTATTTCTAATTATTGCTAATTATTGCTAATTATTGCTAATTATTGCTAATTATTCCTAATTATTGCTAATTATTGCTAATTATTGCTAATTATTGCTAATTATTGCTAATTATTGCTAATTATTGCTAATTATTGATAATTATTACTAATTATTGCTAATTATTAGTAATTATTGCTAATTATTGTTAATTATTACTAATTATTGTTAATTATTGGCAATTATTGTTAATTATTGACAATTATTGTTAATTATTGACAATTATTAGTAATTAATACTAATTATTGTTAATTAATACTAATTATTGTTAATTATTTCTAATTATTGTTAATTAATACTAATTATTGGTAATTAATACTAATTATTGGTAATTAATACTAATTATTGGTAATTAATAATCATTATTGGTAATTAATAATCATTATTACTAATTATTGGTAATTATTACTAATTATTCCTAATTAATACTAATTATTCCTAATTAATCCTAATTATTCCTAATTAATCCTAATTATTCCTAATTATTGTTAATTATTACTAATTATTGTTAATTATTTCTAATTATTGTTAATTATTTCTAATTATTACTAATTATTTCTAATTATTACTAATTATTTCTAATTATTACTAATTATTTCTAATTATTACTAATTATTTCTAATTATTACTAATTATTTCTAATTATTACTAATTATTGCTAATTATTACTAATTATTGCTAATTATTACTAATTATTGCTAATTATTTCTAATTATTGCTAATTATTACTAATTATTTCTAATTATTATTAATTATTGATAATTATTCGTAATTATTACTAATTATTGGTAATTATTACTAATTATGGGTAATTATTGGCAATTATTGTTAATTATTCCTAAATATTGATAATTATTGGTAATTATTAATAATTAATACTAATTATTGGTAATTAATACTAATTATTGGTAATTAATACTAATTATTGGTAATTAATACTAATTATTGGTAATTAATACTAATTATTGGTAATTAATACTAATTATTGGTAATTAATACTAATTATTGGTAATTAATACTAATTATTCCTAATTAATACTAATTATTGGTAATTAATACTAATTATTGGTAATTAATACTAATTATTCCTAATTAATACTAATTATTCCTAATTAATACTAATTATTCCTAATTATTGTTAATTATTCCTAATTATTACTAATTATTGGTAATTAATACTAATTATTGGTAATTAATACTAATTATTGGTAATTAATACTAATTATAGGTAATTATTACTAATTATTGTTAATTATTGATAATTATTACTAATTATTGGTAATTAATACTAATTATTGGTAATTAATACTAATTATTGGTAATTAATACTAATTATAGGTAATTAATACTAATTATAGGTAATTAATACTAATTATTGGTAATTATTACTAATTATTACTAATTATTCTTAATTATTGATAATTATTGATAATTGTTTCTAATTATTAGTAATTAAATGAATAATTATCAATAATTAGAAATAATTACCAATAATTATAAATAATAACATTATTAATATATTTTATTATTAATATTAAAATAATATAATTTTCTAATTTATATACAATTCTTCTTTCATCTGTGCGTTTTCTATCTCCACATACAAATAATACATGTGAAGACAGCAAAAACACAGATGAAAAAAGAATTGTATATATATAAAAAATTATATTATTTTAATATTAATAATAAAATAAACTAATAATGTAATAATGTTCTTATTCCTAATTATTGGTATTTATAACTAATTATTAATATTTATTCTTAATTATTAAAAATTATTACTAATTATTCCTAATTACCAAACAATACTAATAATTTAAATTTATTAAATAATAAAACAATGTAAACATAATTAAATTACAACTAATTAATAATAATTGAAACTAATAAAAAATTAAAAATAAATAAAAAATTAAAATGAAGATAAATACCTTGAAAATTGATCTGTTCTGGTCGTTTTTCAAAACTTTAATATCAGCTCCGAAGAAAAAAATTAAACTGGAGAAAAACTCAACTTTAGAAATATAATTTTCAGAGAAGGAGAAGATAAGGAATGAGAATGAAATGAAAAAAAACGGATGGGGGTATTTATAGGTTAGATTATTTGCGACGGGCCCATTTGCGACGGGAATCCCGTCGCAAATAGTATTATTTGCGACGGTACCCGTCGCAAATACCTTAGCCAACATTTATTACGGTCAACCGGTAAATAGTTATTTGCGACGGGTCCCGTCGCAAATAACCCCTGCCGACATAGTATTTGCGACGGGGGGATATTCCTGTCGCAAATACCTTTTACCGCCGCCGGTTATTTGCGACGGGATTGCTTTCCCCGTCGCAAATAGTTTTCCCGCGATTTGGCGCGCATCGCGGGAAAACTATTTGCGACGGGGAAAGCAATCCCGTCGCAAAAGCCTCCTTATTTGCGACGGGGAAATACCCCCGTCGCAAATAAGTTTTTAACATGACTATTTGCGACGGGAATAAATCCCGTCGCAAATAACCCGTCGCAATTGCTTATTTTTCCCGTAGTGATAATTCACCTACGCGACCTCACCAAAACTTGTGCGACCCTTATCCCTTTGTCATATTTTGATGCTCTGATCTTCAATAACATATGGCGCGCAAGATTCCTATCCTCCAAGAGTATGGCGCGCAAGTCCCTTTTCCAAAATCAATCTTCTTCATCTGTTGATTTTGAGGCCCTGAAATTTGGTAAACGCTGGAAAACGGCGCCACCTTGTATCTGCTCTTTTTGTACCGCCTCCAGATCATCCATTCCTCTGTCGAAGTTCTTGAATCAAACAAAGATCGTTGACCACAACTCTTGAACTCGACATGTCACCATTGAATCTCCTCTGTCAACAAATTTGTATGTCGTTTTTTCTCTTTGTCAACAAGCATGATCACCTCAACATCACTTCTTCTTGGTGATCTGTATCCTTTAGAAACTCTTTTGCTTTTATCACAAACTCCACTATTGTGATATATATTCTTTAAAGGAACAGCTTTAGTACCATCATCTTCTATGACAATGTGATGTGTACGACCATTTCATAAGTCAACTCATTGGCACATTGCCTCCTTCATCAACCGTCATGATCAACTTCATTCAAACCATGTGATTCAATCCGTCTAGAAGTCTCTAGCATGGTTCTCACGCAATCCTGAGTAATTGCATGGTCTTCATCAAAACCCATTGTTCTCATGCAATAATGAGGAATTGCATGTTCTTCATCAAAGCCCATGGTTCTTATGCAATAAGGAGGAATTGCATGGTCTTCATCCAAAAACACCATCCTACTTTAATCATCCTTGGATGGATTACTCCTCACATTCTTCATTGTTGTAAACAATGTATCATCTTTGACACATGTTCTTTGAACTTACGATCAGCACAACAATCGTCTGAATCACTACTCCTCTACTTCATCGGAGTACTTCATGATCTACATCATTGTGAGCTTCAATTCATACATTTTATTGGAGTACTTCTTGATCTCTTTCATTTTGATATTCCATTGACAACTATTGACAAAAAATACAAACCTGTACACAAAGTGGTTCCAACAATCTCCCCCTTTGTATTTTGTTGTCTATACCTTATACATCTTCTGAAATGAATCTGTCAATGTCAAAATGAGAATCTTCTCAGCAAATCAACGTTTCTTTTCATTTCACTTTCTCTCCCCCTTATTGACAAGAAATACAAAGCATATGGTAGGGAGGGTATCAATCCTCAATTAGGCAATGTTTCATTAATCATTTCACTCTAAGTCTACTTGAGCAAAGCTCGATGTAGAAAACAAGAGGATTTGATTAAGTCAACAAGGCTATCTGTAATCCACAAATCTTGATACCAACTTGAGATGATAACTCATGTATCTTGTCTTCAAGGTTTTACCACATTAATTCCAGGTAGAAGAAGATCAACTATGATAGAAAACAACCTGAAACTCCTTCTCCATAGGCGTGTTCTTCAATAAATTCACAGAGTAACTGCTTTTTAGTCCAGCTGGAGTTGATATTGATTGAAACCGTGATTATGGAAGCTTCTTCATTCTTCTCCCCCTAATGGGAAACACTCCTCATCATCTTCATCTAGAGTGATCCTTCATCATCATAATCTTTGAATATCAATTGAAGAATCTACTAAGGATGGAAACTTCTTTAGCTTAGCTATCAAGAGTTGACATCATTCACTACTTCTCAGGTTCTCCCCTTGAGATCATTCTTCACCTTCAATTCCCTGTGTTATTAGCACGAATACAATACACAAATGATTACGGGAATTAGGTGGTTCCTTCTTGCTTCATCAAGAATACTTTCTTGGTTGAGGTTCTTTTCTCAACCAAGTTCCTCTGTTCACACTAGTCTTCATGCCAGCACATTTGAACATATGTTCTGACATCTTTTGGTGTGGCATGGCTCTGTTCACATTCTCTTCTGCTTTGTGTGGAGAATTGTTCTGCTTAGCAGCCATCATGAATGATACATTCTTACTCCTCTTAAGGACTGCTTCTTGGTCTGGTATTAAGGTTAAGAAACCTTTTTCAATGTGACCAGACTTCTTGCATCTCTCACACAGAACATCTTTGACACATGTGTTTCTCTTTGTTTGCAATCTCTCCTGCACTGTGTCTTCATCATGAGAAAGTTTTCCTTTTCCTTTGTCACCAGCCTTGGCCTTCTCATCTTAAAGTTTCCTTATTCTTTTCAAATCATCTGGCCAGATGACCAATATGTCATTTGGAACATTTGCAGCTGGTTTAGGTCTTACACATGGGTTCATCCGAGATTCATCCCACTTAGTGTTTCTTTTGGATGAATGACCCTTCAATTTCATAGATCTAAAATCCTGGGACTTCTCAGCTTCCCTACTTGAGATCTTCTTGGGGAAGTGTGTGTTCACAACATTCTTCTGATTTCTCCCCAAGATAGCTGATTCATTCTTTGACGACATCAGAGGTCTTCTTTTCTTTTCGACAGTGAAAGCATGTTGATGTGGACATGTGCCTGCATTGTGACCGCTGCCATTGCATACATCACAGATGTTATCAAGAATTCCAAATATGTTTGCAGTAAACAGATGCATCTGGATCTGCTGATGTTGCTTATTTTTCTCTGGCTTCCTTCTCTTTGATATAGGCATTCTCTGTGCTTTTCCATGTAAGGGATTATAAAGAAAATCCAGTGCACAATGCCCAAATCTGTTGCAGCACCAACATTGACCCACAAATCTTTTCTTCTTTGTGTCTTCTGTATTAAGTTCTTGGGCCATCTGCTTAATCTTTTGTGCTCTATTTGAGGAACCCACTTCCTCCTTTTTCTTCCCATCCACCCTAGCCATGGTGGTAGGTTTCTTTTTCTCACCTTTCCTCATCCATACTTGTTTAGAACTTTTCTTCCCACCTGCACTGATTGTAGGAGTGTATTTAGAAATATGAGTACAAGATGGTTTGGATGGTACCTTCACTTTCTCAGTTGCTTGTGATAGATCAAAGAGTGAATTCATGATCTTTTTATCACATGTTGGAGGTCTTTTGACAATAGAATCCTCCAGTGAGCATTGAGTACCAGCAGCAACTGATTCTTGATGTGGATAATCAAGAGTTGTCATAATCTTCTTATCACATGTTGGAGGCATTTCAGCTTTAGACTCCTCCAACGAACACTGAGTGCAAGCATCACTCAATTCATTCTTTTGTGAAGTCTCAATATGTGTGTTCTCAATCTTGGTCAACTGGTCTTCCAATTTTTGATACTCAATATTGAGGATGATCTTCTGATATTCAATCGCAATCATCTTCTCTTCACAAGTCTTCTTCAATCTTTCAACCTCATCTTCATGCATCTCAACTTTGTTTTGTAACAAAGAGTCAAGTTCCCTGAATTTAATGGATGTTTCTTCCAAAAAAAAACTCTTGAATTCATTTCTCTTCTTCAGCTCCGCTTCAAGTACATGGATCCTTTCTTTTAAAGTCTTATTGAATTACTCTTCTTCTTCAAAGACTTTCACCCGTTTGATGAGCTTCATACTTTCCATAACTTTTCATTCCAACCCCTTTTCCATATTGTCAGCTTCCCTTTCTAATTGATTGATCTCATCCTCCATCGATTGGAATAGGCTACAAATAATAGCAACCCATTCTTTTGTAATATCATGCAGATATGTTCTGAGTTTTTCCTGAAAGCTTGAATTAGGGGTATCATCCTTTCCTCTGGATGAGTTCTGAGCCACCTGCTTGATACTTTCCAAGCCTAATGTTTCTTCATTATTGGAATGGCATGGAGAACAAGACACTGCATCTTCTTTGGATGTGGGGGACTTCTTCATCATCATCTTCTCATTATTTTTCCTATTTGTCAAAGTCTTGTTGGATATAGATTTCTGCTCAGAAATGACTGCGTCATTATCAAGACTGCTCTTCATTGTTGACTCAAGGAAAGAAACTCAAATCCTCTTCTCAATAGAATTACTGGAGAATATCCAACATACGTTAACCTCCCTTTGATACCACTTGTAGGACCCCGGGACACCCTGAGAGGGGAGGGGTGAATCAGGGTGGAAACATTTTCTTCTTTTAGTTGTGGATCTTGTTCCCACGTTTGTAGGAACTACTTAAACTTGTATGATGGATATGATCAACAATTAAACATTCACATGCAGAGAGATGACACAGCTATTTTCACTTGGTTCACCACAAAGGGCTATGTCCAAGGAGCATACGCTGACAGGTTTTCAGTCGTACCTAAATCCACAATGCTTCACTAGCTGTAGATTACAATGGTTTGGGTACAGTCACTCTGTCCTAGTCTCACTCCCTTTACAATTGTTCAGGGATAGCTCACTGCATCCCTCGGGTCACTCCCGTTGACTCCCCCTAGCTCACTGTCGTTGGTGAAGTCCCACTCAGTTTAAAGACGTGAAGGTCTCTTCAATAAATGTGAATTGATGTTCTTTGTCTCCTATTCAGCATGAGACTTTGCTTGCATCAGGGTTCAGAGTTGATGCTCTTTATAGTTCAACCTTTCTTCTTTAGTGCAATGACTGGATGCACTAGATCCCCTTGTCTTCGTTTGCTTGAATCACAATCACTTATGTGATTGCTCAATAAATGATGTTCAGCTTACTCGGTATTCGTCAGAATCAATTCACCATGTATGCATGAGATCATGCATGTATCATTTTGATTTCTTCTTCAATCTCTCTTTGCACTGAAAGTATCAGGAAATCTTTAGCTCTTGTGCAGCTCCAGAAAGGCGGGCGTGCTTCAACAATATCTGGCTCTCATTTTCAAGCCCGGCGCGCAAGTCTCCATCTGGCGCGCAAGTCTTAGGCGCGCAAGTATAACCTGGCGCGCACATGTCTCCAAAGAACCTGCGCGACTCTGCCTTCTTGAACTTCAAACCTACACGACTCACTTCCTTCCTTGCCCAAATCACCTCGGGCGCTCAATCATCAGTCGGCGCGCAACCTCTACTTGCGCGACCCAACTACCACTTGCGCGGTTCAACCACCTGCACGACAAGAGCTCGAACAATCTCAAAGTCTTGAGCTCCATAAGAAATGAGGAGGGGTGGTCCAGTATTTTTAGGCAAACTGGACCCCCTACGCGGCGGCGCGTAAGTCATCCATCGGCGCGCAAGTCTCGGCCCCTGCTAGGCACTTGCGAGATCAACATCCAAACATGCGCAAACATCTTGCCTTTTCCAAATTTGGATCTTCTGATCTATAAAAACGATAGGCACGCAAGTCATAATGCATTCAAGGCGTCGGCGCGCAACTCTCTTCCCGACACATAATTCACCTGCGCGACCTCACCAAAACTTGTGCGACCCTTATCCCTTTGTCATATTTTGATGCTCTGATCTTTAATAACATATGGCGCGCAAGATTCCTATCCTCCAAGAGTATTCCGCGCAAGTCCCTTTTCCAAAATCACTCTTCTACATTTGTTGATTTTGAGGCCCTGAAATTTGGTAAACCCTGGAAAACGGCGCCACCTTGTATCTGCTCTTTTTGTACCGCCTCCAGATCATCCATTCCTCTGTCAATGTTCTTGAATCAAACATTGATTGTTGACCACAACTCTTGAACTCGACATGTCACCATTGAATCTCCTTTTTCAACAAATTTGTATGACGTTTTTTTTCTTTTTCAACAAGCACGATCACCTCAACATCACTTCTTCTTGGTGATCTGTATCCTTTAGCAACTCTTTTGCTTTTATCACAAACTCCACTATTGTGATATGTATTCTTTGAAGGAACAGCTTTAGTACCATCATCTTCTATGACAATGTGATGTGCAGGACCATTTCATAAGTCAACTCATTGGCACATTGCCTTCTTCATCAACCGTCATGATCAACTTCATGCAAACCATGTGATTAAATCCTTCAAGAAGTCTCTAGCATGGTTCTAATACAATCATGAGTAATTGCATGGTCTTCATCAAAACCCATTGTTCTCATGCAATAATGAGGAATTGCATGGTCTTCATCAAAGCCCATGGTTCTTATGCAATAAGGAGGAATTGCATGGTCTTTATCCAAAAACACTATCCTGCTTTAATCATCCTTGGATGGATTACTCCTCACATTCTTCATTGTTGTAAACAATGTATCATCTTTGACACATGTTCTTTGAACTTACGATCATCACAACAATCGTCTGAATCACTACTCCTCTACTTCATCGGATTACTTCATGATCTACTTCATTGTGAGCTTCTATTCCTACATTTTATTGGAGTACTTCTTGATCTCTTTCATTTTGATATTCCATTGACAAATATTGACAAAAAATACAAACCTATACACACAGTGGTTCCAACAATCTCCCCCTTTTTATTTTGTTGTCAATACCTTATACATCTTCTGAAATGAATCTGTCAATGTCAAAATGGGAATCTTCTCAGCAAATCAACGTTTATTTTCATTTCACTTTCTCTCCCCCTTATTGAAAAGAAATACAATGCATATGGTAGGGAGGGTATCAATCCTCAATTAGGATATGTTTCCTTAATCATTTCACTCTATGTCTACTTGAGCAAAGCTCGATGTAGAAAACAAGAGGATTTGATTAAGTCAACAAGGCTATCCGTAATCCAAAAATCATGATATCAACAAGAGATGATAACTCATGTATCTTGTCTTCAATGGGATACCAAATTAATTCCAGGTAGAAGAAGATCAACTATGATAGAAACCAACCTGAAACTCCTTCTCCATTTGCGTGTTCTTCAATAAATTCACAGAGTAACTGCTTTTGAGTCCAGCTGGAGTCGATATTGATTGAAACCGTGATTATGGAAGCTTCTTCATTCTTCTCCCCCTCATGGGAAACACTCCTCATCATCTTCATCAAGAGTGATCCTTCATCATGATAATCTTTGAATATCAATTGAAGAATCTACTAAGGATGGAAACTTCTTCACCATGGCTATCAAGAGTTGACATCATTCACTACTTCTCAGGTTCTCCCCTTGAGAGCATGCTTCACCTTCAATTCCCTGCGTTATTAGCACAAATACAATACACAAATGATTACGGGAATAAGGTGGTTCCTTCTTGCTTCATCAAGAATACTTTCTTGGTTGAGGTTCTTTTCTCAACCAAGTTCCTCTATTCACACTAGTCTTCATGCCAGTACAATTCAACATATGTTCTGACATCTGTTGGTGTGGCATGGCTCTGTTCACATTCTCTTCTACTTTGTGTGGAGAATTGTTTTGATTAGCAGCCATCATGAATGATACATTCTTACTCCTCTTACGGACTGCTACTTGCTCTGGTATTAAGGTTAGGCAACCTTTTGCAATGTGACCAGACTTCTTGCATCTCTCACAGAGAACATCTTTGACACATGTGTTTCTCTTTGTTTACAATCTCTCCTGCACTGTGTCTTCATCTTGTGAAAGTTTTCCTTTTCCTTTGTCACCAGCCTTGGCCTTCTCATCTTCAAGTTTCCTTATTCTTTTCAAATCATCTGGCCAGATGACCAATATGTCATTTGGAACATTTTCAGCTGGTTTAGGTCTTACACATGGGTTCATCCGAGATTCATCCCACTTAGTGTTTCTTTTGGATGAATGACCCTTCAATTTCATGCATCTAAAATCCTAGGTCTTCTCAGCTTCCCTACTTGAGATCTTCTTGGGGAAGTGTGTGTTCACAACATTCTTCTGATTTCTCCCCAAGATAGCTGATTCATTCTTTGACGACATCAGAGGTCTTCTTTTCTTTTCGATAGTGAAAGCATGTTGATGTGGACATGTGCCTGCATTGTGACCGTTGTCGTTGCATACATCACAGATGTTATTAAGAATTCCAAATCTGTTTGCAGTAAACAGATGCATCTGGACCTGCTGATGTTTCTTTTTTTTCTCTGGCTTCCTTCTCTTTGATATAGGCGTTCTCTGTGATTTTCCATGTAAGGGATTATAAAGACAATCCAGTGCACAATGCCCAAATCTGTTGCAGCACCAACATTGACCCACAAATATTTTCTTCTTTGTGTCTTCTGTATTAAGTTATTGGGCCATCTGCTTAATCTTTTGTGCTCTATTTGAGGAACCCACTTCCTCCTTTTTCTTCCCATCCACCCTAGCCATGGTGGTATGTTTCTTCTTCTCACCTTTCCTCATCCATACTTGTTTAGAACTTTTCTTCCCACCTGCACAGATTGTAGGAGTGTATTTAGAAATATGAGTACAAGATGGTTTGGATGGTACCTTCACTTTCTCAGTTGCTTGTGATAGATCAAAGAGTAAAGTCATGATCTTCTTATCACATTTTGGAGGGATTTTGACAATATAATCCTCCAGTGAGCATTGAGTACCAGCAGCAACAGATTCTTGATGTGGATAATCAAGAGTTTTCATAATCTTCTTATCACATGTTGGAGGCATTTTAGATTTAGACTCCTCCAACGAACACTGAGTGAAAGAATCACTCATTTCATTCTTTTGTGAAGTCTCAATATGTGTGTTCTCAATCTTGGTCAACTGGTCTTCCAATTTTTTACACTCAATATTGAGGATGATCTTCTGATCTTCAATCGCGATCATCTTCTCTTCACAAGTCTTCTTCAATCTTTCAACCTCATCTTCATGCATATCAACTTTGTCTTGTAACAAAGAGTCAAGTTCCCTTATTTAATGGATGTTTCTTCCAAACAAAAACTGTTGACTTCATTTCTCTTCTTCAGCTCAACTTCAAGTGCATGGATCCTTTCTTTTAAAGTCTTATTGACTTCCTCTTCTTCTTCAAAGACTTTCACTCGTTTGATGAGCTTCATACTTTCCATAACTTTTCTTTCCAACCCCTTTTCCATATTGTCAGCTTCCCTTTCTAATTGATTAATCTCATCCTACATAGATTGGAATAGGCTATAAATAATAGCAACCCTTTCTTCTGGAATATCATGCAGATATTTTCTGAGTTTTTTCTGAAAGCTTGAATTAGGGGTATCATCCTTTCCTCTGTATGAGTTCTGAGCCACCTGCTTGATACTTTCCAAGCCTAATGTTTCTTTATTATTGGAATGGAATGGAGAACAAGACACTGCATCTTCTTTGGATGTGGGGGACTTCTTCATCATCTTCTTCTCATTATTTTTGCTATTTGTCAAAGTCTTGTTGGATATAGATTTCTGCTCAGAAATGACTGTGTCATTATCAAGACTGCTCTTCATTGTTGACTCTAGGAAAGAAACTCAAATCCTCTTCTCAATAGAATTACTGGAGAATATCCAACATACGTTAACCTCCCTTTGATACCACTTGTAGGACCCCGGGACACCCTGAGAGGGGAGGGGTGAATCAGGGTGGCAAATTTTTCTTATTTTAGTTGTGGAACTTGTTCCCACATTTGTAGGAACTACTTAAACCTGTATGATGGATATGATCAGCAATTAAACATTCACATGCAGAGAGATGACACAACTATTTTCACTTGGTTCACCACTAAGGGCTACGTCCAAGGAGCATATGCCGACAGGTTTTCGGTCATACCTAAATCCACTATGCTTCACTAGCTGTAGATTACAATGGTTCGGGTACAGTCACTCTTTCCTAGTCTCACTGCCTTTACAATTGTTCAGGGATAGCTCACTGCATCCCTCGGGTCACTCCCGTTGACTCCCCCTAGCTCACTGCCGTTGGTGAAGTCCCACTCAGTTTATAGACGTGAAGGTCTCTTCAATAAATGTGAATTGATGTTCTTTGTCTCCTATTTAGCATGAGACTTTGCTTGCATCAGGGTTCAGAGTTGATCCTCTTTATAGTTCAACCATTCTTCTTTAGTGCAATGACTTAATGCACTAGATCCCCTTGTCTTCGTTTTCTTGAATCACAATCACTTATGTGATTGCTCAATAAATGATGTTCAGCTTACTCGGCATTCGTCAGAATCAATTCACCATGTATGCATGAGATCATGCATGTATCATTTAGATTTCTTCTTCAATCTCGCTTTGCACCGAAAGTATCAGGCAATCTTTAGCTCTTGTGCAGCTCCAGAAAGGTGGGCGTGCTTCAACAATATTTGGCTCTCATTTTCAAACCCGGCGCGCAAGTCTCCATCTGGCGCGCAAGTCTTAGGCGCGCAAGTATAACCTGGCGCACACGTGTCTCCAAAGAACCTGCGCGACTCTGCCTTCTTGAACTTCAAACCTGCGCGACTCACTTCCTTCCTTGCCCAAATCACCTGGGGCACTCAACCATCAGTCGGCGCGCAACCTCTACTTGCGCGACCCAACTAACACTTGCGCGGTTCAACCACTTGCGTGACAAGAGCTCGAACAATCTCAAAGTCTTGAGCTCCATAAGAAATGAGGTGGGGTGGTCCAGTATTTATAGGCAAACTGGACCCCCTACGCGGCGGCGCGCAAGTCATCCATCGGCGCGCAAGTCTCGGCCCCTGCTAGGCACTTGTGCGATCAACATCCAAACTTGCATGAACATCTTGCCTTTGCCAAATTTGGATCTTCTGATCTAGAAAAAATATAGGCACGCAAGTTATAATGCATTCAAGGCGTCGGCGCACAACTCTCTTCCCGACACATAATTCACCTGCGCGACCTCACCAAAACTTGCGCGACCCTTATCCCTTTGTCATATTTTGATGATCTGATCTTTAATAACATATGGCGCGCAAGATTCCTATCCTCCAAGAGTATGGCGCGCAAGTCCCTTTGCCAAAATCACTCTTCTTCATTTGTTGATTTTGAGGCCCTGAAATATGGTAAACACAGGAAAACGGCGCCACCTTGTATCTGCTCTTTTTGTACCGCCTCCAGATCATCCATTCCTCTGTCGATGTTCTTGAATCAAACATAGATCGTTGACCACAACTCTTGAACTCGACATGTCACCATTGAATATCCTTTTTCAACAAATTTGTATGACGTTTTTTTTCTTTGTCAACAAGCACGATCACCTCAACATCACTTATTCTTGGTGATCTGTATCCTTTAGCAACTCTTTTGCTTTTATCACAAACTCCACTATTGTGATATGTATTCTTTGAAGGAACAGCTTTAGTACCATCATCTTCTATGACAATGTGATGTGCATGACCATTTCATAAGTCAACTCATTGGCACATTGCCTCCTTCATCAACCGTCATGATCAACTTCATGCAAACCATGTGATTTAATCCGTCAAGAAGTCTCTAGCATGGTTCTCAAGAAATCATGAGTAATTGCATGGTCTTCATCAAAACCCATTGTTCTCATGAAATAATGAGGAATTGCATGGTCTTCATCAAAGCCCATGGTTCTTATGCAATAAGGAGGAATTGCATGGTCTTCATCCAAAAACACCATCCTGCTTTAATCATCCTTGGATGGATTACTCCTAACATTCTTCATTGTTGTAAACAATGTATCAGCTTTGACACATGTTCTTTGAACTTCCGATCAGCACAACAATCGTCTGAATCACTACTCCTCTACTTCATCGGAGTACTTCATGATCTACTTTATTATGAGCTTCCATTCCTACATTTTATTGGAGTAATTCTTGATCTCTTTCATTTTGATATTCCATTGACAAATATTGACAAAAAATACAAACCTATTAACAAAGTGGTTCCAACAATCTCCCCCTTTGTATTTTGTTGTCAATACCTTATACATCTTCTGAAATGAATCTGTCAATGTCAAAATCAAAATCTTCTCAGCAAATCAACGTTTCTTTTCATTTCACTTTCTCTCCCCCTTATTGACAAGAAATACAAAGCATATGGTAGGGAGGGTATCAATCCTCACTTAGGCAATGTTTCCGTAATCATTTCACTCTAAGTCTACTTGAGCAAAGATCGATGTAGAAAACAAGAGGATTTGATTAAGTCAACAAGGCTATCCGTAATCCACAAATCATGATACCAACATGAGATGATAACTCATGTATCTTATCTTCAAGGGGTTACCACATTAATTCTAGGTAGAAGAAGATCAACTATGATAGAAACCAACCTGAAACTACTTCTCCATTTGCGTGTTCTTCAATAAATTCACAGAGTAACTGCTTTTGAGTCCAGCTGGAGTCCATATTTATTGAAACCGTGATTATGGAAGCTTCTTCATTCTTCTCCCCCTCATGGGAAACACTCCTCATCATCTTCATCAAGAGTGATCCTTCATCATCATAATCTTTGAATATCAATTGAAGAATCTACTAAGGATGGAAACTTCTTCAGCATGGCTATCAAGAGTTGACATCATTCACTACTTCTCAGGTTCTCCCCTTGATAGCATGCTTCACCTTCAATTCCCTGCGTTATTAGCACAAATACAATACACAAATGATTACGGGAATAAGGTGGTTCCTTCTTGCTTCATCAAGAATACTTTCTTGGTTGAGGTTCTTTTCTCAACCAAGTTCCTCTGTTCACACTAGTCTTCATGCCAACACATTTGAACATATGTTCTGACATCTGTTGGTGTGGCATGGCTCTGTTCACATTCTCTTCTGCTTTGTGTGGAGAATTGTTCTGCTTAGCAGCCATCATGAATGATACATTCTTACTCCTCTTAAGGACTGCTACTTGCTCTGGTATTAAGGTTAGGCAACCTTTTGCAATGTGACTAGACTTCTTGCATCTCTCACACAGAACATCTTTGACACATGTGTTTCTCTTTGTTTGCAATCTCTCCTTCACTGTGTCTTCATCATGTGAAAGTTTTCATTTTCCTTTATCAGCAGCCTTGGGCTTCTCGTCTTCAAGTTTCCTTATTCTTTTCAAATCATCTGGCCAGATGACCAATATGTCATTTGGAACATTTACAGCTGGTTTAGGTCTTACACATGGGTTCATCCGAGATTCATCCCACTTAGTGTTTCTTTTGGATGAATGGCCCTTCAATTTCATGGATCTAAAATCCTGGGTCATCTCAGCTTCCCTACATGAGATCTTCTTGGGGAAGTGTGTGTTCACAACATTCTTCTGATTTCTCCCCAAGATAGCTGATTCATTCTTTGACGACATCAGAGGTCTTCTTTTCTTTTCGACAATGAAAGCATGTTGATGTGGACATGTGCCTGAATTGTGACCACTGCAGTTGCATACATCACATATGTTATCAAGAATTCCAAATCTGTTTGCAGTAAACAGATGCATCTGGACCTGCTGATGTTTCTTCTTTTTCTCTGGCTTCCTTCTCTTTGATATAGGCATTCTCTGTGCTTTTCCATTTAAGGGATTATAAATACAATCCAGTGCACAGTGCCCAAATCTGTTGCAGCACCAACATTGACCCACAAATATTTTCTTATTTGTGTCTTCTGTATTAAGTTCTTGGGCCATCTGCTTAATCTTTTGTGCTCTATTTGAGGAACCCACTTCCTCCTTTTTCTTCCCATCCACCCTAGCCATGGTGGTAGGTTTCTTCTTCTCACCTTTCCTCATCGATACTTGTTTAGAACTTTTCTTCCCACCTGCACTGATTGTAGGAGTGTATATAGAAATATGAGTACAAGATGGTTTGGATGGTACCTTCACTTTCTCAGTTGCTTGTGATAGATCAAAGAGTGAAGTCATGATCTTCTTATCACATGTTGGAGGTCTTTTGACAATATAATCCTCCAGTGAGCATTGAGTACCAGAAGCAACTGATTCTTGATGTGGATAATCAAGAGTTGTCATAATCTTCTTATCACATGTTGGAGGCATTTCAGCTTTAGACTCCTCCAACGAACACTGAGTGAAAGCATCACTCATTTCATTCTTTTGTGAAGTCTCAATATGTGTGTTCTCAATCTTGGTCAACTGGTCTTCCAATTTTTGGCACTCAATATTGAGGATGATCTTCTGATCTTCAATCACGATCATCTTCTCTTCACAAGTCTTCTTCAATCTTTCAACCTCATCTTCATTCATCTCAACTTTGTTTTGTAACAAAGAGTCAAGTTCCCTGAATTTAATGGATGTTTCTTCCAAACAAAAACTCTTGACTTCATTTATCTTCTTCAGCTCATCTTCAAGTGCATGGATCCTTTCTTTTAAAGTCTTATTGACTTCCTCTTCTTCTTCAAAGACTTTCACCCGTTTGATGAGCTTCATACTTTCCATAACTTTTCTTTCCAACCCCTTTTCCATATTGTCAGCTTCCCTTTCTAATTGATTGATCTCATCCTGCATAGATTGGAATAGGCTACAAATAATAGCAACCCTTTCTTTTGGAATATCATGCAGATATGTTCTGAGTTTTTCCTGAAAGCTTGAATTAGGGGTATCATCCTTTCCTCTGGATGAGTTCTGAGACACCTTCTTGATACTTTCCAAGCCTAATGTTTCTTCATTATTGGAATGGCATGGAGAACAAGACACTGAATCTTCTTTGGATGTGGGGTAATTCTTCATCATCTTCTTCTCATTCTTTTTCCTATTTGTCAAAGTCTTGTTGGATATATATTTCTGCTCAGAAATGACTGCGTCATTATCAAGACTTCTCTTCATTGTTGACTCTAGGAAAGAAACTCAAATCCTCTTCTCAATAGAATTACTAGATAATATCCAACATACGTTAACCTCCCTTTGATACCACTTGTAGGACCCCGGGACACCCTGAGAGTGGAGGGGTGAAACAGGGTGGCAACTTTTTCTTCTTTTAGTTGTGGATCTTGTTCCCACGTTTGCAGGAACTACATAAACCTGTATGATGGATATGATCAGAAATTAAACATTCACATGCAGAGATATGACACAACTATTTTCACTTGGTTCACCACTAAGGGCTACGTCCAAGGAGCATACGCCGACAGGTTGTCGGTCGTACCTAAATCCACTATGCTTCACTAGCTGTAGATTACAATGGTTTGGGTACAGTCACTCTATCCTAGGCTCACTGCCTTTACAATTGTTCAGGGATAGCTCACTGCATCCCTCGGGTCACTCCCGTTGACTCCCCATGGCTCACTGCCGTTGGTGAAGTCCCACTCAGTTTATAGACGTGAAGGTCTCTTCAATAAATGTGAATTGATGTTCTTTGTCTCCTATTCAGCATGACACTTTGCTTGCATCATGGTTCAGAGTTGATGCTCTTTATAGTTCAACCTTTCTTCTTTAGTGCAATGACTGAATGCACTAGATCCACTTGTCTTCGTTTGCTTGAATCACAATCACTTATGTGATTGCTCAATAAATGATGTTCAGCTTACTCGGCATTCGTCAAAATCAATTCACCATATATGCATGAGATCATGCATGTATCATTTAGATTTCTTCTTCAATCTCGCTTTGCACCGAAAGTATCTGGCAATCTTTAGCTCTTGTGCAGCTCCAGAAAGGAGGGCGTGCTTCAACAATATTTGGCTCTCATTTTCAAGCTTGGCGTGCAAGTCTCCATCTGGCGCGCAAGTCTTAGGCGCGCAAGTATAACCTGACGCGCACGTGTCTCCAAATAACCTGCGCGACTCTGCCTTCTTGAACTTCAAACCTGCGCGACTCACTTCCTTCCTTGCCCAAATCACTTGGGGCGCTCAACCATCAGTCGGCGCGCAACCTCTACTTGCGCGACCCAACTACCACTTGCGCGGTTCAACCACCTACGCGACAAGAGCTCGAACAATCTCAAAGTCTTGAGCTCCATAAGAAATGAGGAGGGGTGGTCCAGTATTTATAGGAAAACTGGACCCCCTGCG
This sequence comes from Viscum album, assembly GCA_963277665.1. Classification (NCBI taxonomy): domain Eukaryota; kingdom Viridiplantae; phylum Streptophyta; class Magnoliopsida; order Santalales; family Viscaceae; genus Viscum; species Viscum album. Next base: position 178,245,390 of record OY728151.1, read on the forward strand.
CGGCGGCGCGCAAGTCATCCATCGGTGCGCAAGTCTCGGCCCCTGCGAGGCACTTGCATGATCAACATCCAAACTTGCGCGAACATCTTGACTTTGCCAAATTTGGATCTTCTGATCTAGAAAAACTATAGGCGCGCAAGTTATAATACATTCAAGGCGTCGGCGCGCAACTCTCTTCCCAGCACATAATTCACCTGTGCGACCTCGCCAAAACTTGTGCGACCCTTATCCCTTTGTCATATTTTGATGCTCTGATCTTCAAAAACATATGGCGCGCAAGATTCCTATCCTCCAAGAGTATGGCGTGCAAGTCCCTTTTCCAAAATCACTCTTCTTCATTTGTTGATTTTGAGGCCCTAAAATTTGGTAAACACATGAAAACGGTGCCACCTTGTATCTGCTCTTTTTGTACCGCCTCCAGATCATTCATTCCTCTGTCAAAGTTCTTGAATCAAACATAGATCATTGACCACAACTCTTGAACTCGACATGTCACCATTGAATCCCCATTGTCAACAAATTTGTATGTCGTTTTTTTCTTTGTCAACAAGCACGATCACCTCAACATCACTTCTTCTTAGTGATCTGTATCCTTTAGCAACTCTTTTGCTTTTATCACAAACTCCACTATTGTGATATGTATTCTTTGAAGGAACAGATTTAGTACCATCATCTTCTATGACAATGTGATGTGCATAACCATTTCATAAGTCAACTCATTGGCACATTGCCTCCTTCATCAACCGTCATGATCAACTTCATGCTAACCATGTGATTCAATCCGTCAATAAGTCTCTAGCATGGTTCTCACGCAATCATGAGTAATTGCATGGTCTTCATCAAAACCCATTGTTCTCATGCAATAATGAGGAATTTCATGGTCTTCATCAAAGCCCATGGTTCTTATGCAATAAGGAGGAATTGCATGGTCTTCATCCAAAAACACCATCCTGATTTAATCATCCTTGGATGGATTACTCCTCACATTCTTCATTGTTGTGAACAATGTATCATCTTTGACACATGTTCTTTGAACTTGCGATCAGCACAACAATCATCTGAATCACTACTCCTCTACTTCATCGGAGTACTTCATGATCTACTTCATTGTGAGCTTCCATTCCTACATTTTATTGGAGTACTTCTTGATCTCTTTCATTTTGATATTCCATTGACAACTATTGACAAAAAATACAAACCTATACACAAAGTGGTTCCAACAATCTCCCCATTTTTATTTTGTTGTGAATACCATATACATCTTCTGAAATGAATCTGTCAATGTCAAAATGAGAATCTTCTCAGCAAATCAACGTTTCTTTTCATTTCACTTCCTCTCCCCCTTATTGAAAAGAAATACAAAGCATATGGTAGGGAGGGTATCAATCCTCACTTAGGAAATGTTTCATTAATCATTTCACTCTAAGTCTAATTGAGAAAAGCTCGATGTAGAAAACAAGAATATTTGATTAAGTCAACAAAGCTATCCGTAATCCACAAATCATGATACCAACATGAGATGATAACTCATGTATCTTGTCTTCCAGGGGTTACCACTTTAATTCCAGTTAGATGAAGATCAACTATGATAGAAACCAACCTGAAACTCCTTCTCCATTGGCGTGTTCTTCAATAAATTCACAGAGTAACTTCTTTTGAGTCCAGCTGGAGTTGATATTGATTGAAACCGTGATTATGGAAGCTTCTTCATTCTTCTCCCCCTCATGGGAAACACTCCTCATCATCTTCATCAAGAGTTATCCTTCATCATCATAATCTTTGAATATCAATTGAACAATCTACTAAGGATGGAAACATCTTCAGCTTGGCTATCAGGAGTTGACAACATTCACTACTTCTCAGGTTCTCCCCTTGAGAGCATGCTTCACCTTCAATTCCCTGCGTTATTAGCACAAATACAATACACAAATGATTACGGGAATAAGGTGGTTCCTTCTTGCTTCATCAAGAATACTTGCATGGTTGAGGTTCATTTCTCAACCAAGTTCCTCTGTTCACGCTAGTCTTCATGCAAGCACATTTGAACATATGTTCTGACATCTGTTGGTGTGGCATGGCTCTGTTCACATTCTCTTCTGCTTTGTGTGGAGAATTGTTCTTCTTAGCAGCCATCATGAATGATACATTTTTACTCCTCTTAAGGACTGCTTCTTGCTCTGGTATTAAGGTTAGGCAACATTTTGCAATGTGACCAGACTTCTTGCATCTCTCACATAGATAATCTTTGACACATGTGTTTCTCTTTGTTTGCAATCTTTCATGCACTGTGTCTTCATCATGTGAAAGTTTTCCTTTTCCTTTGTCACCAGCCTTGGACTTCTCATCTTCAAGTTTCCTTATTCTTTTCAAATCATCTGGCCAGATGACCAATATGTCATTTGGAACATTTTCAGCTGGTTTAGGTCTTACACATGGGTTCATCCGAGATTCATCCCACTTAGTGTTTCTTTGGGATGAATGACCCTTCAATTTCATGGATCTAAAATCCTAGGTCTTCTCAGCTTCCCTACTTGAGATCATCTTGGGGATGTGTGTGTTCACAATATTCTTCTGATTTCTCCCCAAGATAGCTGATTCATTCTTTGACAACATCAGAGGTCTTCTTTTCTTTTCGACAGTGAAAGAATGTTGATGTGGACATGTGCCTGCATTGTGACCGCTGCCGTTGCATACATCACAGATGATATCAAGAATTCCAAATCTGTTTGTAGTAAACAGATGCATCTGGACCTGCTGATGTTACTTCTTTTTCTCTGGCTTCCTTCTATTTGATATAGGCATTCTCTGTGCTTTTCCATGTAAGGGATTATAAAGACAATCCAGTGCACAGTGCCCAAATCTGTTGCAGCACCATCATTGACCCACAAATCTTTTCTTCTTTGTGTCTTATGTATTAAGTTCTTGGGCCATCTACTTAATCCTTTGTGCTATATTTGAGGAACCCACTTCCTCCTTTTTCTTCCCATCCACCCTAGCCATGGTGGTAGGCTTCTTCTTCTCACCTTTCCTCATCCATACTTGTTTAGAACTTTTCTTCCCACCTACACTGATTGTAGGAGTGTATTCAAAAATATGAGTACAAGATGGTTTGGATGGTACCTTCACTTTATCAGTGGCTTGTGATAGATCAAAGAGTGAAGTCATGATCTTCTTATCACATGTTGGAGGTATTTTGACAATAGAATCCTCCAGTGAGCATTGAGTACCAGCAGCAACAGATTCTTGATGTGGATAATCAAGAGTTGTCATAATCTTCTTATCACATGTTGGAGGAATTTCAGCATTAGACTCCTCCAACGAACACTGAGTGCAAGCATCACACATTTCATTCTTTTGTGAAGTCTCAATATTTGTGTTCTCAATCTTGGTCAACTGGTTTTCCAATTTTTGACACTCAATATTGAGGATGATCTTCTGATCTTCAATCACGATCATCTTCTCTTCACAAGTCTTCTTCAATCTTTCAACCTCATCTTCATGCATCTCAACTTTGTTTTGTAACAAAGAGTCAAGTTCCCTGAATTTAATGGATGTTTCTTCCAAACAAAAACTCTTGACTTCATTTCTCTTCTTCAGCTCAACTTCAAGTGCATGGATTATTTCTTTTAAAGTATTATTGACTTCTTCTTCTTCTTCAAAGACTTTCACCCCTTTGATGAGCTTCATACTTTCCATAAATTTTCTTTCCAACCCCTTTTCCATATTGTCAGCTTCCCTTTCTAATTGATTGATCTCATCCTGCATAGATTGGAATAGGCTACAAATAATAGCAACCCTTTCTTCGGGAATATCATGCAGATATGTTCTGAGTTTTTCCTGAAAGCTTGAATTAGGGGTATCATCCTTTCCTCTAGATGATTTCTGAGCCACCTGCTTGATTCTTTCCAAGCCTAATGTTTCTTCATTATTGGAATGGCATGGAGAACAAGACACTGCATCTTATTTGGATGTGGGGGAATTCTTCATCATCTTCTTCTCATTCTTTTTCCTATTTGTCAAAGTCTTGTTGGATATAGATTTCTGCTCAGAAATGACATCGTCATTATCAAGACTGCTCTTCATTGTTGACTCTAGGAAAGAAACTCAAATCCTCTTCTCAATAGAATTACTGGAGAATATCCAACATACGTTAACCTCCCTTTGATACCACTTGTAGGACCTCGGGACACCCTGAGAGGGGAGGGGTGAATCAGGGTGGCAACTTTTTCTTCTTTTAGTTGTGGATCTTGTTCCCACGTTTGTTGGAACTACTTAAACCTGTATAATTGATATGATCATCAATTAAACATTCACATGCAGAGAGTTGACACAGCTATTTTTACTTGGTTCACCACTAAGGGCTACGTCCAAGGAGCATACTCCGAAAGGTTGTCGGTCGTACCTAAATCCACTATGCTTCACTAGCTGTAGATTACAATGGTTCGGGTACAGTCACTCTGTCCTAGGCTCACTGCCTTTAAAATTGTTCAGGGATAGCTCACTGTGTCCCTCGGGTCACTCCCATTTACTCCCCCTGGCTCACTGCCGTTGGTGAAGTCCCACTCAGTTTATAGACGTGAAGGTATCTTCAATAAATGTGCATTGATGTTCTTTTTCTCCTGTTCAGAATGAGACTTTGCTTACATCAGGGTTCAGAGTTGATGCTCTTTATAGTTCAACCTTTATTCTTTAGTGCAATGACTGAATTCACTAGATCCCCTTGTCTTCGTTTGCTTGAATCACAATCACTATTGTGATTGCTCAATAAATGATGTTCAGCTTACTCGGCATTCGTCAGAATCAATTCACCATGTATGCATGAGATCATGCATGTATCATTTAGATTTCTTCTTCAATCTCGCTTTGCATCGAAAGTATCAGGCAATCTTTAGCTCTTGTGGAGCTCCAGAAAGGCGGGTGTGCTTCAACAATATTTGGCTCTCATTTTCAAGCCCGGCGCGCAAGTCTCCATCTGGCGCGCAAGTCTTAGGCGCGCAAGTATAACCTGGCGTGCAAGTGTCTCCAAATAACCTGCGCGACTCTGCCTTCTTGAACTTCAAACCTGCGCGACTCACTTCCTTCCTTGCCCAAATCACCTGGGGCGCTCAACCATCAGTCGGCGCGCAACCTCTACTTGCGCGACCAAACTACCACTTGTGCGGTTCAACCACCTGCACGACGAGAGCTCTAAAAATCTCAAAGTCTTGAGCTCCATAAGAAATGAGGAGGGGTGGTCTAGTATTTATAGGAAAACTGGACCCCCTGCGCGGCGGCGCGCAAGTCATCCATCGGCGCGCAAGTCTCGGCCCCTGCTAGGCACTTGCGCGATCAACATCCAAACTTGCGCGAACATCTTGCCTTTGCCAAATTTTGATCTTCTGATCTAGAAAAACTATAGGCGCACAAGTTATAATGCATTCAAGGCGTCGGCACGAAACTCTCTTCCCGGCACATAATTCACCTGCACGACCTCACCAAAACTTGCGCGACCCTTATCCCTTTGTCATATTTTGATGCTCTGATCTTCAATAACAGATGGCGCGCAAGATTCCTATCCTCCAAGAGTATGGCGCGCAAGTCCCTTTTCCAAAATCACTCTTCTTCATTTGTTGATTTTGAGGCCCTGAAATATGGTAAACACTGGAAAACGGCGCCACCTTGTATCTGCTCTTTTTGTACCGCCTCCAGATCATCCATTCCTCTGTCGATGTTCTTGAATCAAACATAGATCGTTGACCACAACTCTTGAACTCGACATGTCACCATTGAATCTCCTTTGTCAACAAATTTGTATGACGTTTTTTTTCTTTGTCAACAAGCACGATCACCTCAACATCACTTCTTCTTGGTGATCTGTATCCTTTAGCAACTCTTTTGCTTTTATCACAAAATCCACTATTGTGATATGTATTCTTTGAAGGAACAGCATTAGTACCATCATCTTCTATGACAATGTGATGTGCATGACCATTTCATAAGTCAACTCATTGGCACATTGCCTCCTTCATCAACCGTCATGATCAACTTCATGCAAACCATGTTATTCAATCCGTCAAGAAGTCTCTAGCATGGTTCTCACGCAATCATGAGTAATTGCATGGTCTTCATCAAAACCCATTGTTCTCATGCAATAATGAGGAATTGCATGGTCTTCATCAAAGACCATGGTTCTTATGCAATAAGGAGGAATTTCATGGTCTTCATCCAAAAACACCATCCTGTTTTAATCATCCTTGGATGGATTACTCCTCACATTCTTCATTGTTGTAAACAATGTATCATCTTTGACACATGTTCTTTGAACTTACGATCAGCACAACAATCGTCTGAATCACTAATCATCTACTTCATCGGAGTACTTCATGATCTACTTCATTTTGAGCTTCCATTCCTACATTTTATTGGAGTACTTCTTGATCTCTTTCATTTTGATATTCCATTGACAACTATTGACAAAAAATACAAACCTATACACAAAGTGGTTCCAACAGATTTCCTCCACCGGATTCTTCGGAAAATCCTCATAGAAGTGTTTAAGTCGCTGCCCATTGACGGTAAGACTTCTTCCACTATACTCATGAAAAACCTATATTGCACTAAAAGGGTAAACATTAGTAACATTATAAGGACCGAGCCATTGGGAACAAAGCTTACCTGGGTGGAGCATAAGCCTGGAATTGTATATGAGGACCTTCTCACCTATATGGAACTTCCTCTGGTGAATCATTATATCATGAATAGACTTTGTCTTCTCTTTATGGATTCAGGAGTTTTCAAATGCATCACGTCGAATTTCTTCCAACTCTTGAATCTACAGCTTTCGTTGCTCACCTGCATCTGAAAGGTTCATATTACGTTGTTTAACAGCCCAATATGAACGATTTTCTACTCCCACTGGGAGGTGACAAGCCTTTACAAACACAATTCTATATGGTGACATTCAGATTGGGGTTTTAAAAGCTGTACGGTATGCCCAAAGCGCATCATCCAAGCGCAAACTCCAATATTTCCTATTGGGTTGTACCGTTTTCTCCATGATTCGTTTAACTTCTCGATTTGAAATTTCTGCTTGTCCATTAGTTTGGGGATGATATGCAGTAGAGACTTTATGAACAACCCCATACTTACGAAGCATGTTTTTCATGTTACGGTTGCAAAAATGTGAACCCTGATCAATAATGATGGATCTTGGTAGACCAAACCTACTGAAAATCTGGGACCTCACAAAATCAACAACCACTCGAGAGTCATTGGTCCTAGTGGCCTTTTCATCCACCCATTTAGATACATATTCAACAGCAAATAAGATGTACACAAAGCCAAATGAATTTGGAAAAGGTCCCATGAATTCAATGCCCCATGCATCGAAGATCTCATAAAATAACATGGGTTGTTGGGGCATTTCATTCCTCTTAGAGATATTCCCTGTGAATTGAGAATTACTACATGACTTGCAAAATCTATGGGCATCCCTATACAATGTTGGCCAATAATGTCCTGAGTCAAGGACCTTTCGAGCTGTACGTTGAGAGCCAATGTGGCCCCCACAGGCCAAAGTGTGGTAGAAGGTCAAAATAGAGGTGAACTCATGGTCAGGGACACACTGACGAACTACTTGGTCACTACAAATTATCTACAAGTATGGGTCAACCCAAATGTACCAACGAGAATCATGCTTAAGTCTTTGAGATTGTGAGGTGCTAAAATCAGGGGGTACACTAGATGTTGCTAGAAAATTCACAATGTCCGCATACCAGAGGGTAAGGTCCACAACATCACAAAGGTTCTCATGAGGGAAGAATTCTCCAATGGGTAGGGGTGAGTCAACATGATGGTCCAATGGTGGGGAATTCCTACTAATGTGGTCAGCTACCACATTATCTACCCCTCTCTTATCTCTAATCTCAAGGTCAAACTCTTGGAGGAGGAGCATCCACCGAATGAGGCGGGGTTTGGCTTCAGGTTTCTTTAAGAGGAAATGAAGGGCAACATGATCATAAAACAAAATCACTTTTGACCCAAGAAAATATGAACGAAATTTTTCCAAGGAAAACACAATAGAAAGGAGTTATTTTTCATTCGTTTTCTAGTTTACCTGAGTAGGGTCAAGGGTACGTGAGGCATACGTAATGACATGAGGAGCCTTTTCAACCATTTGTGATAAAACTGCCCCAACTCCAATGTTAGAGGCATCCCACATAAGCTCGAAGGGGAGATCCCACCTTGGTGGTTGGATTATGGGAGTTGATGTGAGACTCTTTTAGTCAATTGAATGCATCCTCACAATTTTTATAAAAAAAATCAGAATTTTTTGTAACAACTGAGATAAGAGAAGTGAGATCTTACTAAAGTCTTTAATAAATCGGTGGTAAAACCCAGCATGACCCAAGAAAGACCGCACTTCACGAACACATTTTTAATAGGTAAGGGATGAAATTAATTCAATTTTAGATTTATCAACTTGAATTTCCTTAGTTGAAATGATATTCCAAAGAACTATCCCCCGCTCGACCATAAAATGGCATTTTTCATAATTTAAAACAAGATCTTTTTCAATGCAGCGTCGGAGGATAGAACCTAGGTTTTCCAAAAAAATCATCAAAATAAGATCCATATACTGTGAAATCATCCATAAAGACTTCCAAACAACTCTCAAGGTACTCAGAAAAAATACTCAACATACATCGCTGAAAAGTACCAGGAGCATTACATAGACCAAATGGCATCCTTTTGTATGCAAATGTGCCAAATGGACAGGTAAATGTTGTCTTTTCTTGATCCTCAGTGGCTATATGGATTTGGAAATAACCCAAATAGCCATCAAGGAAACAATAATGGGACTTACCGGCCAATCATTCTAACATTTGGTCAATGAAAGGTAAATGAAAATGGTTCTTCCGCATGGCTTCATTCAGTCGATGGTAGTCAATTAAGACTCGCTAACTGTTTTGCACACGCATTGGAACCAATTCATTCCTTTCATTTGACACAACTGTTATTCCTATTTTTTTAGGCACAATTTGAACTGGGCTAACCCATTTACTATCAGATATAGGATAAATGATCCCTTCAGTAAGTAATTTTCTGACTTCCAATTTTACCACTTCAAGGAGAGTGGGATTCAACCGGCGTTGAGCCTACCATACGGGCTTAGCCTCATCATCCAAATGTATATGGTTCATACAAATAGATGGTCCAATCCTTGGAATATCAGCCAATGTCCATCCTATTTCCTTTTTACACTCTCTCAAAAGTTTGTGAAGTTTTGATTGCTGTTGTGGAGAGAGGTTATTGGAAATAATGATGAGAAATTGGTCAATACCCTCAAGATAGGAATATTTTAAATTTGATGGAAGTGGTTTTAATTCCAACACAAGGGGTTTTTGGATTGAGGGAGTGGATTTAGGGGGAGTGAGGTCCATGAAACTGTCTATCTGCTCATGTTTATTCTCTAAAGATAGATAATCTATAGAAATGAGATTTGCAGAATCATCGATGGTCATGGGTACCTCAGAATGAACACACTCATCAATTGAATCACAAAATTTACACTTTTCAGAACCCACACAACACTCAAAACAGGAATCAAAACTCGAATCAGACAAGGGTGAAGAAAACAAAAATGAATCAGAGTTTGGGTTGAGGAGAGAATTGTGTGTGTGTGCATCATTTTAGAGCACTTCTATTGAATAGACAGGGAAAGTAGAGTGCTCTACAACAGGGTGTTTCATAGCCTCAAGGATGTTGAAACTTACCTTTTCTCCTACGAATTCCATGTACAACTTACCATTGTGAACGTTGATGATCGTCTTTACTGTTTTGAGGAATGGACTCCCAAGTATAAGAAGAGCGTGTCCTTGGGTTCGGGTATCTTCCATCTCAAGAATGTAAAAATCATTTGGGAAGATGAGATTTTTCACTCTGATAAGGACATCCTCAATCACTCCTTTTGGATGCATTGTACTCCAGTTGGCACGTTGCACGACAATGCCTCTTGGTTGAAGCTCTCCAACCTGTAAAGAAGTATACACGAAGTGAGGCATCACATTAATGGAAACACCTAAATCTAGCATAGCATCAGAAAAGAAGGTCTCCCCTATGGTGCATGGTATCGTGAATGTTCCCGGATCCTCGAATTTGGTTGGCATTGCTGGCTGAATCTAGGCCGAGACATTATTACTCAAGTTAACTATCTCATTCCACTTCAGCCTTCGTCTATGGGTGCAAAGTTCTTTAAGAAATTTGGAATAACGGGGAATTTGCATGACTGCATCCAACAATGGAAAATTAACTTGAACTTTTTTAAATGTATCCATTATTTCATTATCAATCTCATTATCAAATTTTTTCTTAGATTTAGAGAGTCATTGAGGGAAAGGAAGAGTAATTAATTATTCATTTGAATCATCAATGATAATGTGATTTCCCTTTTTATTTTGTTTTTCATTACATGAAATTTTTGAGGGTTGGGAAGGAGTGTTTTCAAGAGGGGGACATACATGTTTCATAGAATCAGTAGAAGGAGATGCTTCTTTACCACTACGAAGTGTAATTGCACATATATGACCTTTTTCCTTCGGATTAGCAATGAGTTTGGATGGTAGTTTTCCAGACCCTTGCATCTTAAGCTCACCGATGGTGTTCTCCAATTGTCCCACTTGAGTTCGTAGGTCTTGAATTTCCAATTGTGTGGTCTGTTGGAACTGAAGGTTTTGGGTTGCCATTTGTTTCACCATGTCCTCGAGGCTTGGTTCAGATTTGGGAGGAGGAGGATGATTGTTTTGAGAAGTTGAAAGATGAGAAGGTTGCATACCTTGGCCTTGTTGATACCAGTTCTGCTTGGGGAAGCTTGAGTTTCCTCCTTGTTGGTATTGTGGATGTGCTTGCCACCCTGGATTTGGACTTGGCCTAAATTGTTCTTTCCTGATGGGAGGTGCTTGTTGGAATGGACTCCCTGGGAACACAGCTACACAGGACTCAGATGAATCTTGAAGTTGTGGGCACTGGTCAGAAAAATGAGTGTTATCAGAACAAATACCACAATTTAATGGAATAGAAGTAGAGTGGGAGTTACCTTGTGCTTGATCTAGTTGCCTTAGAAGGGTATGCATCTCATCAAGTTTAGTATCTACCTTTTGTTCTATGGCTGAATGACTTACCTCATGAACTCCGTGGGTTGGTGCAATAGCTTGTGTAACAAATTGTTGTGCATTTTGAGCCATGTTGGCTATTAAGTCACGAGCGGCAGAAGGAGTTTTGTCAACTAGGGAACCACCAGCTACAACATCAATAATTCCACGATCCATGGGGATAAGTCCCTCATAGAAGTATTGGATTAATAGTTGTTCACTAATCTGGTGGTGGAGGAAGCTTGAGAAAATTATTTTAAATCTCTCCCAGTATTCATGAAGGGTCTCTCCATGTGATTGCCTAATTCCACATATTTCTTTCCTAATTAAAGCAGTTCAGGAGGCAGGGAAGAAATTCTCTATAAAAAGTCTTTTTAGGTCATTCCAGCCGCCAATTGTGGTAGGAAAATAGTGTAGCCAATATTTGGCTTCACCATCAAGGGAGAAAGGGAAGGCCCTAAACTTGATTAAGTCCTCAGAAACATTTTGGGGTTTCATGGTAGAGAACACTATGTGAAACTCCTTTAGATGTTTGTGAGGGTCCTCTCCGGGAAGACCATGGAATTTTGGAAGGAGGTGGATGAGACCTGATCTCAGCTCAAAGTTGGTCACTTCCTCAGGATATTGGATGTATGCAGGTTCGTACACCACATCCGGGGTGGTAAGTTCTTTTAATGTTCAGTTATTTGCAGCCATGATCTCTGGGGTTTGATTTGGTTCAATTTTTGATTGGTTTAAGACCACTTGAGGTTCCAAATGGGGTTCCTTAGTGTTACTTGATTGACCTTCTCTAGATGCCTTGATTTTTGTGTGAAGTGACTTTTCACTTTCACGGTCAAATTCAATTAGTGTTTCTTTACCAGATCAGGTCATGAAAATAAGATGTGAAGTTTGTTTTTTTAATATGTATGAAATAACTTAAGAAGGATAAAAAGGTAATATAATATTATAATACATAATTATAGAGAGGTGGATGGAGAAGACGTGAGAGAGAGAGAGAGAGCAAACACACTAAAAACAACCAAAAATAATGAAAAAACCCAAAATAAAAACAATCAAATGGGGGTGGGGTATTTCAAGGATTACTAATTAAGAAGTAAAATAAAAAAAATAAATAAAAATAAATAAAAAAAACTATCTTGGATCCCTGGAAACGACGCCAAAATTTGATCGCGTTGTCGAGCGCGTGAAATTAGTTGTTTAATTTTGACTAGAATTTCTGCAGTATAACAGCAACCCTAGGTCGTTTCTCGACGAAGCCTTAGATCATTAATTTAAAAATAGGGTTTTGATTACTAAAGTAGAAGGTGAATTAGGTTTTGTAAAACTTAGGGGTTTTATTATTAATTATTAAAATAGAAAATGAAAGTGATAAAACAAAATAGATATGAACAAGATTGATTAAACGTGATCAACCCGGGGAAGTCTCGTGATGCTCATCCTTCATCGCTTCAAGAGATAGGGTTATGATCATTTAATCCCCAGTTTCTAACCCCTAGAACCAGAATTTTACTGAGTTTTTACAAGGATACCTCCTAGGGTTTAGTCGAAAATACATAATGATTCACCGGACACCGCCGATGATTGGGTGACTTGTGTTTGACATCATAACAGAAACTCACCAAGTAAACACATGAAGAATTCGATGTGCTCTCCAGTTTTCCATTTTATTTCATTGTGATACCATGAAATAAATGTGCATGGCCTTGACAGATCTTGTGGGAGTTTTATTGACCAATATGAATCACACAAGCACCACAATTGAAAGGGTGAAAAGAAAGTGGTGAACGGTGTGTGAAACATCACATGAAAGGGTACCCCCAAACATGATCATATGAGTTGAGCATGACATACCAGTGCATAAATCAATAAAATATAAAATAGAGTATGATTAAAAACAACACAAAAACCTAGAATTCAAAAGATCATTCAAATATTACAACATGAAGCTTGGGATTTACATCACGTTCCTCCCCGGGTGATCACAAGGGGTTTAGAAACCCATGGGAGGGGAATAAGAAGAAGATGTTGAAGTAGCACATACCATAGACTCCAGAACTTTTAGGGATGTTGAGAAGACTCATTGGGGACTCCAAAATGGTATTACCTTGCCTCTTGGCCGAACTTACAAATGGGGATCCCAATGTGTCATTTTATAGGAAAATTGGAAGGTGGTTTTAGGCACACAGATTTCATCAATCCACTTGTACCACGTGTTTTGACCATCATACAGTCTTATCTCGCTTTGGAGAAAATTGAAAAGGTGTATCCCAACCTCTTGAATATCACCATTGAATTTTTGGCTCCCTTTGGACAACTACAGCTCAAGATATTTATAAAATACAGAACACCGCATTTGACTTGGTCCATATTTGGTGGCTTGGACAGATCAGTTCATATGGGACCCATAAAAGCCGAATCAGGATTGTGTTCCTAAAATTAAATGTATAATATTATATTTTGGACAGGCCCACAAAATTTCATCCCATTTGGATGCATGGATTTCATGTACTATGCAAAACAGTGGGCAGATGTCCATGGATCCATGCAATTTTGGCCCAATTTTCTTCTACTTTATCAAGGACCCTCCAAATCACCTCCACCTACATTGAAAAAATAAAAACAAGTAACATTTCCCATTATAATATTTATTAAAATTAATTGATTGATTCAAACATAAAGTTAAATTTATTATTATATTTTTAATATTCATTACAAAACTAGTTTAAAACTGTGGTGTAAGGGTGGAATAAAATAGTGAATCGTTGTACGATTAGAATACATCTCAATAGTTTCTTTTAATGTTTATATATTTAACACTACTATATGTAGTATTTAATGATGAAAATATATTATTAATACAAACATTCAAATAAAAGAACCTCCAAATATAATTTAATTGCATGTGGAACCATAATCAATGAATGTTTGGTCCTTGTGTCCTAACCATGGCACCAATACCCTTGACCAAACATATCCTAGGCCATTTTATAATGTTGTTTTATTGTGATACCATAAAAAACCCAGATTATACTTGAATAATTAGATATGGAATCTCTAAGCTTCATCCACTACTTTATGTGGAGGGTAAGGGTTTTTGTCATGTATTAGACTCGTATTTTAACCCATGTTTTTTCAGAACAGACATTATCACTCATGGTGGAGAAAAATAATGGTCTCATCCACTATTATCTCTCAAAATGTGGGCCTTATATAAAGCTTGTAAACTATTACCACTCTAATAAGAGGTTGCATGATAGGAATCCTAACTAGTCCCTCTCACCCAGGACTGATCTCACATTACATATACTTAATTCTCTTTTAGGATAAGGTTTCATCAAAAAATATTTCCACTCTAGGGGTTCATCTCACAAACATAGACATACAAATACTCTATGAATGTGGGTTTTCCATTTTTGTAGAATCACATAAGATATAAATAATGGTTGGTTCCACCATATTATTAATTATCCTCTTATATTAGATATCGTTAAAAACTAAAAATTATTTCAATAGTAAATAGGACACATATCCAATCCCAAAATATCACAATATAATCAATATAGTGTTATTAAATTCAAACCAAGGATCATGTCCATACATACATATTTGTATTAATATAGTATTCTGGGTTTCTCTCCAAAAACTATCTAAATTTTTTCCCTTAATACCATGTCATATCCCTCATCCTATTGTGGCCTAACATCCCATAGGCTCTTTAGGATCCTATCCCCAAATCACAGTTGAAAACATCATCAATATATCAATTCACATTGGTTTCCACTAGTAATAGACAACCATAGGCTAAATCAGACAAATACCAATTAACAACCATCTACAGGGTCACCTTAAAATCCATGGGACCCACACCTATAAGATACATCAAATTCGTTGTAGTATATATATGAACCCATAACATAAAAGAAATCCCATTATTTCAAAATATTTCTATTAACTAAGGATATATCTCACCCATGGAGTACACGAATACTAAATCCACCCTTAGGAAGGAGAACCTTAATAGGTATGATATGTATGGTAATTATTCCCATCCAGTTAGGCCTAATATTTTCATGCCTATCCATATGTCTAGAGGGGAAAATAATCTTCATTTTTTGTGTTATCTTTCTTCCTAGTGGTTCTTTCTTCTTTGGGGTTTCTACCTCTCTACTTTGGTGCCCACTATTTAGGGTTTGCTTCCATAGATTTTCCGGTATTCTCATCAAATTTTGTTTTCTTGGAAACCCTCGGCCGCACAAACTTCTCTCTAATCTCATGTTCCTCTATTATGTTCTTAGTTTTGATCTAGAGTCATGGTAACAAATTTTTTTTGGGTTCTATGGTTTTGTGGTCAAAGGGATTCCATGTGCTACCTGATTCATCCTATTTTTGTTTTGAATTCTACTCATTTTATATTTCATCAATGATACCAATGTTCAAAGACCACAACCTCTCAAAGCCATTCTCTAGCCTCGAGTTCGTATATATATATATATATATATATATCAGTCAGATTTGGAGTTGTGGTATCATTGAGTCTTTGGGACATGTGGTTCGGTTGTCTTTGGTGCTCCAAGCATGACATGAGTCAGCAGTATCTAGTGAAGATGATTACTAGTTTGATTCTTGGTGTTTCCTCCTCAAATACATCAATGAAGTTTCATGTTTGGATCTCAATTAATGTGATGCTCATTTGGTTTTTATTTTGTATCCAGTTTATTAATTTTCATTTATAGTGTGATGACGATGAGGGTGATGTGATGATAGTGTTGGTGTTTTCTATTATGGTAGTTGTGGTGTGATGATCATAGATGGTGTTCTCATCGGCGATGTGGTGAATCAGGAGACAGTCGATATAGATACAACATCTAGAGTGGATAGAGATGATGTGATGATGATGGTGACATTGTTATTTTTTCATCCCATCCTTAATGTTGGATTTCCCTATAGATGTGTGATTTACGAGATCTTTTATTAATGTGATGGTTCCCACAGTAATGAATTTCATTTTGAATTTATATTTATGATCTAATTTTGAATTATTAATATGTGTCCTAATGTAATGTGAAATTTTGTTATGCGTGGTTCCCACTTTACACTTAAAGTGGATTTTATGAATGAAATTTAATTAGAGGAGAGGGGACCATCCTATGATAAACAATACTCATCTAACATCATAAGACACACCCAAGGTCACTTATCAACTAATCTAACAACATCAACACTTTGATACATATCTATATATAAAACCAAAATTAAAAAATTACTAATGATAAATTTTTCCATCATAAGGAGTGTAATATCCCACCTCTACTATTTATCTTGGGATGAGGTGGAGGTGTCACTAACTATAGGTGAAATACACTAGACACCAATTGATACAAATAAATACAATGGGATTGGAAAAAATATGGGTGCTAATTTTCTTTAATTAACCAACACAACCAAATGAGAAAAAATGAAACATATCCCAACCAACCACAAGATGCTTGAGTAATATAAATAAAACCCAAATGATACCAATAGACCAAAAAATCAAAGTATTAGTGACAAGGTGATTAAAATCGTACACAAAACCAAAATACATACAAACACTATGATACCAATGTTGAAACACTCTAATGACTAAACGAGTGATCTCTATGATTAAAACTCCAAATAGAATAGTAATCATTAGGATGCACCATTATACAAATGAGACATGTTTCCTTTAACTATAACTCGATAATGAATATATGAAAACACATTAATTTTTCTAAGAACGTGGTGACTATAAACACAATATTAATTCCTCTTATAATTACCAACACATGATACTTGGTTGAGATCATATTATAACATTTTATATAAAACAAAAGATATGAAGTTAAACAATTTATATTAATACCTTAATCAAGTTACACATAAAAATTTTAAAAAATATTTTTCTTCTATTTGTTACAACAAGCCATGTTGAATAGAATTTTACACCCACACACACACACAATGCATGTCACCATGGAAATCCTAATACTATATAGTGTAGATACATCTTTTCACCAAACCATCGCTTCGTGAATCAATTTAACAGTGGTCATTTAATGCTGTTACTCCATCACATTATGATGGTGATACATTCACACAAACATTACATACCATTTATTGGTGGAAATTCATTCCATAATTACATCCCAAATTCATAAAACATAGACATACATGTATACCATGATCTCATATACAAGTATTCCACATATATTATTTATTCTAAAAACCAATTTCTTTAAAACATGTTGTCAAACACCTTATAAGAATAACTCCAAAAACCATGGATTTGTGTATTAATAGAAATATAGTTTTCTAATGAAATCAAAGAGAATGTAATTTGAACATTAAGATATAAAATTCATGAAAATGTAGAATAAGACCAAAGCCACCAACCTCCTGAAGGTTAATGATATCGAGGAATAACACATGAAAATTCTTGTTCTAACATTGAATCATGTTCCATTTAATGGATCCAACAAGATATCATCAATATCTAAAACATGGAATATATATATATTTATGATATAGTATATCTTATGATATAAGTAAGTGAATATGAGATTATATAAAGATAATGTGGGAAAATAATGAATTATGGTTGATTTCAGATCCCCAACACATGTAGATTCTCTAAAAGTTGTTTTAGATCCAAGGGATCCTTGAAGCATTTAAGAGATAGATATCCAAGTAGAATTAGTGAAACATTAGGGTCATGGGGCCTTAATCTAAGTTTAAACATATTTTTTAGTGAAATAAATAAATTTCATATGGTTAGGTGGCATGATTTGTCAAACCATGTGAAAAACATGCATGTGCTACTGGAAATCACCCAAGTTGCCGCATGGTTTGAAACACCCTATTTTGAAAAATGTGTGCTAAATGTGTGGTGCTACTACCTCTCATGGACATCCTCTAATAATGTTTGATCACATAGTTTGATAAATCTATCACCAAATTTGTTTTCACTACTCTTTAAACTTACATAGTTTCCCCTGGGAACCTTCACAGTTTTACTAAATTGTGTGCCTACACAATGATTCCCAAAACATCATGCATTTATTCTTAGAGATAGCACATCGATTCCTCTAATTAATATCAGTCAATTCACCCTTAAAAAAATTACCAAAACATTCCAATAACATCCAAAAACTATTTAAACTAAACCCAAGAATTGTATAACATGTAAATACACAATACAACTGTTAATTATTTGAAAATCGGGGTGTTACATTCTCCCAACAATTGGTCTTTCCATCCCTAGAAATTGGGAGACTGGAATTACTTTAGAAAATATGGGTCCATCACTCCATAATTTACATTCATTTTCTGAAATATATTCATGAATCATACCATTTAGACATAAAACACATACAAAATAGACGATTTTCCCTCATAGGATCTTATATTGTTTATTGATAGTTCATATCATTACATAAATTGTTGTATCATGTTGTTCAAGATCTACATGGTTTGTTGGTATCACATGGTTCGGATCGAGTGAGTAAATCTTAAATTAACATAAATGAAAGAAATTAGCAATATAAATGAACCTTTAAAGTAAATATAACTAATAAGACATATTATAGAGTTGTTCAAGTATCTGAAATGGGACAATGTATTGAGGATACATGTTATCTGGATTACAAAAATGAAAATTCCATAAACATGTATAGATTCCCAAGAAAACATGATAAGACACATCAAACAATAGTGAATTTCAATGACTATCCATATGTAATTTCAAATACCTCTCAGTTGTTTCATTAATATTTCTAACAACCCAAATCTGTTTTGTTATATCTTTTATATTTATATGTATAATAAGTGTAGTATAATCCATTTCTATGAAAAAATTGTATAATGATAATGATGGATATAAAAATCATAAAAATGGGACATATGTATCAGGTATTGAAAACTATTACTATATGATATATCCACTAACAATATATGTTACTCCAATTAGCCTCTAAAATCCATCACAAAATCTCTAGGAATATCTTCTAACATTTGGGCTGTTCATTTAGATTGTTGATTTTTTTTACGATGATAATTTATGATATAGTTTAAATGGTTTCTAAGGGACTTCCAAAAGTATATAAAAAAATAGGATGTAAAACTAGGGTCACAATTAGACATAGTTGAAATGGGAAGGCCACAAACCTTTACAAGTTCATGAATGTAGTGTTTGAAAAATTATTACATGCTCTTGGATTCATTAATAGGGATGAAGTGAGATAAATTCATGAGTCAATCCATAATCAACCATATGGACTTATATTTCCTAATATTTTTTGTAAGACATGTGAAAAAATCCATATATATATATTCTCTCATTTAAATATAGTAATTAATAAAGAATTCAACAAACCACCTTTCCATTGTTGATCTGTCATGACCTACTAATAGGTGAGACATATCGAGAAATGTGGAACCACATTCCTCTTCATTATATCACACTAAAACTAAAATATCAGTTGTTAATAAATAAAATCAATTCTTGGATCAATAGACCATCTCAAATTGATGTAGGTAGAAATAATTTGTTTCTAATAATAATAATGAACTATAATTAGTTATCTAAAATATAGAATAGATCTCCCATATAGTGTCCATCCCTCAATATCATCCCCAATATATATTTTTGACATCATGGATAAACAATTAGGATTGTATGTATGATTATATTTATACTACTAAACCAAGTCCGAAATAAGAATAAATGGAAATAAAAATACAATATATCCTTGCATAACCATGTCAAGATTCATAAAAACTCTGGTTGAAATTATATGACTATAATATAAAACATCTTCATCAGACTGATTATATAGATTCCTAAAAAATTCACCAGCTAATCAATTTATTTTACCTCGTGTATACATTGATTCAAAGTAAAAATTATGAAAATATTTAATTCATCCCCATTTCCATATATTCTGATCTATTTACGGGAAAATGTCCTTCATGCTCTTATGATATGTTAACACTATGAGTTTCTCACAAAAAATAATTAATTCCATGTTTTCAAGGAATAGACTATATATTATAACTCTAAATCATGTGTTGGGTAATTTTACTCTTTTACCCATATTAATCATGACCCATTCATGAAAATATGGTCTCCCTATATGAGAAAAATCACAATCGAGATCCCAACACATCACACTAGACAACTTCACCTTGTTCAGACTCCAAAAATGTAATGATAGTTGGTGATTCTAGGAAAAAGTTAACCATTCAAAATTATTTCTAGAACTCATCATTCCATTGGAAATGAAAGCCTTTCCTTTCCAAAGATATCATCTTTGGGGAAATTTTTACAAAATCATGAACAGAGCATCGATGATATCCTACTCTATTGATGAAACTAGGTATATAAATTTTTTTTAATGCTTTCCTATATATATAAACCTCAATTTGTTTAGGATCTATAGAAACTACTAATTTAGAGATGACATGGCCAAGGAAATATATAAACACACTTTTAAAGGAAATTCATTAATGATATTTTTTCATGAGATACCCAACACTATAACCATGTTTTCTTCATGAATAGACTTAATCTTAAAATATATAAAAATATCATCAAAAAAATACACATTAAATTTGTAAAAAAACATTATAAAATTAAATTCATCAATTCTAAAAACACCACAAGTGATTTAATTATATTATAGGGCTTAAATACATATTTATAGTTACCATAATGGATCATGAATTATATATTGGAATGTACTCTTTCCAAACATGAATTTTTTAATGCACTGATTATAATTAAATTATATACAATCAGTGGCCACCCATAAATTTATCAAATATTTAATATATTATAGGAATAGTATATAGAAATTGAACATAACATAATTGATTTTATGATAATCTACACTAAGTCATTGTTCTCCATATGCTTTGTGGAAGGAAAGAACTGGTGTTACCCATGGAGACTTACTAGGTCAAATGAACCCTTTTACTTCCAAATATCCATTATATACATTCAATTACCTCACTGATTTTAGTTCCATACTATAATATAGATGATTAATAAGACTAGTCCCTGTTTTATGGTCAATAAAAAACCAAACTTATCATTCGAGTGAAAAACACAATGACATATGAATGAAGGCATCCAAAAATTGGTCAAAGTTGGTTGAAAATATCTATAATTTTTTTTAAAAATATATTCCAATGTAGAATATTATAAATGATAATATATATTCCAAACCACTATTACCAAATTTCGTTATCTACTTGAATTTAGATCCCATTCTTCATTAAATGTATACTTAAAACAATCAGAATATGTTATGTTTACTAGTTGGGAATAATTGTGACTGAAGGCATAAAACGATGTCAAAAAAATCCATTACTAAAATCATATCATAGATATCCATCTCACAAAAAGATAAATACAAAATTTATTCATTCTCATTTATATTTATAGAACACACTTCACACTTAAAGGCTTTATAATCTCATTGACCAAGATGTGTTTAAAGAAACAAGATAAAAGGAATAATATCAAGAGTAAACCCATATGATCAATAACAAAATTATAAATGAAATAGTGGGCTACATAAATATCAAACAACTATTAAATAATGGTTGAATTCAAAATAATAGTACCCCATACTATTGAAGGACCAGATTAATTATTTGTGATAATGTTTCCTTGCACCATACAATTTCATACATGTGCAAGCAATTGCATTTTCTAAGGATTATTAGTTTTCAAAAAATCACCTTGGATCACTTGGTTTTGAGGATGAGAGTCTATCTAGCTAGTTGAACCCATCAAATCATAATATTTTTGGATACATGAGATGCAACTTGAGTACCATACACTAGGTCGCTACAAAAAATAACACTAGATGTGTCCCATTTGATTATGTTTGTCATAAAATAGAGTGGGTGACATCAATTATCACTTGATATGATTTTTTTAACCATAGAGGAAATAACCATGATTTCTATTACATCTTAGAGGAATTTTTATCGATCTAATAGGTTGAGCTTGAAGTGAAACACCTCCTTCAGAATATGTTTCCCTCATATTCTTATTACCAATAATAGAGTTCCAACATATTTTAAGAGAGATAAACACAGTTCATCCCATAGGATTCCTAACAAGATTTATTTCTACCATATTCCACCTATTAACTATCTTTGAATAATATTTAATACATAGGATGACTCTTTTAGAGTCGATCTTTGACCAAAAACATGATTTAAAGATTTGTAACTTCAAGAATGTAGTTGCATCTATATATAGAGTGAAATGAACTAGGTTAATAAACATAGATATATTCTTAATTAATGATATATTATCTTTTATAATGATGAATAAATATATTATTTTACTTATCTTGAATGTGTGAGAACAGAATTTTCTATTGATGAGTTTTTTAAAACCTTATCACATAAAACATTAGTCGATTCTATATTGGAAAGATAAATCAACCAATTTTCATAAAACCTCCTTCATCATATACACCTCTAATAAAACCTTTAGATAAACTAGTGTACCAATTAAATCTATGATTTGATTCATTATATTCATCCAAAATTTAAAACAAATCTTCTTGGAATCCCCTAGAAAGATGAGTGTATTCAGTTTCTAACATTATATAGAGTGGTCCACTTATCTGGGATCATTATTCAAAACTCTTCTATCAAAGGCTTTAGAATCCAAAGTGATTATTTGGATAATTTTTTGGTTAACATATGGCTCAAGTACAACCACATTTTCTATGGCCTCATTTTTTGTATTTCTACAGCATTTTCCTTGTACAATTTTTATAACCACAACAACACACCATTAAATCATTACACTCTATGAATTCAACACATAAAAATTTATTATTCGCCATTAGTAACAAAAATATAACCCTTGTTTTCAATATCCACCCATTTTATCCATTTTATATAAATCATTAAACACAATATGTAAAATGAATTTTTAGTAGGAAGTCTTACTACAAATGAATGATATGAAACACACAGAAACTAAACAACTAAGGATGTGATGATAAAACACCTAGATGTTAATTAGAAACATTTTGATCCAAGAAAACCCTAGTAACGTTAATTTCAGAATAAAATTGGTAGTTATGTCTTTTTATGCTATAACATTCAAGTTATCACATTCTGTTCTCCATAAAATCAATAATTGAGACAAAAGGAGTTCCATTACTAATAAAATCGATAATATCATTACCCAACTCATTAGATTGGGAAAAGGTGTGTGGTAAATAATATTTGTGGACATTCCCATGAAACTAAAGGATGATAATAATTTCCAAGGGTTTAGTATAATATTTTTTGATGATTCTACCTTAACAACAAATACAGCCAATTGATACAAAATACAAACAATAAAATTGACCATACGATGAATGAGTATAAAAATTCATCCAAAGTAAACCAACAAACCAAAACATCATATCAGAAGTTAAAAGGTGATAATAATGATATAAGAAACCAAAACTCATAAAAACAGTAACAATAAGATGGAATCACTCTATTGACACTAAGAGAGACTTCCAAGTTCTAAACACCTAGCTGAAGAGGAATCAGCAGGATGTTTCACTAGATAAATGTGACACCTGTCCTACACTTGTATATTCGTATACAATATCTACAAGTGAAAAAATGTTCCGAAGAGGGGGATAAGTATAAACTATGTTGTAATTCTATAAATATTTCATGACACATGAAACTAGGGAAATAAAATGGTATCAAATTTTATATAAAACAAAAGACAAGTAGTCAAACTATTTGTTTGAAAATCATAAATAGGTTCCACATAAAAAATTACTAACCAATGATTTTATTTTTTTCTTACCAAATGGAAGAATAGATCTATTTCTACACCCACACAAAAATAATTTTTTTTGATACTATTGAATTACTAATATTTATGAGTGGTGGGTAATCCTTTCACATAGCCATCTCTTAGTGAAAAAATTTGATGATGGTACATTCATCCAATTACTCCATCCAATTTTTTATGGTGTCACCTTCATAGATTTGTTCCTCCCCATTTTGATGGTGGAACATCATTTCATTATTCCCTATTTAATTCATATGAAAATACACAACAATGTATGACAAGGTATCATATTTAAATAGTTTTTTGAAAACATTTCATATGAAAACAACATTTATTCAAAACAAAATTACAAAAAACATTATGAGTATCATTCCAAAACCAAATATTTTAGTATTCAAAACAAAAGGAATTTATAAAAAATTAAAATAGAATGTAATTTAAACACAAATATTTAATGTTATATAATGAGTTGAATAATATATAATCCACCAACCACATTAAGGTTAACGAAATCATGGAATGACACATGAGAGCACTAGATCTGGCCTCAAATTTTCTTTTCCTAAATAGATCAAAAAAGATCTCATCAACTTCCTTAATATATATATATTAGATTTATCAATGATACAATATATTTAATGACATATATGGGAGAATTTGGTGGTGTTTAAAGAGAATGATATTAAATGAGGACTTACCGTTGATTCTGGATCATTAACACACTTATATTCACTAAAATTTTCTTTTTGATCAATTGATATTACCATAGGATACTAGAAGGGATGATTGTGAGAGATAGAAATAATAGGAGAAAATGAGGGTTCCAGGGTCTTAATATGATTTTAAACTTAATTGTATGATCATTAGCTACAGGTCATAAGGTTATTCCATACTATTTATCAAATGATGCATAAACTATGTGTGTACAAATAAACATCACCATGGTGGCTGAACTATTTGTACCACATGGTTTAGAAACTAAATAGTGCTAATGCCTCAAAGAAAAACCCTTGAACTATTAGATCACATGATTTGGTAAACCATGTTATAAAAAGTTTTTCCCCTATGTCTCCACTAATATGGTTTCTATAAGGATCCATACAATTTTTCTATACTTTTCACTTACTTAGTGATTCCCAAAATAACATGCATGGTTTCTTAGAGAGAGTTCGTAGTTTTTACTAACCATTCTAACAATATACACCCTTTAAAAACATCCAAATAATTCCAATACCATTTATAAACTCTTGAAATATATCCCATGAATTATATAACATGAATATAAAAAATACATGGGTAAAGTACCTGAAACTGAGGGTGTTACGGGGTTGCCCAATGCCATAATCTCTCTTTATCATGGATAACAATTTTCCCCATATCATTTTCCTAGTCCCAATAATCAATCTGGCTTTAAAAATCTTTCATTTAAAATAATATATATTTGTATTAAAGGGTCCATATACCTCTATATAAGATTAACCATACATGGAAATCTATGTGGATTCTAAAACAATCTCTTCCATTCACCATCCAAGATTACACGATCACTTGAGTTCCTATCTCACATTATACAAAGAGAAATTGTAATAAAAATTTATAATTACTTGTTTAATTTTATCTAATTTTTTAAAATAATTTAAAACTTATTAAGATTCAATGTTTAAAAAAACATTTAACAAAAAATATTTATTTATTTTGGATTTTTAATTACTCTCATTACTAGTTTTTCATTATAAATTTCACTATTTTTAGTCAACATTTTTTCATCATAAAAATAATAATAGTTAATTGTTAAAATTTAACCAATTACAATGTAGTTGGATAAATTTATTATGAACATCACATGGTATATCAAAATTAAGTGATTATTATTTTTTATTCTTTATGATTATTTTACCTATAAATCATTCAAAAATATCATAATTCATTTTGACAATTTGAAGGGTTTTATGGATAATAAAATAAGTCCCAACATATATGTTTCAAATACATGACCAAAAAAAGTTTTCTCATAGGACCAATAAATATCCCAAAATACAATGAAACTAAACCATTAGTCTAAATAAAATTCATTCTAACATGGAAAAAAACATTAGTCCCCAAATCAAAAAATAAGTTCCCTTAGAGAAGAAATATTTACATTCACATAATTCTTCAAGGATTGAATGATAACCTACTCATCTTATCTTACCTCCAAATACACCAATCCAATTGAAGAAAGAATTGTTTTGTCGAAATTCAAGATATCTGTGAGAAACTTTTTAAAATATTAGTATTAAATATTGACACATGCCCATATCTAGAAAAGAATTATCATTTACTCCTCTTAAAATTCTGAATATCCCAAGACAACAACAAATGGTTTAGTAAAAAACCATATCTTTAGGATGAAAA
The DNA here is from genome assembly GCA_963277665.1 of Viscum album. Classification (NCBI taxonomy): domain Eukaryota; kingdom Viridiplantae; phylum Streptophyta; class Magnoliopsida; order Santalales; family Viscaceae; genus Viscum; species Viscum album. The sequence goes on from OY728151.1 coordinate 178,271,769, forward strand.
GTATAATGGTAAAGTTATTTTATTAGTGGATATTAATGATATATATATATACATATTCTTATAAAGGAACTCATATAGATATAATGATATCTAATTGGTCCATTGTGGTCGATAACATACTAATCAGAGTTGATGTGAAACAAACCCTCTCCCCTGGGATATAAATTTATGTCGATATTATCCCTGAAAATATTATTCATTTCAAACGTATTATAGGAAAATTTTACTTGGAAACCCCTTTTTAATGTGTTGGGAAGAACTTATAAACTCTTTTATTTATAAGACATGTTTCATCTCCTCTTTTCATGTTCATATTGTTCTTCATTTTCCATTGTAATATCATAAATGTCGTTGTTTTAATTTTTTTAAAAAATTAATGAACATAAAATTATAAAATAGAATTTTCTCTGAATTTTATTATCCTCAAAAGAATGATTAAATTATTTTGTAATTTCTCTAATCAATAATAGATAATTTTTTTACAAATGTGAGTTTATCATTTCATCATTTATGTCTGTGGGTTCGATGTTCACAACTAATATCTTATCATCTTTCTCTTATTTGTATTTTTCTTCATCGCCATAAAAAATCATAATCGATCTAATAATCCCCTTAATGGATGATTAATTGTCATATTGGGGTGAATCATGATTTCAAGTTATTATGTTATTAAGAGTTTCCACTCATTTAGTATTTCATAAATAAAAATCATGTATATTAAGCTAGATATATTAGTGGTTAATGATAGGTTATGTTTTAAATATGGATTATATTATTTAATTGAACTAAAAATATAGTAGTTTTAATGACCAAATAAACATTCAATATTTTTTTTAATTGTTACCCTAGTTGATCCTTTGATTAAAGCCTTATAATTTGATAATTCCAGTTAAAATCATCTTGTGAAGTAAATGGTAATTTATTTTAATGTTGTGAAAATATAAATGATATCATAATAATATTTCACCAAAAATAATAATCCAATTTATAATATATATATATATATATATATCAACCTATAATATTGAATAACTTCAAATATTCTCTTCAAACCAACACCTCCAATTCAAGACGAAGAAAAACCATTGTTTCTAAAAATATAACACCTTCATTTTGGATTTGGAACAAGTGTAGATATACATACTATAGTAGACAAATTATCCATTGAATGTAAAATGAGGATAATCAGACACATATAAAATAGATGTATTTTTTTCTATGATTCTATATAGATTCTTCTATTGTTTATTGACTTCCAAATGAAAATGGGAAAAATTTATAATAATTCATTTAAAAACATTAAATATATGAATAATAAAATAATGGAAACCCATAATAAATAAAAAATATTTAAAAGAAAAAAACCTAAAATAAAACCCCTCATTGGTATTCATTCAATACCATTTAATTCGAAGTAAAATATTAGATTGTTTAAATTCAAAAATAGTCATTGAAAAAATCCCTTAGATTTATTTGATCCACATAATTGAGTGAAACATTCACATACATTATAAAACTACTAGGGGAAATAAAAAAACCCCTATTAGTTTCCATATCTATTGTCTATATGTTGTTAATCTCAGAGGAAACCCTAAAATAACTCGCTACCTTTGATAAGAGATATCAACTTTTTGGTATCTAATATCAAAAAATAGAGGCTAATTTTAAACTCAAATATAGTTTGATTAATCGTATAAAAAATTTTAATGGTCTGACATTGAAGATCCACATATTAACCTAAAAGATTTCAAAATTTTATGCTTTACCATAATTCCTGAATGGGTTCGTATAGACAAACGAAACACAGAGCTTTCTTATTTTCACAAGATGATTTTCCAAATAATTGACCTTGTACCTCCCTTCTGGTTATATAAATTATTCGACTTACATGATGCAACACTTCTCAGATAAATTCTTTCTTTCTTCTCAATCTACCTCCATTTTAATGGAAATTATTAGAATCTGTCATTTATAAAATGAATAAATCCGTATATACTATAATAAGTTCAAGAAACTCATCTCCACTTTCCCCCACCCCAAAATCCCTATCAAAATTACTGTCTTGTAGTTTTTAAGGGTGAAAACACTGGGGAAAACCCATATTTATTTTGTAAGTGGTGATTTACATGTTGAATTAACTAATGAAACTATGTGGAATCTAATGTAACACCTCGATATTTAAATATGTATTTATCCTTTGAATAATACTATATAGGATAGATTAAGTAAAAAGTAACACCAATATTAAATTATTAATAAAATATTAAAATAAACCTAGTATAAAAACAAATATAATTATCACTCATTAAACATAAATGGTATTATTTTGTTGTCTACTGAAATTTAATGATTAGAAAATAAATAAATAATTTTATTTAAATAAAACCCTTCAATTTTTAAAGGTGATAATTGTAAAATCATTTTTATTCATATTTCATATAATTTAAGAAACTAATCACATATAATGGAATTCAATGTATGAAATTAAAAAATTAAACTCAATTAATCATAAATTGAAATTATATGTGATTACGTGTGCAAGATGATTCAAAATGACAATTTTCTGAAAAAGTGGGTTTTTATTGTATTTTTTACTTTTACTATAAATTTAATTTTAGAAATTGTGGTAATTTAATATTATTATGTAAAATTAAATTTTTTAATCATTATATCAAGATTAGTTTATTCTAAAATTTGGTATTTTTATAAATGGTTTTTTGGGAAAATATTAAAAAAATACGGATTTTAACAATTTTTTCACATTTCAATCATTATCATTCTATAATAATGAGTTTAAATTTTATAAAACTTTAATGATATTGTAAAGACCCGTAAAATTCAAGGGAAAGTTTTTCTTTAGAATTTTACAAGAGCGCGGTTTCAGACGGCACCTGATTCCGAGGCCCGGAGTGCCCGGAATCAATTTCCGAAGTTTGGCTCGGGTACGTTCAGTGAACGAACGAGCGGGAATTCCTAACTTTTGATCCGGTGCTCGGAATTGAAATCTGAGGGCACCGATGAACTTGCATCGCCGATATTCTCTTGAAGAGACCTTTTTGGAAGTTGCGTTTGTTGCGGGACGAAAGTTAGTTTTTGGGAGAATTATAAAAAGTTGAATAAAAAAATGTGGAATTCTTTTTATTTTACTTTTGTAGGTTAACTCCTCTCAAAGGGAGTTAGGGGTGGCACCCACACACACTTAACCTCCCTTGAGAGGATTAAGTGTGGTGGGACCCACAGGAACCTAAACCTCTCATCTTCCCCCTTAAACTTCCCTCTCTCCCTCATAAAAGTTTGTTAACTTAACATCTAATTAATTACACATGACATGGATAATTAATTAAGTGTTATGTTTTTGAATTTGAAGTTTTGAATTCCTTGGCTTAGTAAATAAAATAAGGAGGAACCTTATTTTATTTGGTTAGTTTTGTTTATTCATCTTGAGAGGTTTGAGAGATTTTTCTTCCTTCTTCAACCTTTGACGAAGAACGCTCAACTTGACGAAGAACGCTCAAGCTCCGACGAAGAACACCGCTCTTCTCTTCTTCGTCTTCCGTGTCAACAAGAGGGAATGCCACTTCCTCATCGGACTCCCTTCGTCGACATAAGAAGTTTCGCCAATGACGTGTCTCTTCGGGCGTATCTCTTCGTCAATGGATTTGACGAACGACTACCACGACGCCTGACCTCCACGACGTTGTCTTCTGCGGGACGTTGACAAATCTTCGAACTTATACCCAAGGTAGGGGTTGTTGTATTTTGTTTATTTATTTATCCTTGTTCGTGGTTCATGCATGATTAACGTAAGGATTTTAAGTTGTGTTATCATTTAACGTGAGGGGGGCCGGACCGCATGAACACGGCCGAACCCCCTCCATCGTTCTTGTTGATTTACCTTGCGGGTGGAAACAAGGTGGTGTGGTGTCGTCGCACCACGCGGTTAATCGTGCGATTATATTACGCGACGCCGTCGCACGCGCGCCATGGAAGAATCATCAAGAACGTGACGTCGTCGCGCCGCGTTGAAGGAAATCAAAGCCACGGCAGAGGGACGCGGTGTCGTCGCACCGTGCCGGACGATGAACACCGCGGCCGGTTCCGGGCCGCGGCGGAACGAGAAGACCGGCGGCCGGGCCGCCGGCGTCGGAAGCCGAAGAGGGGACCGGATTTTCCGGTCCTGTTGGAGAAAACCGGCCGGCAGTTGGCCGGCCGGAAGGTCAAAGGTCGGGGGAAGTAAATTCACCCGGCCAGCTCTAAAAACCCCCCTCATTTAAGAGGGGGGCGGTTTCCTTGAGGGGGGGGGGGGCAGGAGGCCCCCCGGTTTTCATCAAGCCGGCCCCCACGTGGGGGGCCGTTTTTTTTTCAAAGGGTGCGGCATATAGCCGCGCCGCCTCTTCAATCAAGCGGGGGCTTGATTCCCCCCGCGCGCTGCCTCCATGCGGCGCCAGGCCGTCGCACCGCCGCACCGCCGGCCGGCCAGCCGGGCGGGGTCGGACCTGGGTCGGGCCGACCCAAGGGGGAGGTCGGGCCGGGTCGGCCCGGACCCGGACCCCTCCGTTTCGAATCAGTTTCGGTCTTTTGGCCATAACTTGATCCACGGACCTCCGATCGACGAACCGTCTACGGAAACGCGATCCTTGGATCGAGATGGTCTTTTCGGTATATCGCACTCAAGGTTTCGGAATACTTTGAGTCCGGCCGGGTTGGTTCGTACACGAGACCAACCGGGCCCTCGGAGCAGAAACGCTCATATCTTGAGCTACGGACGTCCGATTGACGTGCCGTCAGCTTTGTTGAATTCCTCTAAGTGAGACGGATCTTTTGGCATACTCCGCCTGAGGTTTGGACGCAGGTGGACTGCGGTCGGGTTGGTTTTGCCTTAAAAACCAACCGGGCCCCTGGGACGAAAATGCCAATATCTCTCAGACCGGGCGTCCGATTGACGCGCCGTCTGCGACGTTGAGTTCCTGTTGACGATACGGAACTTTTGGATACATCAACTTCGGACTTCGTGTCAGTTGATGTATCATCCTCTCGGCTCGTGGAGCGGACCCTCCCGAACAAGTTTGCTGTGTGCGGGAACCCTAGGCTGGCTGCGACTGCTACTTCGACAGCGACGACCGTGCAGAGATCCTCAGTGGACTGCGGCGACGACTGTGCAGAGATCCTCCGTGGACTCCAACGACGACCGTGCAGAGATCCTCCGTGGACTCCGACGACGACCGTGCAGAGATCCTCAGTGGATTGCGGAGACGACTGTGCAGAGATCCTCAGCGGACTGCGACGACTACAGCACTAAGCGATCCTACGTGGATCAGTGCTTCAGGTCCTGCGTGGGCCCGGTCCTGTGTGGGCCCGATTGTAACAGCCCGAGATTTTATGAAAAATATTCTTTCTTATTTTACTAATGTCTTGTGTTATACGCTACACCAAAAGGAGCTTTCACAACACGCATCCTTGACTTGCCTTGCATTACACGCAAACCCAACCTTCCTCGATAGCGTGTGTGGTACGTAATCCTGAGTTTCACGAAACAATGATATGCTATTAAAATATTATTAAAACTAGCCGTTATGAATAGTAATAACCACTTTTTAAATTTTAGAAATTTTAACTCTCAAAATGGACTTCATTTTTGGATTCGGAGTATCGAATTTAGCCTAAGGTGAAATTTTGGTACTTTTCGGATAACTTTCATATTCTGATAAATAGTGAAAATTACTAAATTATAATTAAAAACAACTTTTTTAATCGAAATAATTAATAGTGATAAATCATTAATTTGAGTGGTTTTAAAGTATATTTAGAATATATTTTTACAATTTAATACAATGTTGGTCATTGGATGTAATTTCACATTTAAACTAGACATAAACAAGTGTCAATCTTTTGATAGATATTGTTTCTTAAAAACACGCTATTTGTTTTAACAGCGGGATTTAATTATAAAATTAATTAATGCAACTTTTATGTTATGAATTTGGTAAAATAGACTTCATTTTTGAATTCGGAATATGAAATATAGCTTGGGATGAAATTTTGGCATTGTTCTGAAAAACATCAATTTTTGATGAATAGTGAAACTACTAAGTGGTAGGTTAAAAACTGAATTTTGCATAAAACTTAATTTTACCGCTTCTGTGAATGGAATTTCGAAAATCCGAGAGACACGGTTAATATCAAGGACTAAAATGTGGTTCAATGAGATGAAAATAATTTTTTGGTGAATAGTAACTTTTTACTTTTTTTTACCACGGTTAATAGTAAATAGGGTAACTAAGGGTAAATATGATATTAATATTACCCTAACACATGTCCTAATTCTATTGGACAAGTGTAATTCGACCAAAAACAAACTTAGGAATAAAATATGACCATTTAGGCCCACTTGGATTAGATTAGGACATTTATTATTAATTTATTTAAAGAAGGGTTAAAATAGTTAAAATCAAAGTTTAATAAGTAAAAATAATTTTTAATATGGGGTTATACATAAGATAAATTCGACTATAAATATTCATTAGAAATCTAAAAAGATTTCCTAAATGATGGTATTTTATTTGTAATTTTTAGACATCAAATAATATAATTTATTTATGACACAAAGATGATGCATGTAATTATCTTATTAATGAAATATTGACATAATTGATAATATAAATACCAAAATAAATGTAATTTAAGACTTTTTATGAATTCCACTAATTTTCTAGGTTACTATGATATATTAGTGTTGATTTAATCAACTTGGTTCGAACATATAATTCTGTTATGACTTTCACAAAAATCATATATCAAATAGTGTCAAAATTGACACAAAATAGTTTTTAAATCAAATATTATATTATTAATTGTTATTTTATTCCTAAAAATCTAAGGTTGGGCCAAATGACTTAGATAAGGATATATGTATTAATAATATACAATTTGGGGTTCGTTTGGCATGTTATAGTAAGTTTACTAACCATATAGTGAAAGAAAACAAAAAGACACGGTAAAAGTTAAATTATTTAACTTAGAGTTAAATCTAATTGATAAGGTTAAAATAATACCCTAAACTTTTCTAAATCCTATTGGTTGATAGGATTTAGACCCATCCCCACTTTAGCTTCGAAATAATACCCTTTGGAACCATTATAAACCGATTTTAACTTTAATATAAAATAATATTTTGAGGTATTCCTAAGGTGCCCCTCTCCTCCCTTATAAAAGGACACCTCCTCCCCTTCCTCCTCACACCAATTTGAGCACTCAAGCTCGGCCAAACCCTGCCAATTTCTCCTCTCCACTTCCCTAGCAACATCCTAGAGGTTCTGGTCTTCCTCAAAGACCAATTTTAGTGCCCTAAGAGGAGGTCTCAAAGAGGCACTTCAAAGAAGAGGTAATTACCGTTACCAATTCTTTCATCTTTATTTCTTCTTCCACTTCTTCTTATTAGGTTGTTTAATTATGAAGTAATAACATCAGTATCACTCATATACTGATATGTTATTATAAGTATGAAACAACCCTATTTCCCCATCTATCCATCCTACGGAAAAAGAAATCACCGCGCGTGCGTACGTACGGAATACCGTCTCCACGCCGTGGTGTAATCTATTTTCCACCACCACCTTACATGGATGGGTATAATGGTGTAAAGAATAACTATACATAGTTATTACAACATCATATTGATTCTGATATATTGTATAATCCACTCCAATTCAATTCAATATTTATAGAAATGATATCATCGCTCGTGCGTACGTACGGAATACCGTCTCCACGACGCGATGAGATTCATTCTCCATGTTAACCATTTAAGAATGATTATAATGTATATATAAGAAATAATAATGAAATATATGACATTATAAAGCTACTGGATTTATGTATATATATACATATGTATGTCATCTACTTACTTCCATTTCAAGACAATAAGGAAAGGAAAACAGCGTTCATGCGTACGTACGGACTACCGTCTCCATGAACGGTGTTTTTCATTTTATTTATCTACCTATTATATATATATATATACTGAATATATATGATATATAAATCATATTTTATATTCTGGAAGTAAGTAAATCATGATATAAGTAATAATGATGTCAAGAACAACAAGTCAAAACACCTACGATAAATGAAACGATTTTACCCAAAACGCTTCTTTAACCTGGAATTTACAAAAGAACGGGTAATATAATATATCATAACAATGAATATGATTCTGTAATAAGTCAATAACATGATTTAAATCATTATACAAGAGGTTCGGACACTTACAAAGCAAGTCGTACCTAAGGTAAGGGAAATATCACAATCTCATTTTTATCCGAGATTGTTTATTCGTAAGTATTTACTGGGGTGTATTTTATCATCCACATCCATGTTCCCTCAATATGTAATATTGTTTCCATCCACTTGCAATAGTTTAAATCCAATTTTACCCTTAGGTTAGTTTTTAGTAAAGAATATGAAAGGAATCTTTTGTCGTTTTTCCGTACGAGGTACTTTTTGACTTTTCCGAAAAAAGTACGAAGAATGTTTTTTTTAACTTATACGGCATGAATGGATTTTTAAAACATTACTTCAAAGAAGCTTCCTTTACAAGTTTTAAAGTTTATTTTTAATCAACTTCTTTTGTTTTAAAGTCGAATGACATGTTATGAAAGGAAAAATGTTTTTTAAGAAGAAAGGATATTTTCCTCAAGAATGGAGTTCAAGTGTTTTATCAAAATTATTTTCCATCTAAGATAATAAAGGGTTATATTTTTATCCCTATTATTACATTGATTTGATCATGTTGTGATGGAATTATTTTTATTAATTCCTTTATCTTATATGAATTGATTTATGATGTCATGATGTTTCAAGAATCCCATTTTTGTTACTTGTGTTATGCGATGATGTATGTTTTATGACTATGTGGAACACATAAGAAAGGATTCATTATAAGATGGGTGGGACCTATATCTCCCTCCAATGCATTGGGTAAAGACTTTATATCTCATGAGATAGACATGGCTGGAACGGAAGGTTATTTCGGTTCAGTGATACAGGACTGAAACGAGGAGTGAACTCGGTTCAGAAAGGGACTTTGTCCACTAAGATAGTCTTGGCAATGAGTCATGACTAACAAGAAATGATTTTCCATGATTATGTGTGCATGCCACAAAGTTTCAAGTTTTATGTTATGATTATGGGGATCTCATTTTCACTTCTATGATTTATCCCATGTTATGATATTATGAGCTCTTTTGCAGGTTAAGATTTCCAAAAGCTATGTTCTTATGTATATGATGTGATTGATATTTCTTTTGTTTACCCTTACTGAGCATTTGAGCTCACCCTTTTATGTTTTCTTTTCCCCAGGATATAAAGAAAGGTTTTAGGTAAAAAAAAGGAAGATCTTTATGGGAGATGTTGAAGATCTTTCCCCACGATTAGAAGATTTTATTCGGAGTTTCCAAAGACACTAAACTATTACGATCCTTGTGTGTGTGTTTTTGTTATGTACTAAGTATTCCGCAAAAGTAATATAACGTCCATGTACGATAAGCTTCGGGTCTCTACAGTTGGTATCAAAGGAAAGGTTTAGTCAACCTTTGGAAACTAGGATGCGAGAACATTAGTGAGATCCCTAGAGATATTTCTAAGGTATGTCTAGGGATATCCCTAAGGTTAAGTATATGTATAGGTTATAGTACTAGAATTACGCTAACGGTCATAGAATTAAACCTAAGATGTTAGATATTGAAGGTACTCCCCCTTTATTATGTTGTTTTCCCTAGCATGATTTTTGCCTCTCACACTATTCTTTTTGGGTTTTAGACGATGGCTAGAACCCGAAGGAACCGTGTTGATCAATGCAATAGACAATGCAATGATTGCCCTCCTGAACAAACAAATGTTATGGGAGATGGAGTGCAAAATCTTATTGCTATACTTACACAAGCTATGAATCATTCTGGACTTCCAAATGAGCAGAGAAGGGAACAATATTCTATTGAGTCCTTCATGAGGCAACGTCCCCCTTCTTTCAGTGGGTCTTCTGATCCACTTGTGGCTGAACAATGGATCAGTACTACTGAAAAGATATTTTCAGTTCTTCAATGTTCTGAACATGATAAAGTCATCTTAGCAGTATATCGTTTGGAAGGTGAAACTGATCAATGGTGGAATCTTATCAAGAATACGAGACCAAGAGATGAAATTGAGTCCATGGAATGGGACGAGTTCAAGAACTTGTTTTTCAGTAAGTACTTCCCTCGTATTCTTCGAACAAAGATGGAGAAAGAGTTTCTTGAACTGAAGCAAAGGGACGATGAATCTGTTGGTACCTATGAAGCAAATTTTACAAGACTTGCAAGGTATGCTTCTGGAATTATCATCCACCCTGAAAGTAAAGTTGATCGATTTTTCAGTGGCTTAAAACCAAGTCTTCGAAGGGCATTAGCTATAAGAGACTTCAGTAGCTATGAAGAAATTGTGCGTTGTGCTATCAAGGTAGAAATGGAAGTTGGTGTTACATATCCATCTCATGGTTTTGACAAGAAACGAAAGATGGAGTTCAAGGAGAAATCTCAGAATAATGGTGAAAAGAAGATGAATGTTTCCTTATGCACAAAGTGTGGAAAGAAGCATGGTGGAGATTGTCTTAAAGGGACTAGAAAATGTTTTAAGTGTGGAAAAGAAGGTCATCGAGCAGCTGAGTGTCGAAGTAATGGAAAAAGGGTTTCTAATGATGTGAATAAAGTAAACACTGTAGAGAACGCACCACCAACACTTCAACGCTTCAAGTGCAAGGAAATGGGGCATTATGCTAATAATTGCCCTAATCCAAGGGTTAGTGATGATCAACATGAGCAACCACTGAAGGCAAAGGACAAAGGGAAATCACATGCGATCACTATTGGCAATGTTGAATATGACAACGATGTGGTGGAATGATTAAGTGTTTATGTAATGGGATTCCAAAATAATGTTGTATCATTGAGTATTTCAATATTTATTGATGTGGTATTCAAAGTGATTGAGATATTTTTTTGGAAATAAGATGATATGCGCATAATGAAGACGAGAAAATGAAATGTTTAATAGTATTCATGAGCTCATGATTGATATAAGGACTAAGTGATATCATGGTGTTAGTATATAGAATTTTGAGGATTTTGGTATGTGGAAAGAGTTAACTTTTAATAGAATTCGTGTTTTCAATAAGGTTCAATGGGTATTCAAGAGAGTACAAGATTAAGGCCTTTTAATGTTTGGAATGTGACCAACATAACATATCTTATGATATATGGGGATCAACGATGGTATTAAATCTCTGGTAATCGTTTCCACTATGTTATGAGAATGGACTGCAGTATTATGGATAAGCCTAAAGATTGGAATGGATTATGTTGGACATAAGTTAGTATTGTTTAAGGATAGAAGTTTTTTCGATATTATTGATGGGATGTTATAGTAATATAGTTTTATAAAAAGGACAACCTGCAGGACGGGCGACAGCCCATCGCTTCGGACAAGGCTGTAGGAATCGAACCCACAACCGAAGTGCGACTGGCCTTTATCGCCTACCACTGACCTACAGGAAGTCCCTGTTTAGTAGAAAATAGTTTTATTATATTAAGCAGTATGATATATGAAGTATAAGTCCATTTTAGGAACTATATATGATTAATCTCACTATAGAATGACTTATGTATATTTAATAACTTTTGCTTACCTTTTGTTTGAGACAGATGGAATGACCCGTCATTCTATCACATGATCTGCTAACACTTCACGAATAACAAATTCAACTTCATTTATTTAAGAGATGAAGTAGAAATTGTTCAAGGCACGAACAAAAGTGAGATTGTACCAAAATAAAGTAAGTATTTATTCTAAGCAAATTTTCAACTTTAGGGAAATGATCTTGAAAACCAAAAATGTTGTCCTAGTGATCTTATACCTGATGAATCAGATGGTACCTTATATCATCACAAATCTATGGATTTGTGATTACTGGCTTTTCCATAGCCATGTTCTCTACCACTCTCCATCAGAACATGATGGTTAGATTTCTCTTCCATATCCATATTTTCACCTATGTGGAAACCCAGTGATTAGTTTATTTGGGTAATCGTTACATTTCATACATTAGTTTTTAAAGCCAAGTTTTGGTATTCCCCTTTACGATGTGGGTTTCTATTAAAGAAACTTTCGAATTGTAAACCATTTATAACCCCGACGAATTTCGAGGGCGAAATTCATTTTAAGGGGGGTAGAATGTAACAGCCCGAGATTTTATGAAAAATATTCTTTCTTATTTTACTAATGTCTTGTGTTATACGCTACACCAAAAGGAGCTTGCACAACACGCATCCTTGACTTGCCTTGCATTACACGCAATCACAACCTTCCTCGATAGCGTGTGTGGTACGTAATCCGGAGTTTCACGAAACAATGATATGCTATTAAAATATTATTAAAACTAGCCGTTATGAATAGTAATAACCACTTTTTAAATTTTAGAAATTTTAACTCTCAAAATGGACTTCATTTTTGGATTCGGAGTATCGAATTTAGCCTAAGGTGAAATTTTGGTACTTTTCGGATAACTTTCATATTCTGATAAATAGTGAAAATTACTAAATTATAATTAAAAACAACTTTTTTAATCGAAATAATTAATAGTGATAAATCATTAATTTGAGTGGTTTTAAAGTATATTTAGAATATATTTTTACAATTTAATACAATGTTGGTCATTGGATGTAATTTCACATTTAAACTAGACATAAACAAGTGTCAATCTTTTAATAGATATTGTTTCTTAAAAACACGCTATTTGTTTTAACAGCGGGATTTAATTATAAAATTAATTAATGCAACTTTTATGTTATGAATTTGGTAAAATAGACTTCATTTTTGAATTCGGAATATGAAATATAGCTTGGGATGAAATTTTGGCATTGTTCTGAAAAACATCAATTTTTGATGAATAGTGAAACTACTAAGTGGTAGGTTAAAAACTGAATTTTGCATAAAACTTAATTTTACCGCTTCTGTGAATGGAATTTCAAAAATCCGAGAGACACGGTTAATATCAAGGACTAAAATGTGGTTCAATGAGATGAATATAATTTTTTGGTGAATAGTAACTTTTTACTTTTTTTTACCACGGTTAATAATAAATAGGGTAACTAAGGGTAAATATGATATTAATATTACCCTAACACATGTCCTAATTCTATTGGACAAGTGTAATTCTACCAAAAACAAACTTAGGAATAAAATATGACCATTTAGGCCCACTTGGATTAGATTAGGACATTTATTATTAATTTATTTAAAGAAGGGTTAAAATAGTTAAAATCAAGGTTTAATAAGTAAATCATTTTTAATATGGGGTTATACATAAGATAAATTCGACTATAAATATTCATTAGAAATCTAAAAAGATTTCCTACATGATGGTATTTTATTTGTAATTTTTAGACATCAAATAATATAATTTATTTATGACACAAAGATGATGCATGTAATTATCTTATTAATGAAATATTGACATAATTGATAATATAAATACCAAAATAAATGTAATTTAAGACTTTTTATGAATTCCACTAATTTTCTAGGTTACTATGATATATTATTGTTGATTTAATCAACTTGGTTCGAACATATAATTCTGTTATGACTTTCACAAAAATCATATATCAAATAGTGTCAAAATTGACACAAAATAGTTTTTAAATCAAATATTATATTATTAATTGTTCTTTTATTCCTAAAAATCTAAGGTTCGGCCAAATGACTTAGATAAGGATATATGTATTAATAATATACAATTTGGGGTTCGTTTGGCATGTTATAGTATGTTTATTAACCATATAGTGAAAGAAAACAAAAAGACACGGTAAAAGTTAAATTATTTAACTTAGAGTTAAATCTAATTGATAAGGTTAAAATAATACCCTAAACTTGTCTAAATCCTATTTGTTGATAGGATTTCGACCCATCCCCACTTTATCTTCGAACTAAGACCCTTTGGAACCATTATAAACCGATTTTAACTTTAATATAAAATAATATTTTGAGGTATTCCTAAGGTTCCCCTCTCCTCCCTTATAAAAGGACACCTCCTCCCCTTCCTCCTCACACCAATTTGAGCACTCAAGCTCGGCCAAACCCTGCAAATTTCTCCTCTCCACTTCCCTAGAAACATCCTAGAGGTTCTGGTCTTCCTCAAAGACCAATTTTAGTGCCCTAAGAGGAGGTCTCAAAGAGGCACTTCAAAGAAGAGGTAATTACCGTTACCAATTCTTTCATATTTATTTCTTCTTCCACTTCTTCTTATTAGGTTGTTTCATTATGAAGTAATAACATCAGTATCAATCATATACTGATATGTTATTATAAGTATGAAACAACCCTATTTCACCATCTATCCATCCTACGGAAAAAGAAATCACCGCGCGTGCGTACGTACGGAATACCGTCTCCACGCCGTGGTGTAATCTATTTTCCACCACCACCTTACATGGATGGGTATAATGGTGTAAAGAATAACTATACATAGTTATTACAACAGAATATTGATTCTGATATATTGTATAATCCACTCCAATTCAATTCAATATTTATAGAAATGATATCATCGCTCGTACGTACGTACGGAATACCGTCTCCACGACGGGATGAGATTCATTCTCCATGTTAACCATTTAAGAATGATTATAATGTATATATAAGAAATAATAATGAAATATATGACATTATAAAGCTACTGGATTTATGTATATATATACATATGTATGTCATCTACTTACTTCCATTTCAAGACAATAAGGAAAGGAAAACAGCGTTCATGCGTACGTACGGACTACCATCTCCATGAACGGTGTTTTTCATTTTATTTATCTACCTATTATATATATATATATATATATACTGAATATATATGATATATAAATCATATTTTATATTCTGGAATTAAGTAAATCATGATATAAGTAATAATGATGTCAAGAACAACAAGTCCAAACACATACGATAAATGAAACGATTTTACCCAAAACGCTTCTTTAACATGGAATTTACAAAAGAACGGGTAATATAATATATCATAACAATGAATATGATTCTGTAATAAGTCAATAACATGATTTAAATCATTATACAGGAGGTTCGGACACTTACAAAGCAAGTCGTACCTAAGGTAAGGGAAATATCACAATCTCATTTTTATCCGAGATTGTTTATTCGTAAGTATTTACTGGGGTGTATTTTATCATCCACATCCATTTTCCCTCAATATGTAATATTGTTTCCATCCACTTGCAATAGTTTAAATCCAATTTTACCCTTAGGTGAGTTTTTAGTAAAGAATATGAAAGGAATCTTTTGTCGTTTTTCCGTACGAGGTACTTTTTGACTTTTCCGACAAAAGTACGAAGAATGTTTTTTTTAACTTATACGGAATGAATGGATTTTTAAAACATTACTTCAAAGAAGCTTCCTTTAAAAGTTTTCATGTTTATTTTTAATCAACATCTTTTGTTTTAAAGTCGAATGACATGTTATGAAAGGAAAAATGTTTTTTAAGAAGAAAGGATATTTTCCTCAAGAATGGAGTTCAAGTGTTTTATCAAAATTATTTTCCATCTATGATAATAAAGGGTTATATTTTTATCCCTATTATTACATTGATTTGATCATGTTGTGATGGAATTATTTTTATGAATTCCTTTATCTTATATGAATTTATTTATGATGTCATGATGTTTCAAGAATCCCATTTTTGTTATTTGTGTTATGCGATGATGTATGTTTTATGACTATGTGGAACACATAAGAAAGGATTCATTATAAGATGGGTGGGACCTATATCTCCCTCCAATGCATTGGGTAAAGACTTTATATCTCATGAGATAGACATGGCTGGAACGGAAGGTTATTTCGGTTCAGTGATACAGGACTGAAACGAGGAGTGAACTCGGTTCAGAAAGGGACTTTGTCCACTAAGATAGTCTTGGCAATGAGTCATGACTAACAAGAAATGATTTTCCATGATTATGTGTGCATGCCACAAAGTTTCAAGTTTTATGTTATGATTATGGGGATCTCATTTTCACTTCTATGATTTATCCCATGTTATGATATTATGAGCTCTTTTGCAGGTTAAGATTTCCAAAAGCTATGTTCTTATGTATATGATGTGATTGATATTTCTTTTGTTTAACCTTACTGAGCATTTGAGCTCACCCTTTTATGTTTTCTTTTCCCCAGGATATAAAGAAAGGTTTTAGGTAAAAAAAAGGAAGATCTTTATGGGAGATGTTGAAGATCTTTCCCCACGATTAGAAGATTTTATTCCGAGTTTCCAAAGACACTAAACTATTACGATACTTGTGTGTGTGTTTTTGTTATGTACTAAGTATTCCGCAAAAGTAATGTAACATCCATGTACGATAAGCTTCGGGTATCTACACCGATCCTGTGTGGGTCTGATCCTGCGTGGGTGAGCGCTCAACGGTTCTGTGTGAGCCAGCGCCTACAGGTCCTGCGTGGGCCCGGTCCTGTGTGGGCCCGATCCTGTGTGGGTCATCTCTCAGCGGTTCTGTGTGTGCCAACTCCTACAGGTCCTGCGTGGGCCCGATCCTGTGTGGGTCACTGCAAGGTTAGTACCTATCGATCCTTCGTGGGTCCGACGACTTAGATGGTTCAATGATCATCTTTATCGTCATCCGAAAAAGTATACCTGTGTGAGCTGAATCTTGTGTTACTCTCCTTTGTGGATTGTGTTGAGCTATCCTGTGTGGATTTACTGTTTACTATCCTTTGTGGATTGTGTTGTTCTATCCTGCGTGGGTATGCGTTTTGCTTTCTTGTGTGGACTGGGTTGTGCTTGGGCTCGGACGTTGGAGCCGAACGGGGAATTTCAGACATAGGTATATGTATGGGCATATACCTAAGTCGTGTCAGATGTTACTTTGTGATTGCATCTCTTCTTCGTGATTTATCCTTTGTGGATTTCGGGAGACCTTCGGGGGTCTCGGGGTCCCTACTGAGTATCTTATACTCACCCCTGCACGGGCTATGCCCGCACTTCGTGGTGTTGGTTGCAGACGACGGACAGCGCTGATCGTGGAGGAGGCGTGCGGAGCAGGACAGTACCTGGAGGTGGACCACTGGGCGGGACGTACTCGGAGCGGTTAGGTGGACCCGAGGAGAAGTGGAGGCTATCTGTACCCACCCTTCAGGTGGGACTTCCAGAGGATGGCTCGACGCAGCAGTTTTTCCTTTCAGTTGCAGTTTTTCCTTTCAGTTGTACTTTACAGTTGGGCTTGTATTTCCGGCCCCTTTTACTTTCAGCACAGCTTGTACAGTTTTTACTTAGTGTTTACTTTTCCTCTTGCTTACTCTGTGGTGCTTGTTTACTTTTCAAAGGCAATGCCTTCCCTTTTGTTGGGATTTATGCCTTGGTGCTAGTCGCCAGCCCCTGGCCTATGGAAGGCGGGCTTGGGGTAGTCACGGCACGGGCCCCGAGGACAGGTCGTGACAAATTGGTATCAAAGGAGTTCGGTTCTACCGCGAACTCTGATCTTTTCTATGTGAAGCAATAATGTTTAGCGTATTGAGTGTGGTTATCAGTCCAGGGAGTCCAGTGTTGGTGCGGCGGCCGACGTATCCGTACACCAGGACCTTGACTTCTAATTTCCGACCTAATGTACGAAAACATTGATTGCGTGTGTGTTTCAAAGTTTTCTTTGTGATTACTTATATCAGCTCACCAGGTATACTGTTCTGACCGTGGAGCACCTATTTCCTTTTCAGGATGGCCCCACGACGGCAGCCAGCTAGGGTTCCGAGAGTCGAGCGTGACGACAGCCCACCGAGCGACGAGGCCTCGGTGCAGGGCCCTTTGTCAGCAGTGGCACCGGCGATAGCTCTACCCGCCGAGCCCCCGATGCTTCCAGCAGCAGCCGCTGACGATGCACGTCGCCTCAGCGCACTGCATGAGTTTCAGCGCCAGCGACCACCCAGGATTCGCGGGGAGACGGATCCCCAGGCAGCAGAGGACTGGCTGGAGGCAGTGGTACGAGTGTTTAGGCTAGTGAGGACACCAGCAGACCTCATGGTGATCCTCGCTGCGAGCCTACTACACGCAGCAGCAGGACGATGGTGGAGGTTGATGCTCCAGGTGTACGATGAGGAATCTCTACTTTGGATGGACTTTGAGAGCCTCTTCCGTTCGGAGTTCGTCCCAGCCACCCTTCGTGCGGTGCGTATCCAGGAGCTTCTTCAGCTGCGGCAGGGCAGCATGACAGTCGCTCAGTACTCAGCGAGATTTACCGATCTCTCGCGCTACTCGACCGACATGGTACGAGACTCATTCTTCCGGGCCCGGACCTTCGAGCAGGGTTTGAGACACAAGATTAGGGCATCACTGATCTCCCTCAGCATACCGACTCAGACAGGAGTACTGGAGCAGGCCCTTCTGATCGAGAGCTTCCTTGCTGAGTCTACACCAGTACAGCGACCCACCGCAGGGTGGCACGTGGCAGAGTCATCTGCAGCAGGCAGTCGACGGATGACTCAGGGGTCCAGACAGACCAGACCATCGGGCAGACGACCTCAGGACACTGGCTCAGCAATGCGGGGCACACAACGAGGAGCCAGTCTTTCGAGAGGCAGACAGTTCTACTCGTGCGGCGGGCAGGGCCACATGGCTCGTGACTACCCGACCCGCCATGCCGAGGAGCAGCAGACAGTTGAGGGACCACCGAGGCAGAGGAAGAGGGTCGACCGTGGCGGTCCGCAGGGAGGAGGCGGACCAGGTAGAGGAGCTGGACGAGCAGCCGGTGGTGGGCGACGCTTTGAGGCTCTGCCACCACCACCACCAGGAGGTCCACCCCGACCACAGGGAGCTAGCGGGCAGAGACAGGTACATCTCCAGGCAGCAGAGTCCTACGACCACGGCGCACATGAGATGATTCGAGGTACTATCTGTGTCTATTCCACCCTTGCTGCAGTTCTTATAGACACAGGAGCGAGTCACTCTTTCATAGCCGCTGCCCTTGTTCGGAGCTCGGAGATTCCGACAGAGCCGTTGGCTCGATCCTTACGGCTAGAGACTCCTACGGGAGCAGACTCGACGATTACGCACTGGTGCCAGCAGTGTGAGCTTACTCTAGGAGGCAAGAGCTTCGGCTGGGATCTTCTTGTAGCAGCGTCGAGGCCTTACGACGTCATCTTGGTCATGGATTGGCTATCTACGGTCCATGCCCAGATTGACTGTTTTAGGCGCAAGGTGCGATGTGTGCGCACCAACGGGAGCAGGTTCACCTTCACCGGCGAGAAGTGAGCCTTAGCAGCACAGGATGGACTCACACAGAGGAGAGGTTAGCCCATCACTCATCAGTTGGCTAGCCTCATCCTAGGAGCAGTTGACGTGTGGAGTCCCAGTTTTCCTGCAGTGGTGGATCAGTACGCGGACGTCTTTCCCGACGACGTTCCAGGACTACCTTCTCGCAAATAGGTAGACTTTTATATCGACCTGTACCCCGAGACAGCCCCGATATCCACCCCAGCATATCGGATGGCCCCCGCTGAGCTTCGAGAGCTGCAGGTACAGTTGGAGGACTTGCAGGGCAAGGGGTTCATCCGACCCATTGTTTCGCCCTGGGCTTCCCCGATTTTGTTTGCCAAGAAGGCGGACGGGAGCTTGCGACTGTGTGTCGATTATCGTCGCCTGAATCAGGTGACAGTGAGGAACAAGTATCCGCTAACCAGGATTGATGACCTCTTCGACCAGCTCAAGGGAGCACGGTGGTTCTCGAAGATAGACCTCAGTTCAGGCTATCATCAGCTCAGAGTTCGAGACGAGGATGTGCAGAAGACGGCCTTTAGGTGTCAGTATGACCACTATGAGTTCTTGGTTATGCCTTTCGGCGTGACCAACGCTCCAGCAGTGTTCATGAGCCTCATGAATAGGATCTTCCAGCCATACCTCGATCGATTTGCCGTGGTCTTCATCGACGACATTTTGGTGTACTCGACGACGGAGGAGGAACACGCCTACCACCTGCGTGTTGTACTAGACACACTCCGAGAGCACCAGCTTTATGGCAAGCTCTCAAAGTGTCAGTTCTGGTTATGTGAGGTCCACTTCTTGGGGCATGTCATTTCTGAGGCGGGAGTTGCAGTGGATCCCGCGAAGATCGAGGCAGTGCTAGCTTGGGAGCCACCCAAGAGCGTGGCAGAGGTGTGGAGTTTCTTGGGATTAGCCGGATACTATCAGAGATTTGTGCCGGACTTCTCTAGAGTTGCAGCCACACTCTCAGTGTTGACGAAGAAGGGGAAACCCTTCGTGTGGTCAGACAGATGTCAGCAGAGCTTCCAGGAGCTGAGGCAGAGGTTGACCAGCGCACCTATCTTGAGGTTGCCTGAGGAGGGAGTTGGATACGTAGTCTACTGCGATGCATCAGGGACCGGACTCGGGTGTGTCCTGATGCAGGAGCGGGCCGTGATTGCCTACGGATCACGTCAGTTGAGGCCTCATGAGCAGAACTACGCTACCCATGACTTGGAGTTGGTAGCAGTAGTCTTTGCCCTGAAGACATGGCGACACTATCTGATGGGCGAGCGCTTCACAGTCTTTTCTGACCACCAGAGTCTCAGGTACATCTTCTCTCAGAAGGACCTGAACCTGAGGCAACAAAGATGGCTCGAGTTCCTCCAGGACTATGACTTTGAGATAGTCTATACTCCTGGGAAGGGGAACGTATTGGCTGATGCCCTCAGCAGGAGGACGGGCATCCAGCTACTTGAGGAGGCGACAGAGCAGCTAGCCTCTTTGAAGATATCCTTCGTGGATAGAGATGGAGCAGCCTTCCTTCAGTCTCTCACAGTCACTCCTCCACTACTGCAGCGGGTCAGAGAGGCACAGCGTGAGGACGCTGACTGTGAGACATGGCGTGCACAGATATCCTCGGGACAGGCACCTGATGGTTTCTCCCTTGGAGCAGAGCACGACATCCTTTTCAGAGGACGTACCATGGTACCAGTCGCTTTGCGAGAGGAAGTGCTGAGAGAGTTTCACACTTCTCCTTTGGCGGTACATCTTGGAGTGGCGAAGATGTACCAGGACCTCAGACGACAGCACTGGTGGCCGGGCATGAAGAAGGGAGTAGCAGAGTTCGTTTCTCGATGCCTCACCTGCCAGCAGGTGAAGGCAGAGCATCAGGTACCAGCAGGCTTGGTACAACCCTTGGAGGTTCCGGAGTGGAAGTGGGACGACATATCTATGGACTTCGTGACTGGACTTCCACGCACTTCCAGAGGTCACGACTCCATATGGGTGATTGTTGACCGACTCACCAAGTCGGCACACTTCTTACCCATCAGAGAGCAGGGCTCAGTGGAGAGCTTAGGACGTCTCTACGTTCAGGATATTTTGCAGCTCCACGGCGTGCCATCATCTATCGTATCCGATCGAGATGCCTGCTTTACTTCCCGTCTTTGGAAGGGGTTACAGGAGGCGTTCGGGATGCAGCTACGTCTAAGCACAGCCTTTCACCCTCAGATGGATGGTCAGACGGAGAGGACCATTCAGACTCTCGAGGACATGCTCCGCGCATGTGTTCTCGACTTTGGTAGTAGCTGGGAGGACCACCTACCCTTGGTGGAGTTTGCGTACAATAACATCTACCACTCCACCATCGGGATGGCACCGTACGAGGTGTTGTACGGCCGACCTTGTAGATCTCCTTTGTGTTGGACATACCCTGGAGAGTCAGCACTGGTAGGACCGGAGATGGTCCAGGCCACGACAGAGAATGTCCAGGACATCCAGGAGCGGATGAGGACAGCTCAGATCCGGCAGAAGTCAGATGCTGACAGGAGGTGGAGGCCACTAGAGTTCGAGGATGGCGACCACGTCTTCTTGCGGGTCTCACCTCGACGTGGTATTCGGAGATTTGGCCGAGGCGGCAAGTTATCTCCGCGCTTCATCGGACCCTTCCAGATTCTCAGCAGGATTGGTGAGGTGGCTTATCGCCTGGCTCTACCACCTCAGTTGCACTGGGTGCACGATGTCTTCCACGTGTCTCAGCTGAGGAGATACGTGCACGACCCGACGCACATCATTGACCATGGGGAGCTTGACGTTGATGATGGGGCGACTTTTACGGAGGTCCCGGTGGAGATAGAGGATCGACAGGAGCGGGTCCTACGTGGGTGATCGATTCCTCTTGTGCGCATCAGATGGCAGCACGGGAATCTCCAGGAGAACACATGGGAGCGGGAGGCTCAGATGCGTGTTCAGTACCCTCATTTGTTTCCCTAGTTTTTGATGTATCTTTACGGGGACGTAAAGCCCTAAGGTGGGAGTAATGTAAAGACCCGTAAAATTCAAGGGAAATTTTTTCTTTAGAATTTTACAAGAGCGCGGTTTCAGACGGCACCTGATTCCGATGCCCGGAGTGCCCGAAATCAATTTCCGAAGTTTGGCTCGGGTACGTTCAGTGAACGAACGAGCGGGAATTCCTAACTTTTGATCTGGTGCTCGGAATTGAAATCCGAGGGCACCGATGAACTCGCAACGCCGATATTCGCTTAAAGAGACCTTTTCGGAAGTTGCGTTTGTTGCGGGACGAAAGTTAGTTTTTGGGAGAATTATAAAAAGTTGAATAAAAAAATGTGGAATTCTTTTTATTTTACTTTTGTAGGTTAACTCCTCTCAAAGGGAGTTAGGGGTGGGACCCACACCCACTTAACCTCCCTTGAGAGGATTAAGTGTGGTGGGACCCACACGAACCTAAACCTCTCATCTTCCCCCTTAAACTTCCCTCTTTCCCTCATAAAAGTTTGTTAACATAACATCTAATTAATTACACATGACATGGATAATTAATTAAGTGTTATGTTTTTGAATTTGACGTTTTGAATTCCTTGGCTTTGTAAATAAAATAAGGAGGAACCTTATTTTATTTGTTTAGTTTTGTTTATTCATCATGAGAGGTTTGAGAGCTTTTTCTTCCTTATTCAACCTTTGACGAAGAATGCTCAACTTGATGAAGAACGCTCAAGCTCCGACGAAGAACGCCGCTCCTCTCTTCTTCGTCTTCTGTGTCAACAAGAGGGAACACCACTTCCTCATCGGACTCCCTTCGTCGACATAAGAAGTTTATCCAACGACGTGTCTCTTCGGGCGTATCTCTTCGTCAACGGATTTGACGAACGACTACCGCGACGCCCGACCTCCGCGACGTTGTCTTCCGCGGGACGTTGACAAATCTTCGAACTTATACCCAAGGTAGGGGTTGTTGTATTTTTTTTATTTATTTATCCTTGTTCGTGGTTCATGCATGATTAACGTAAGGATTTTAAGTTGTGTTATCATTTAACGTGAGGGGGGCCGGACCGCATGAACACGGCCGAACCCCCTCCATCGTTCTTGTTGATTTACCTTGAGGGTGGAAACAAGGTGGCGTAGTGTCGTCGCACCACGCGGTTAATCGTGCGATTATATTATGCGAAGCCGTCGCGCGCGTGCCATTGAAGAATCATCAAGAACGTGACGCCGTCACGCCGCGTTGAAGAAAATCAAAGGCACGGTGGAGGGACGCGGTGCCGTCGCACCGCGCCGGACGACGAACACCGCGGCCGGTTCCGGGCCGCGGCGGAACGAGAAGACCGGCGGCCGGGCCGTCGGCGTCGAAAGCCGAAGAGGGGACCAGATTTTCCGGTCCCGTTGGAGAAAACTGGCCGGCAGTTGGCCGGCCGGAAGGTCAAAGGCCGATGGAAATAAATTCCCCCGGCCAGCTCTAAAAACCCCCCTCATTTAAGAGGGGGGCGGTTTCCTTGAGGGGGGGGGGGGGGGGCAGGAGGCCCCCCGGTTTTCTTCAAGCCGGCCCCCACGTGGGGGGCCGTTTTTTTTCAAAGGGCGCGGCATATAGCCGCGCCGCCTCTTCAATCAAGCGGGGGCTTGATTCCCCCCGCGCGCTGCCTCTGTGCGGCGCCAGGCCGCCGCGCCGCCAGGCCGCCGGCTGGCCAGCCGGCCCGGGTCGGGTCGACCCGGTTCGGGTTGACCCGGTTCGGGCCGACCCAAAGGGGGGGGGGGGGTCGGCCCGGACCCGGACCCCTCCGTTTCGAATCAGTTTCGGTATTTTGGCTATAACATGAGCCACAGACCTCTGATCGACGAACCGTCTACGGAAACACAGTCCTTGGATCGAGACGGTCGTTTCGGTATATCGCACTCAAGGTTTCGGAATACTATGAGTCTGGCCGGGTTGGTTCGTACACGAGACCAACCAGGCCCTCAGAGCGGAAACACTCATATCTTGAGCTACGGACGTCCGATTGGCGTGCCGTCAGCTTTGTTGAATTCCTCTAAGTGAGACGGATCTTTTGGCATACTCCGCCCGAGGTTTGGACGCAGGTGGAGTGCGGTCGGGTTGGTTTTGCCTTAAAAACCAACCGGGCCCCTGGGACGAAAATGCCAATATCTCTCAGACCGGGCGTCCGATTGACGCGCCGTCTGCGACGTTGAGTTCCTGTTGACGATACGGAAATTTTGGATACATCAACTTCGGACTTCGTGTCAGTTGATGTATCAGCCTCTCGGCTCGTGGAGCGGACCCTCCCGAACGAGCTTGCTGTGTGCGGGAACCCTAGGCTGGCTGCGACTGCTACTTCGACAGCGACGACCATGCAGAGATCCTCAGTGGACTGCGGCGACGACTGTGCAGAGATCCTCCGTGGACTCCGACGACGACCGTGCAGAGATCCTCTATGGACTCCGACGACGACCGTGCAGAGATCCTCAGGGGACTGCGGCGACGACTGTGCAGAGATCCTCAGCGGACTGCGACGACTACAGCACTCAGCGATCCTTCGTGGATCAGTGCTTCAGGTCCTGCGTGGGCCTGGTCCTGTGTGGGCCCGATCCTGTGTGGGTCCGATCCTGCGTGGGTCAACGCTCAGCGGTTCTGTGTGAGCCATCGCCTACAGGTCCTGCGTGGGCCCGGTCCTGTGTGGGCCCGATCCTGTGTGGGTCATCTCTCAGCGGTTCTGTGTGAGCCAACTCCTACAGGTCCTGCGTGGGCCCGATCCTGTGTGGGTCACTGCAAGGTTAGTACCTATCGATCCTTCGTGGGTCCGACGACTTAGATGGTTCAATGATCATCTTTATCGTCATCCGAAGAAATATACCTGTGTGAGCTGAATCTTGTGTTACTCTCATTTGTGGATTGTGTTGAGCTATCCTATGTGGATTTACTGTTTACTCTCCTTTGTGGATTGTGTTGTTCTATCCTGCGTGGGTATGCGTTTTGCTTTCCTGTGTGGACTGGGTTGTGCTTGGGCTCGGACGTTGGAGCCGAACGGGGAATTGCAGACATAGGTATATGTATGGGCATATACCTAAGCCGTGTCAGATGTTACTTCGTGATTGCATCTCTTCTTCGTGATTTATCCTTTGTGGATTTCGGGAGACCTTCGGGGGTCTCGGGGTCCCTACTGAGTAGCTTATACTCACCCCTGCACGGGCTATGCCTGCACTTCGTGGTGTTGGTTGCAGACGACGGACAGCGCTGATCGTGGAGGAGGCGTGCGGAGCAGGACAGTACCTGGAGGTGGACCACTGGGCGGGACGTACTCGGAGCGGTTAGGTGGACACGAGGAGCAGTGGAGGCTATCTGTACCCACCCTTCAGGTGGGACTTCCAGAGGACGGCTCGACGCATCAGTTTTTCCTTTCAGTTGCTGTTTTTCCTTTCAGTTATACTTTACAGTTGGGCTTGTATTTCCGGACCCTTTTACTTTCAGCACAGCTTGTACTGTTTTTACTTAGTGTTTACTTTTCCTCTTGCTTACTCTGTGGTGCTTGTTTACTTTTCAAAGGCAATGCCTTCCCTTTTGTTGGGATTTACGCCTTGGTGCTAGTCGCCAGCCCCTGGCCTATGGAAGGCGGGCTTGGGGTAGTCACGGCACGGGCCCCGAGGATGGGTCGTGACAGATATACCATATATATATTATAATATTTTATAATTCATTTAAAAATATTATTTTGAACATAGAAATCTATAGTTTAAATTTTAAAAATCTATTTTTTTTTTGAAATAATTTTTTCTCTCTTATTTAGTAATAAATTATTAACAAGGTTAATTTTGGTTTAGTTTGAAAATAAAATATGATAAATTTAAAAATAAATAATCAAATCAAATCCATTATATTCAGTTTTCACTTGATCATAGTGTAAAATCATTTCATTGCTTTAAAAGTGAATTTTTCTAAAAATAGATTTCATTTATATTGACACAATGTTTCTTCACATTGGATGAAATGATTATGAATGGTAGCTAAAGTATATTAGATATATTAAGATCCATAATAAAAATCAGACAAACCTTTTTAGGTTGTCCTGCGCGCACACCCCTGTGCAGCAGAAGTCTTGCGTATCCCCCTTCGCAACACTGGTTGAATGACCACACCAGCATAGGTATCTACATCAGGTAACTACCCCATATACTTGCACAGGTATCTAATTCATCCAGGGCCCCATGTTTTCATATAAATATGACCCTTGGGATACACATTTACAAGACTAAAAAAGCAGAAGAATCCTCTAAGCTCTTGTTGTGCAACCACTTCAGGTCCTCCAAAACATTTCATGTATATCTCTATAAAACACATGATAAGAAGGAATAAAGAGGGATAGATGGATAAATGTCCCTTTTGGGTATGAAAAAGAAGATACCTATGAGGGGAACCATTCCTATTTAGTTGAAATAAACTATAGTGAAGAACTCTTTCCTAAACCTAGACCTATATAAGACCCTTCAAGGGACAGCTGATGAGACACTTTGATCCTAGAGAAAGGCCATGGCCAAGTATTATTTCCCAGGTGATCCATCACTCAAGGAAGCTCCATATTGTGCAAGTCTACCCCCATAATAAAATAACTTCTATCTCCTCCTAGGTCCTGTGTGAATCACCTACAACTCACCAAACATTGACCTGTGCGAGACACCATATAAGCCCTATTTTAAGACATCAATGAAAGGGATCCAATTCCATAGGATCCCTCATCTAGGGTGACCAAAATGAATCCTACAATAAATCCTCTGGACTTGAATGAACATGGAAAGAGATATAGTATCACACCTCCCATTTGAATATGAATTCCTTTAATCATATGTGTCACACACTGGTCCTACCTAATTGGTAGTTTCTTCAGGATTAATGTGGATATAGATTCTCTCAATCACAAGGTCCTTGATCCTTGGGGGGGGGGGGGTGTCAGGTATTTTCTGATCTTGAATTTGAGGGAAAAGACCAAGTTTTTTCCTCATCATCTCAAGACTTAGGACCTTCCATTCCCAATAAGGAGGTCCAAATCATGCTTTCCCTTCCTTTTGAGGTGTAATGTATTGTCCTACTCTCTTCCCCAGGAACCAGTCTCTATGGAATCCCTATGGGAGTAAGAACCAAATCCCCTTTACTATACCTATCATACTTTATTCCTTCCTCCTTATCTATACACATGGTCTATATCCTCTGAGGTATTAAGACATGACTATCCATGGTACAAAGAATAGAGTATATGAGCGCTAAATCTTGTTGTCTTTCACTCTCCCTTTGGGTCTTGGACTCATATACCCATTGTAATAATATAATGTGTTGGTAATTGGATCTTCCACATCCTCCTATTACTAACACCGAGGAAGAAAAATATGGGATTAAATATTACTGGTGATCATGACATTCAAACGATCCCAGAACTTTCAGAATCATTCCATGTGTAAGACCCAATCAAATATTGGTATCCTACTTTTGTTTTTTAAAAAAAAGTGGAGCCTCGGTCAAAGACCCAGGTGCAATTTATTAATGAAAGAAATAAAGGAGGCTACAACAATCTGAAAGAGGGATACTTATTACAATCTTTCTCATAATGAGGAATCGAGTCGTCAGGCAAAACATCCAACCAGGTAATGTCCTGATTGACTCCTATATTGGATAGACTATCCGCAACCACGTTTTCTTCATGGAACACAAGTGTAGCAATGTATGAGAGATCTGCAAGCAAGGTAAGGCATTTCATCCATCTAGAGATAAGTTGCCATGCGAGGTGCACCACCCCTATCCAAATAGCTTGGACCACAGTGGTATAGTCGCATTCAATCCAGATCTTGTTCCATCCTTTTTTCTTGGCATAATCCACAGCATGTATGACGCCCAACATTTCAGCTTCCAAGGCTGAAGCCGTACCGCATTCGCTGAAGAAGCATCCAAGGCATCTGCCAAGAAAGTCTCTGAAAATGGCGCCACATCCTGCCGGTCTCGGGTTACCCCTAGAAGCTCTGTCAACATTTACTTTGATCCATCCTAGAAACGGGGCTTGCCAGAAGACCTAAAAGGTACATCGAGGTTGTCTATAGGACCCCGCAATCCGACGGCAGTGAAGGATCTCGAAATCACCAACAGAATTGTCACAATGATCCTTCTGAAGCAAGGTGGCATCCTTGATGGCAGTAAGAATACATATTTTACCTGCATTTAGATTTAAAGAGTAGTTATTGTGAATAAAATTATTACAGCCAAACCAGATCACATGTAAAAGCTCTGCCACCACAGCCAAATAGAGGTTCCGGATTTTCTTGAAAAAATCCCCATTCACAAATTGTTGGGTTTGAGAGTTTATAGTTCTAGGGAGAGTCCATATGAAACCAAAAATGTTATAAATGTAATTCTAGAGAGCTGCAGCTGTAGCACAAGAAAAAAACAGATGATTAGCATCCTCACGGTGTTGATTGCACATATAACATTTAGAACATAGAGAAATTCCAAAAGTTTGAAGACATATATCAGTAGGGACTCTATTATTCCCAACTCTCCAAATGAGGGTGAGGCACGAGGGACTAATCCAAGGCTTGTTAAAAGTTTCCAACCAAGCAAGATTTGAGACAAAATCATTAAAAAATTAATTGTAGAAAAGTTTCGAATCAAGGACACCATTAGAAGCAGGTTCCCAGATAAGAAAATCATCAGTGTTAGAGAAAGAATAGTTTCCAATAATGTTCCTGATATTGTCTAGAAGGGTGATGTCATTAGAGTTGACAACCTCTCTTATAGTAGAAGTGGTGTTCTCAGGAAGAGTGGTGGGCGTAAGCATAGAGATTAAAGGAATACCAGTCCAGTTATCTATCCAAAAATTCAAGGAGGAATCAACACATACAATCCACCTAGATTTATTCATGATTTTGATAAATGAGCATCTAATGGAAGGCCATATGGAAGAAGTGATGTAGCCCAGGTTACCATTTCGAAGTTTGGTAACAAATCTCTTCTTAATAAAGACTAAGGAGTCAGAGTTGCTGTGAATCAGGTTAAAAGTCATTATAACTTGTAAAGATTCATTAAAAAGATTAAGATTCTTGATACCAAGGCCACCTTTATCCAAAGGTTTACAACAAGTGGACCAGGGTATGGTGACAATCTTTCTTTCAATCGTACTGCCTGTCTAGACAAAATTTTTGATGCAAACGTTGATTTTTTTGAGAAGGCTAGTGGGCCAGCTATAGACCATCATCGAGTAAACCATCTTGGAAACAATAGCTGACTTAACAAGGCAGATTCTACCAGCCATAGAGAGATATTTACCCTTCCAAGTTGATAATTGATTGATAATTTGGTCAACAATATCGTGAAAATAGATGGATTTAGGTCTCCCTCAGAAGATAGGGACCCCAAGATAAGTGAAGGGGAAAGAGCCTCCTTTTATTCCTAGGTAGTCAATGATATGTTTTTTTCTATTGGAGTTGAAGTTTTTTCCAAAGAAAACAAAAGATTTATTCCAACCAATCGCTTGTCCCGAAACATCCTCATAATCTGCCAGTGCACCTTTGAGGTTTCGAATGTTCCTCATATCACCCTTTAAGAATAAGATAATATCGCCAGCATATAAAAGATGAGTAGAAACATTATAATTTCTAGAAGTCTGGATAGGGTTAATTTTTTTTGATTAACGAGGCTCGTTAGAAGTCTACTTAAGTAATCCTCATCAATAGAAAAAAGAATGGCAGAAAGGGGGTCACCTTGCCTAACCCCTTTGGAGCATTTGAAGTAACCTTTAGGAGACCCATTGACTAGCACCGATATGGTAGCAGAGCCAAGTAAGGTAAGGATCATTTTAATAAAAGATTCAATAAACCCAAAGCTTTTGAGAACCTTTAGAATAAAGTTCCAGTCCATTGTGTCGAAAGCTTTCATGATGTCAAGCTTAATGGCTACACTGCCTCCTCTAGTGACTTTTTTCAGCAGATTAGTACATTCCGAGGAAAGGAAGATACAAGATTGAATGGTTCTCCCTTTGATAAAACTGAATTGGTTCCATGAAAGAATTCTGTTTGTAATGAGAGTGATCCTGTTGGAAATCAGCTTAGAAATCACTTTATAGAGAGTGTTGATGAGTGAAATAGGGCGGAAGAGATGAATCTCAGCCGCATTTTCAACTTTAGGGATAAGGGTGAGGAATTGGGCATTAATCCCATGAGGAAGAACACCGTTGGAGAAGAAGCATTTAACCAGATTACAAACGTCCAATTGGATGAGATCCCAGTACTACTAGAAAAAACCATTGTTAAAACCATCAGGACCCGAGGCACTATATCACTCATGCATGACCTCGCATGCTTCATTACTTTTGCCTTATTCATACCTAGGAAATGTATCTAGATGGGTATTAATACACGACTATACATGGTACAATGATAGAAAGATACATGCACCAATTCCCACTCTCTTTCCTTCTAACTTTAGGTATTCACTTCATCCACTAGTAGACAAAATGGATTGTGTGGTCTATTGGATCTACCACTTCCTATTGTTCCTTACATTGATCATGACTCGATGGGCATAGAGGTTGGCGTTGATATTGACATTCACACAATCCAAAACCATTAGGCATCATACCAACTATAGGCCCAATAAAACCTGGGCTTCCTACTCAGAATATGACCCAACAATATAACCATACCAACTAAGGGAATAATTCCTTGTGTAAGATCCAACCAAAAAATGGATAACTACTTTGTATAATACCCAAACAAGTCACCATATATCAAAAGGTAATCCTCACAAAAGTTAATCTCAACTCAATCCTCTAAAAGAGTCATAGTCTATTATGAGAAAAACTGTTATAGGACTTATATATGAATGGGTCCTCATTATTGAACTATGTAGGATTTGTTTCCCATCCAAATGGGATATGTTGGAAGCCTCCATGAGGTCCAATCCCTGAATCGCAAAATCAACCCAAATAATCATTTGGTCATGTTTATAGAAGTTCCATGTCTAACCTGGGAGTCCATAACCCTTCAAAGATCACAAGATTGATTCAACATAAGTCCCACACCAATCCATGAGTAGGAATATTTTTCCTAGACATCCTAGCTGAATTATGTTAAACTATATGGTTTGGAACCTATCACATGACCTTAAAAGGTTTTATGTGTCTCGTTATGCGGAGTTGAACTATTTGGATTCTGATTCCATTCATAAGGATACGTAGGAAGCTCATCTCATGGGTTCTACCCCCCATATAAAAACAACTCCAATATCCCTAGATGATAACAAACTCTGATGTTCCCCACTCTATAGCTCAAAACCATCATCGTAATAATAACAAAAAATAATATATAATTCTTATATAAGAGTGTACAATTGATGAAGAACCTATGATATATATATCTATTAATGAAGAGACTCAGATATATATAGATGATTCAATATTATATATGTGTTAACAATTGATTTTTAATTCTTGGGTGACCTATTTGATACTTGGGAATTAATGAAGGATTCATGAATACATCATAAATCTAAAAGATATCCCAAGAGTAGGATACAATTCCTTCCAAAATGGTTTAATGAGCCCAACCTCCCATCCTCTCAACCAATGTGATTTCATAAATATCATTTGACATTTTCCCCACCATGAAACTACATTTGAAATGTAGCTCCAAGATTTATCACTACTATGAGAACTATTGGGTGTTTTTAGTTCCACAAATAACCCAGCTAGAAACTACTTGAAAGGGATATGTGTGTATTTGTCTCGTGGAAAGGTTATTCCAAAAACACCCCAAAATTCTCCATCCAATGTTCATATCATAGGGTGGAGTGAACATGAAGCATTAAATTTCACTATACTCCCCAACTATGAAAGTATGTCGAAGATTACATCATGAAATTTCAATGATTCAGGATGGGTTCAAAAAATTGAATCTGTTCACAATGAAAAATATGATAAACAAAAACAGGCCTTGACCAACTCTCACTGATGTCTGTCTATAAGAGAGATATTTATTGAAAGAATTTTTCATCATGCATATAAAAATAAAGATAAGGCCTCTCATTTATGGGAAGTCAGTCATCAGATATAAAAATGTCACAAATATCATAAAAATATTTGAATGAAAATGGATCAGGTGAAAACAATATGATGCACCAAACCAATGTTCAAACATGATTTCATAATATCTAAAAGGTTGGAATGGAATTATAATCATTGAAAATCCATGAGAACCCCCATCTCATTAATCTAGGGGATTTGTTAACAAAATATTTGAGGCTAGAAAAACAGACACAAAACTTCTAGGAATAGAGTGGTAACAGCCCCAACCCTAAGGGATGGGGGATTTTTTACCTAAACAAACTCATTCTTTTTAAAAGTCAGTATTATCTAAATTAGGGTGAACACCACAGAATAAATCCTCCCAGTTTATCCCTTTATATGATTTAGTTTCCTCAATGGGGAGATTCTAGAATAAAATTTCTAGAGATTCCATTCAAATTGTCAGCAATAAAACAAGACCAAGAGAACCAGAAATAGAGAGGACAAGGCCTTAGGAAAAAAGGCATTTTCTCAAATTGATTAATAAATAAACTAAAATATAATACACATCAATGAATGGAATTAAAAATAGCCCCATAGACCCTATAGAACACAAGGCCAATACTGAGAAGTTGGATGAGGATGTTTTGGGTCATAATATGGTACACTCCAAAATGAATGATGGAGATGTACATACCTAGAACTAGAGGCTTTAATGAGTTTGATAATTCCCATTACCACTCCATATTTTCCTCTGTTGATAGTATCCACCAAGGAAAAGTTTAATGGTAATGTTTATGTACACCCCCTCCTGAAGAGGTTGAACCCTTTGCAATTATAGAACAATTTTCTCAATGGGATGAAGAGATTAAGGAATTAATAAGAATCAATGTAGAACTAGTCTGAGGAAACATTCCTCCCAAATACATCCTTTTATCAAAGACATAACTTTCACTCTAAACTAAATGACCTCGATAAAGAGGGTTCTTCGTGACTGCCAAGAAGGATCCAAAACATCCACTCATTGTGGGGTATCTAAATCCAATATACATGGACCCCAAAACAACATATTGTGATTTCCCTCCATTGGATTAAAAAAATCGAACAATTCCAAGAGTATCTTTACAGAGCCCCTACAGATTATCCATGAAATATACTTATAGGCCCACCATAGTTGACCCTACCTACTACTAACTTTGATCAAGATCTTTCTCAACCAAACATTATTCAAGGGATCATAAATTATATTGAGTCTCTAATGGATATTTTAGAAGCTAATGATGAATTATGTGTTATGGTACAACTAGAAAATAAGTCTTACCTAAAATTTGTTGACACAACTCTTAACCCTCCAAACTTTTTAAACCCCACCTTTAAATTTTTAATTTTATTGGGAGACCTGAAGCATGATTTAACACAATTCATGACTCATATTGATCATATGATGGGGAACCCTTCAGAAAATAAATTAGTGAATCTTTGGTGCTCTTTGAAAACACTATAGGGGCCATCCTTTTTTGGTTACCCCATTTTTGGTCATGGTTAATTACAATGTGGGAAGATATTCACTGGATGATTATATTTTAATTAAGCTCAATGATATAGAAGCCAATAGTCCTCAAACTCTTAAACTGAAAATAGTGAGATAATAGGAGGGCATCAGACTTTATTTCTGGGTATATGGGGTTGACATATTCTTTAATCCTATAGCTTCCTCAATATAGTTTTATGTTCATTATTATATATAATTTTATTGATGGGTGGTGTACACCACTCATCCCAATGTAACATATAATAGGATTTCAAGCTCTTTCTATAATTTATAAAGGAATGGAATACTCTGTCACATGAACCAAGGAAATGTCTTGGGTAATACCAAAAACTCAAGGAAAGATAATGGGGAAGGAAGAGTCTTTCAATGTTACACTTAAGCAGGCCCATGTACCCTCTCTAGCTCCAAATACCACAACATATTTTGTGGTATCCCACCTAAACGTCAGAAAAAACACCCATATCAACATGATTAGAAGATGGAGAAGAGAATAAAATTGTTTTAGAGGATTAATAAAAAAGATTATTCTTTATGAAATGATCAAGTCTGTGAATACTTCATCTCAGCATTGGATAATAACTAGATAATGTATTCAAATCCAATGATGACCAAATAGAATGGTGATGAAAATATCACAAACTATTATCCCTTCCACATAAAATTGGTGAACAACATCTAGGAATGTTCTATTTTCCAATACATCCTACATAAGATGGTAGAATCTAGGTAAGTGAAGCTGGTCAAGCCACCTGTGCATGAATCATGTGTTTCTACCATCGATCTAAAAGAGGGTAATGAATGGAAGGATGTTAATGGATTGGGTAGATTAATTTCGGATACTTGATAGTCAAAAATTCAATCAAATAGAGTCATTATATCCTACGAGAATAGTTAAAATAGCCAACTATTCCCTTGGTCGATTCTGTTATGTCATAGCTGAGACCTTCGGTGCCACATTCCTCTAACAGAAAACTATCCAAGAAGAGGCATGACCAGAAGAGAGGGAATAAAGAACAAGAATATGATCATGTAATGAGGAATAAGTTTAAATTAAATCTATTTGAATTAATTCCCAGAGTCCCAAAAAACAAGGGCCACTCTACTAAATGGTACCATGATATTTGACCCTCCAGACAGATTCCTCTTCAGACAAGGAGTTTAATTTTGGATCCATTAATGATGTTAAAAATGGATCCCTTATAATATGATGAGTGTGACTATGAACCCGATTACTTTTCTTATTATTTGGGAATTGGTGGAAGAGGTTGTATAGGACTAGGACAAAATGGAATATGTGGTCATGGTAGGAGTCCATACTCCAGCCACATCCTAGCTCGTACAATCTATGTGTCTGAAACTAATGGTAGAGGAATCCTGCAAGATCAGAAGGAAAAATAAACTCCCCCCATTAGTAAGAGTTTTCCCTAACATGAACATTCCTAAATATCTACTAGAGGAGAAGCACTCATCAAATCATCCTCGACGTATAGGCATAAATAGTTCTCCTAATACATCAATGAAAGAATTGCATTCAACTTCTGTTATGTGGAATGATATTCCTAAATCAAGTAATTTAGTTCTTAATGTCCCTATAAAAGATAATAACCATAATATAAAGTATATAAATTTATCCAAAAAGCTTGATTTTTTAAAACAATTGTCCATGGTTCCAGCCAAGTCATCTATCATGGATGAGTTGAGTCTATCAAAAGGCCTCAGTGAAGAACTCATTGAGGATTTTTCAATCCCTCAAGAATTTAAGTTTTATGTTTCATAAGAAAAAGTATATCATGTAGAGAAATAACATAGAGAGATCCAAATAATCGTATTTTTCATAGAGCGGGAAAAGGATTCCATTATATGAGGACACATTAACCCCGTGTACAATTTTGAAAGGATAAATGAAATGGATATCCAATGACCCATCATTGATAATGTCCCAGGAGTCAACCCCATTAGGTTAAGAATGATTCATCAATTTTGTTAAAATGAGAATCACTTCTTTCTCTCTACTTTATTTATATAGGGTTATGGAAGGATAGAACAAAATAATCAT
Source organism: Viscum album (assembly GCA_963277665.1). Taxonomy (NCBI): domain Eukaryota; kingdom Viridiplantae; phylum Streptophyta; class Magnoliopsida; order Santalales; family Viscaceae; genus Viscum; species Viscum album. The sequence goes on from OY728151.1 coordinate 178,307,759, forward strand.
GGTGAAATCAGACCCAGGACTCAATTTGGGGATCTTGTATCTGACTAATAACTCTAGGATGTTCAACAAGATGAGACCTTAAATTTTTTTATGGGAATGCCTTGGTTTCATCATCAACTAGTTATTCCCTCATTGTATGACCAATGCCTCAAATATTGCATTAATAGTAATATTGTGACATTACATGGTGAAAATACCCATATAAATCCTGCGAATAACAATAAATCGATGATGGATTTTATCACAGGGAGGGGAAAAACAATTATTAACAATTTTACTCAAATAAATTTCCCCAAACAGTCTTGAAATGACCCTGGATAATCCATTTAAGAAGCTTTTTATTGTGTATGTGCTTTACATCAATCATATAGAAGTGGTGGGTATGTATTCAGAAACATGTTTAATGACTTAAATTCCATCATATGTGAAAAATAAAACCCCAAAATTATGGATAAGTCTTCATCTCTCTAAATATTGACAAATTTCATTGTCAAAATGTCTTAACTCCACCCCCTAAATATTAACAATAACCTAGCTCATGTGCTAGTTAAAAAGTGGTTGTTTCACCTACATAATATCAAAATGTTGACTCCTCCCCTAGCTCTGATATTTTTTTTCATAGCTTACTTACCCTTTGAAAATAGAGGAGGGAGAAGAGAATGATGAAGTGGAAATGTAAGGATACCACAAGGATTCCCCTACATCATTTGAGGATGGAATCTCTACATTCATTCATAAACTCAGATAAATAAATTTGGGTGTAAAATAAGATCTATGAACTAGTCTAATTAGTGAAACCATGAATTTTAAAGAACATAAGGTATATAAATCCCTCCTAAAGAAACTTCAGGATGTCTTGGTCTAGAATTACATAGAATTACTAGGCCTCATTATTAATGTAACCACCTATCACTTGGTCTTTCGATAAAAGAATCAGGGATACAAATAGGTATCTATAAGGACACAGCTAACTCATGGCTCTAAAATTGAGCATGATGGGGAAAATATTATCAAGGATAAATTCATCAGGGAAGTTTAGTATATGAGCTATCCTACCAAAATAATCATAATAAAGATGAATAATTGGAAATCATGGTCATAATTGACGTTAGAGATCTCAACCATCATTTTCAAAAAAAAATTATTTCCTAGTTCCAATCACTGAGCTACTGATTGATTCAAAAAATAATTATTAGTCCCTCTCATTCATAGATATATTTTTAGAGTATAACCAAATTCAAATGGCCCTTGATAATGAAAAATCAACCAAATATTGGGCACCACCAAGGAATTTTTTTTCAATCTAGTAATTACATTCGTATTGAAGGATTCTGGCACTACATAACAACATGTCATGCAATGCATCTTCAAGCCCTTCCAGTAAAATTTTATTAAATTCTAAATAGATGATTAGTTTGTTAATTACTAACATCATTTGAACCTCCTGACTGATCTTGATACTATATTCGAGAAACTATTACAGCATCGCATCAACATGAACCACTTGAAATTTGATTTTGAGATAACCACAGGAAAATTTATCAACTTTGTAGTACCAAATTTTGGCATCTAGGTTGAACCTATGAAAAACGTTATCCTTTGTATGTAAATTACTCAAAAACATAAATTTTTTAGACTAATACATTGAAACAGGGTCTACATATAGTTAATTGTAGAAACAATATAAGGACATTTTTTCCCCTTTACCAAATTGATGAAGAAATGGGTCACATACCAAGGGATGGATGAAATTCATGAAATATATTGGAGTCTAAAGGAATAACTATTGATTCCACCATTGATAACATCACCCATTAAAGGGAAGTTAATTATTTTTTATGATAGTATCTTAGAATGTTTAGTAGGCACTTTCCTCATGAAAAATAATGATTCCAATAACGAAAACAATCTTTAATGTCTATCGAACCATGCTTGACTTGAGACTCATTATTTGGATATCGAGAAGAGTATACCGACATTTATCTTCATGGTTCAAAAACTAAGTCACTATATACAGCACCATGTGGTTCTTCTAGTATCTGAAGATATTATTCTTAAGTATATAATCAATTATCATAGGTTGATAGGACATTTAGAACGGTGGGAGGTTTTCCTACACCATTTTGACATACGGTTTGTGCCACAGAAAGAAGTGAAAGGCCATTCAGGGAAACATTCTCTAACAAAGCACGTTTTTATGGAAACAACATAGCTAAATAATGAATATCAAGATTAATATATATTTTCTATTCAAGAAGGCCATCATAAATGGAAAATTTATTTTGATGGTGCATCCAAAAATCCAAAAGGGAACATAATTGAGGACTCCAAGCCCAAAAAAGTCAATTTGGGAGTTGTGATAATATATCTAGAAAATGTGGTATTTCATTACTCCTTACTTTCCTTATAAGGATATAAATGAAATGAGGTGTAATATTAAGATCATTTTGTTGGACTATAGCTGGAACTCCAAATACCATTTGGCCACCTATAGGTGAAAGAAGATTCAGAGTGGGTAATCAAACAAATTGACTAGAATTATACAATCAGAAAAGAGGATGTAATCAACTATCATGACTATGTATGAGGGTTAATGGATGAATTTATTCGAGATCCAATATTTAATCACATACCATGGTCAGAAAATATCCAATCATATGTATTGAAAAATGTTCCTACAACTATGGAAGATCCAAAATAGGATGAAATATTCATCAACATTGTGCATCACTAGATGGTCTCACTTTTTATCAATATAGAATAGAAGTGATTGAAGAAGATAGTCTCATACACAATTACACAATTCATGTAGTCCTACAGTTTATTAGATGATACCCATCATATAATACCTTCAAAATAGATTACTTTCATCAGATAGAGCTGTGAGAGAACAAAATCGATGACAAGGAACCAACATCACACTTTATGAATTCTCAAATTACCATAAGTCCACTATAACCAAGGCTTTGATGGAGTTTTTACTACATTCATGGATAATGTGCAGTTCATTGATGTTATGAATGAAGTGAACACTGGATCATATAGAATACACCAGTGAGGGTTCAATATTTCTCATCAAATCTGAAGGCTTGGGTACCACTTTCCCACTATGACAAAAATTTACAAAGATTTTAACAAAAAGTGCCATTTTTATGAGGTGAGTAACAAATTAATTAATTAATCCTCGGATATGCCACATATATTCATATACTGGTTTCCCATTTTTTATATATGGAATAGTCATTGTTGGATATATCCCCCTTCCATGGCCAAGAAGTCCAAATACATTCAAACTATTACAAAAGTCTTCTCAAAATTGGTTAAGGGAATACCCCTCAAAGATGTCGGGCCAAAAAACATCATCAACTTCATGAAATCCAACATCTATACCATATATGGTGTCCCTCATATGGTAATCATGAAAAAAGACCCCAATTTTTTCTTTTTTTGAGTTGTAAAATCTATACAGAGAGTATAATATCAAACCCAACCACTTGTCCCACGATCATTAAGTGACTAATGAAAAAATGAAGGCCTTAAATAAGACCATGTTGAACATACATAAAAATATGTTGGATATGGATAAAATATCATGGACTAATAAGATAATGATTGCCTTGTGGGACTACCAAACCACCAACAATACTACCATATGAGGAACCCCATATTCACTTATTGACATGACATAAACATTCTTTCCCATTGAGGTCTAGTTTTCACCACCCCGTGTTTCCATCTGTGATCATCTATTCATGGATGAGAAATCCAAAAAAATACAGGATGAGTTAGAATAACTGAATGAGAAAAAATTTCATACCTTGTATCACATGGAGATCCACCAAAATATGATAGCACACGCTTTTAATGAGAATGTTTTCTTTCATTCCTTCATCTAAGGAGAACTCATACTCATCTTTAAGAGTCCAATGGTACCAGGAAAGAATCCTTAAAATATAGAGTCAATGTTTGATTCAACATATTATATAAACAATTTCCACTCTAATGGATCTAATTCCATGATCTCAATGGATATAGATCTCATTATGCCCCCCAAAATTGAAAGGTTTCTAAAAAAAGTAAGTCTGGTGAAAAAATATAATTTTCCCCCATTGAATGATGTTAAACTATGTAATCCATCTTTATCACAATACATTAAAAAGAATAACATATCATCCATGTCACAAGATGATAAACTAAATAACACCAAAGTCCTTATTGCATGAAATTCAACTACATAGCATTATGGTCTTGTAAAAACAACCTGAAAAGGAAAACCATATGGTCTTTGTTGTATCACCCAAAACTACTAGAAATCATAGTATGATCTATAGGAACATAAATTACATATCCCAAAATCCAGGTGGAATGATTTCAAACTATACAAAAATTTATTTATCACATAACATGAAACCTCATTGTGCATGTGATTGTCGCATAATGTAAAACTACACTACATTTCAATCTATGTTTGAGTGGATCACAATTTTTGATGCAGGTATCCCATTACACATTTTCCACAAGAACTACTTGTGGATTGAATCTAATTCCAATGATACATAGGGTGATCCCTAGATATCCAATCCTGGGTTCATCCATAATGTAAAAAAAATTTCCCCTCCAAGTCTATGGGTTAGACCCACACATGGAGATCTTCAAGAACTATGTGTGGATTAATTCTCACTTTAATGAGATATATAGGGACACCTTGATCCTATATCTTGGTCCAACCAAAAAACAATATATATCACCTTATTCTTCACTTTTACCATCTTTTTGTGGTCTAGGAAACCTTTTAAACTCCTTGTTTGTCACACTGATCATAGTTCATGTGGGATTTGGAGTTTTGTTAAAATTATTCCTAAATGAGTAAGGCATATCAATTTGTATCAAGGTTTCTATATTCATTGTTACATGTCCCTAAAAGGATAATCATATGTCTTTTTCAGAAAGACATTAAACTACATGTTTCTTTAAGAACAGTGTATGGATTGATTCTCATCTAATGGAATAAAAAGTGATGCCTCGTCCTCCGGTCATGGGCCCAACCATCACTACGGAAAATAAAAATGTACTCTTTTATAAGTGTCATAAACTGATTAATATGGGAAATTATTTTTCAAAAGTTAATGTGGCATGATTCCTACCATAACATGATATATAGTGATTCCTAGATCTCTATTCTTGGGCCCATCTTTAACATTCCTCCTCCTTCACTTCGAGTCAGATACATTCACACAACATTACATTGAGCTGCACAAGATTTCAAAAATAAGAATGGGTTAACTCAAATTTTAGTGGGATATATAGGGACACCTCAATCCTCTATCGTGGTCCATCCACTATACAATAAAAAAAATACCTTCTCCTATTCTTGATTTCCTCTCCATGGTAAGGGGAACATTTTTCATTACTTGTTTATCACACCATGCATAACTCACATTAGTTTAATAGTGTCATTAAATGATTCACCCACAAACAAGGTGTATCATTGAATGTAACTATCATCATGGTCCTAGATGACATACCATAAATGGGGCATTATGGTTCTTCATTACATGATGTTAAACTGCATGATTGTTATCCCTATAATGACATAAAATTGGACATTATTATGAACTTAACCAGAGAGGACCACCAGGCTTGGTGTCTTTCTTCCACAATATCTCTATTCTATAACTACTTGTGGATTTATTCTCATTTCATATAGATAGGAGGAAATGCCTAGGATATATGTTTCGATCCCATCCACAGGGTGATGAAAAATACCCCCACATATGTTCTTAATGTGGGTTCCCTCATTTAGGATTTCATTCGGGAAAAAAATGTACCCTATTTTATTTAAAATAAATATTTGAGGGGAACCCCGCACTTCATGGAAAATTTCGGCCAAAATACATCCTTTGTTCTTGGATACATTCCTTTAACACCTCATACTCCTAATCTTGGGAAATTTAAAATCACCATATTCACTTTTTGTCCATCGATGAAAGAATGTCTAACACCCAAGGACACCTCTATCTTGAATATTCTGTAATAATATCCAATTGGATTTTCATATAGTTTCCCACTAAACATTCCCATCAAACATGTTTTGACATTGTTTCACTATGCTACAACATGGCCTAGTTGGCATTGTATAAATTTTCCCAAAAAGGGGTTTTTAACAAATGGGATTGTTATCTTCATAAGAATACTCTTCTATCACTATAAGACCCAACAACATTCTCATCCCATGTTACCTTTCCTAATATGACCCCCCCCCCACAATATTGGTTTAACATTTCCTTCCCAAACATCCATAACATGATGAAACATCCTTGTCCATGTTGAACTCATATGTATCATCATTTTAGTAATACCCTAGTCCAAGTCATATTCCATAATGTATTGGCACCATATTTCTTGAATTTTGGTCATACCTGCATAAGAATCATATTCTCCATTTTCATGTAATTATCACTTGAAATGATACTTCTATATTCAATAAAATTCTTTTAATAAATGAAAATATATGTTGGGGAAAATTCAAATTTCCATAAACATCCTTTAGACAGTAGAAATAGAATGTTGAAATTAGTGATACATACTTTGTCTGACTATTTAGTAACACACCCTAATTTTCATTGCATAAGTCCCTCGCAAAAAGGGATAACCAGTTACTGGAAGACACCATTTGACTATACAGTAACACTACCCAATTGGCTTTGTGAAAATCCACCCCAAAATGGGTTTCTAAACCACTAGTACATTATTCCTCAGTAAATTAATCCTTTGTTGCCATAATAAATTTACCCCATTTCACTCTTTGGATATAGATACCCCTAGGTTATAGCTTACAAATTTACCCTCTTTATACGTAAAAATGATGGAACATTTCTGAACATATTACCATGAATGGGAGAATCAATAACATTTTGGTGAGAGCTAAAGGGCCTTAAATTATTGAATTCAATGTATTTACTATATGACTTTAAAATGTATAACATGATTTTCTCACTATAATATGTTAAAAAAATATGGTCAATTTTCATACCATGCAATATTAAACTACATGATGCTTTAATAATTTGTCAGCAAGGGGCCTTCCCACTCGGAAGTCGGTTATTTAATTGAATATACCCTTCCTTATACAAGACAAATTAATCTAAAATTGGTTTCCCACTAATTTATGGTGATAATATAGATTCCATCTTCATTCTAGGACAACTTCCATGGAATACAACCCTTAATGGTATTTAGATATTCATATCCTCAAAATTTTCCCAGTTATTGATAATAGAATGTCGTAATTTTTAGAATAACTTTGTTTGAATCTATAGTAATATGACCTAGTTGTCATTTCATAATATCTCCCCCAAAAGGGCATGTCAGCTAGCGGATACAACTATTTGACTATACAGTAACATGGACAAGTTGTATTCACATATTTTCACCCACAAAAAGGGTTTTTCAACCAGCAACATATTCATCCTCTGGAGAGACCTCCTCTATTCCCATAATCCCAACAAATGTTATGCTATAAAATATTTTTCGAACATCGAATGTTGTTTTTATTCACATAGTTGACTCACACCATGTTTTAAATCAAAAAATAATAGATTTGTGACTAAAAATCCCCCATGGGATATCTATAAAATGTCAAAAAAAATCAGCTAACAATACATTCTTAAATCGTCATTCTAAAACTTATAGTCATGTATGTACAATGTAAAACATTATCACATTACTCCAAGATTAAATACATTAAAACACCAAAGAAAAGAGACACATTACTCACCAGATTGAGGTCTTATGAAAGGTAGTCTAAGTAAAAGAAAAATCTCATCTCATTTGATCTATGTTTTATATATTTTAGGCAATAATCGAGCAGTTCAGAGATAAAATGAACAAAACTTGTTAGGCCAAAAACTTCAAAAGGGTGGACTATGAAATAATCCAAGTCTCAGATGATATGTATTCTTCATACTAGACATTATAAAAATAATTGGTCGATAAAACAAAAGAAATAATTTTTTTAGGCTTATTTATGTAGACATAGTAATAGTAAAACTTTTCTTACTAGGCCTCATGTATGAGGAAAACATTAGATTATTACCTCAACCTCGTCATTTTAATTACAAAATGATTAAATTCAACAAAATTATTCATTTTTCATGCTATATAGATAATATAATGATGAAAATAATACAATAATAGATTATTGAGAACAAAAATATTTTTCATTTATTTTCTAAAACAAAAAGGCACTTACCCATGCTTGTGCCTCTCTATTGTGTTTTATAGGTGTTCTTCAACATAAGATTTGATACTATGAACTGTGGTGAAATCATTTTCAATTGTCTATTGGAACCCAATAAATTGTGTGTTAATGTCCTCTTCATCATGTTGAACCCTATCTTTCTCTATAGCCACAAAACCCAAGCCTTGTGCCAAGAACCTCTTCTGGGAATGGTGTATTTGAACTGTATAATCCTCTTCTAGAATAATTTATCATCAAAGATGCAAAATTTGAATAGATTTATCATCTAGATAGCACTGATTCCCTCTACCTCCTTAGCTTGCTGTGACCATCAATCCTCTTTCCTTTGATTGACATTATATAATAGTGTCTCATGCAGTAATCAAACTCACCATACACATAAAATAAAAATAGGGTTGTAATATGGTTAGTTAATGATGTCGTATATTTAAAAGTCATCCCCACAACTATATTTAAAATGTCACCCTAAATGATATGACATGTAGTGTCATGAGAATCATGTGTCTCAAAATATGATTCAAAACCTCTCTTGGGGGGGGGGAATTATTCTTGGATTAGTAAACTCAACTATTCTTCTTATTCTACTCCCTCCATGTCAGCCTCTGTTTCACCTACCAGTATTGGATGAACTGCAAAAGAACCCCCCTCTCAGGCTCGACTACTGAAGTTAATGGCACTGAATAGCAGTTGACACCCCTTGTCAACAACATGAGATTAAAAGACATAAAAGGAAATAAAGTAACTAAAATATATTAGAATAGTCACCCTTTATTGGGATGAATGTTGGGATTGATACATCCTTAGTACTCCCAAACTCAATTTTCTTAGAAAGGAGATCCTGATGAGGATAATCCTACTAGGGTTTCTTGGAAAATGGGATCTGGGGGACTCACAAATCTCCCATATCATAATTTTTTATGTATCCACTGTAGCAGTGGGAGAAGGATGGACTGGGAGGCCTCATTGGTAAATTACCTTGGCGATATTCGTTGTAGAAAAATCTATACAGATCAATATATAATGTGAGACATTAAATGAAATGAAACCAAATCTATTTGAAATAATATTCATGAAAGAGAAAACTCATATACATCCAATAACCTATTAAACTATCTGAATTCTTCTAGATTTGTGGAGATAATTATTATTTTTAGCCTATCATCAGGTTCTATTAGTTAATATATTATTTAATTATATAATCCCTCACATATTACAACATCCTCATGAGTAAGGGTATCTGAGACATGATGCTCTAGACCGAAATAGGTCCCTCTATCAATTCTTTGTACCGACTCCTCAGAATTTATAAGATTATCAAACCCTATGGAATCAATATTAGCAATGACACATTCATCGAACCATATGAGATCTTTGTCAGTCCCTTCTAGAGTGGAAATGTGATTGACATTAATTACTTCCTGGTTCTATGGTTCAGAATATGGATCTAAATTATCATGGGGTTATAAAATTAAAAAATAAAACATGGAACCTTAGGGTGGGAATCTGACATTTTTATTCCCTCTCCCTTTTATACATGAATGAGGGATGGGGAAAATGTATATCTTGACACTTCATCTATTGAGGGGATGGATTCCTCAGCATGAGATTATATAACCTTTGTGATTACCCCCATCGAATCATGAAGGATTAGGGTCATATCCCTTATAAGACGAATGTTATGTAGATTTTATAAAATGGAAATAATGGTAAAAATAATATGTCAAGCGAATCATGAGATCAAGTTCCAAAAAAGGACTTACTACATAATATATGCTTATAAAACATTACTGGTATCTTTAACTTCTTCTCATGAGATAGAAAGGCATCTACTTTTATCACATTTGTAACATAAACTTGAATTTTTAGTGGTCAAGAGCCTCCCACCATCTCTTCCACCTTTTTTCACCGACCTGAAGATAGTTTTGGGGATCTGGGAGACTCATCCACTACCCAAATAGGGGTTCCTGTGGGCCCATACTTCAGAAAAATGTGAACCTTTTCTACTTCTCTTCTTCTTATTCTTCTATAAACTAAGAGATATATCCCCTCAAATTTAAATATTGGGGAAAAAGAGAAAAAATATAAAGTTGAAGAGAGGGATACATAATCATGTTTCACATAGTCATCCCATTATTCTTCAATGTGACTAGTTTAACCATCAATTTTTCCTCAATACAACATGTCATATACTCAATTTGTAGAAAGGATCTAATCATCAGTTTCACATATTGACATCTTCATATCCATAAAATATTGTTCTACCTAATTAAAATTTCTTTCGAGGTTGAGATAAAGGGCTGCTCATATATCTCCCAACTCTAGGATGCATACACCAGCATAGAGAAATACTCACTGATCTATGATATAATGATAGATGCATTTCCATGCATGGATCTCTAGGGGTACCACAAACTCAATTATTAATGAAGATAGCTGTGGGGAAGACCCGGTATCTTTTGACAAGGAATACTTATAGGAATCTATAGTCTCACAAAAGATTGTGTGACAAGAACCCTAGTCTCATCCCAAGGATGATGACTATATTTCCATTGCCAAGAAGGCGTGGTTTTATCAACCCTAGCCTGGTAAGTGGTATTTTCCCAAGATCCCTTTGAATAATTTGGAGCTTCAACATCATCACCTTCTTGCACGAATTCTAGATGCAACAGTTGTTTTGGTTGTGACCCAGTGAATAAATTTCATTAATACCCCTTCATGGTAGGAATAAATACATGCACTAGAATACCCAAAATCCAATCATATTGAGGCACACCATAGAGGTAGTTTGATTGAAATTTGAGACACCACCATAAACATATGGATCTAGAAATATCAGGACACTTTCATGTTCTTCTAAATATAAATATACATGGGGGAAATGATTTTTTATTGCAAAAGTTTTAATGTCTGGGTAAATAGATATGGATTTCATACCTCATTGACGATATCTCTATCAATACGAGTAATGAGTATGCTATCTCTTAATTCCATCATGTATTCCCTTAGATCATCATTAGATTTTACATCATCACTGAACTACCCAGGTATAGATCCCCATACATAGAGAATTTCAAATCTCTCCATAATTTCAGCATCCTCAAGAATTCCTCATGCTATAGGGTTAGAAGATGAATCAATGAAATAGCCTAAAATGGGGTAAAACCTTCCTTTGGGGATATTAAATCCACTCATCACAACATAAGAACTAATGTTTGTTGTCATCTACCCCAATAACACATTAAATGACCCTAAAATTCAAAATGGGGCCTTACCAGTGTATGAATAAAGCTAAAAAATTGTATATCCATTCTAGGAACGGTTCATCCAACCCAATATGGATCCCTTCATCTAGTTTGGATTCTAAAACAAATTTCGCAATTTTTATGATACCATTGGATTTGTGTATAAGTATCAGGTATATACTCAACCACATTATGAGGAATCCGACCATATGGCTTTTCATAGAATCTTTAGGATTGAATTTGTAACCCCATTGGGTATACTGTACTTTCATCTATGTGGGAATGAACATGCTAGTTGGAATTAAATTTTATAATGTTGGTAATCCCAATGGATACTAGTTGGTGGGACATTGTCATTGTAGCTTAAGGAAAGCCTTCATCCACACCTCAGGATGGATATTTCCCCATGGATAAGGATCCCTTCTCTATACCATCTGAACCATCGTAAAAAGGTGGTGGTCCAAAACTGGTGAATATTCAAAATCATATCATATTATCTTTAATGGGATGAAATCATCATACATATCACTAAGGATAGGTTATCCAAGAATCATGTTGAAATCCCATAAGTTAATTCCAAATTCACCATTTCTCATATGGGTTGAACTTTTCTGTGGACTAAATCTGTTTTAAAATGAATGGATAATATTTGGGTTCTTATAAACATTAGTTTCCCCCACCCAAATATCCTCATAAATACTAACTTCTTTTACCTCCATCTTGAAATTTTCACAATTCTAGGGAACCCAATATACCCATATACATTCAGTAATGGCTCCCCCTCTATAGTGGAAGTCTTAGACCCCCTTCTAACATAGTAATTGGTCTTTTTGTGAAGTGTGTAAGTTTTAATCATTTAAGTGAGGCTTAAAATTGAGGGTAAGAGATGTTAGGTCTGGGGTAAAATAGAAATGGTGCATGAAATTGGTAGTAGGAACAGTTTTTTCTAGATCTAGTCACCCTTAACGAAGACATTAGTGGCATGACAATTGGTATGTTCCATAAACCAATACATTGGAAAACAACTCTGAAACTTCAGGATGATAACATCCTACAAAATTATGTGATCATATAAGGAAATAGTTTCCCTTCATGGATGCATATTTTGATATTGTATTAATTTCATCTTGAAATCTGGGAGAGTGGATTCGCCCATTCATTAATAATCTATCCTAATATTTTTGATCATCTATAAGGTATGTAAATGATCTTGTTCAGGATAATCCATCTATGCAGTGATTGAAAATAGGTAGGAAGGAAATTTAAAATGTTCATAAATTCAAAAAAAATAGAAAATTTCAAAAAAAATCAAAAGAAAGTCCTTTTGGAAAGACCCTCAATCAGGTCCTTTCTGCATGCCACTCAATTAGATCCTTCATGAAGATCCCTCGATCAGGCCTTCACACAGGGCCCCCAATCATATAGTCCAACACATGATCCCCAATAAGATGGTTTCATGAAGTACAGTCACTATGGTGGATATACTATGTATGTACATGAGGAAGTTATTCTGGATATCTATGCAATAAATACAATCATAGAAGGGCTTGCTGGATGATCTGTGAGATGAGGGAAAATGGCATGAAAAATGATGGATGAATATGGAGAAGGTTCAATGGTATTATGGACACCACTGGCCTACGCATAAAACCTTCACACTAAACCAGCACTGTGGAATTTCACACCAAATCTATAAATCAAGCTTATGAAGCCCGCCTGTACGAGTACCCTATTCATCCGACCTACCACACCTTAACTATATTTTATAAATTATACCTTAGGATTGGACACACTTTTTCTGATCAAAACCAATCTTGAGGGGGAAATTTTTTTGAAACTCTATTTTTTCACATGGGGTGAAAATATTATGCAGAGTACCACAAGTATGATTGATAGATGTAGAACCCAAAAATAATCAAAGGAAATGCCCTAGGATAGAATACACACACAATCATGAGCATCAGAAGGCTCGAGTATCCACCCTAAGTGGTAGAAAATGAACTTACATCCCTACATAGGATATATGTGTCAGGAAACAAAAAAAGATACCTATATTTGATACTTTCGTAGGGAGAACCTTTGACAAGGTCCCCATGTTTTCATATAAATAAGACCACGAGGCTCCTCACATAATGAACTGGAAAAAATAGAAGAAGCCTCCAATATCTGTTCACATAATCCCTTTTCCTAGGTCCTTCAAAACCATTCAGGTAGTTATCCAAAAAAACCAAGAGAATAGGGAATAAAGGGGGTTAATATGCTCAAATTCCATCTATGGTTTTAAGTACAATACACCTACACAGTCACCCATCTCCTCTTAGTTTACAAACAATGCGTCGAAGGTCCCTTCCCTAATCTAGGACCTATGCAAGACATTTTTATGGAAAGAAATGGATAACCTATGTTCCAAGAGAATGGCCTCACCCAAGTGTTTTCACCTAGGTGATCCATCATCCATGTCACTTCCATATTGCAAAGGTTTACCCCTGAACAAAGAACTGCCAACTCCTCCTAGGTCTTGCGCAAAGCACATCCTGCTCCCCAAATCTTGACCAACACGGGAGACCCAATAAGAACTATTTCAAGCCATCTAGGGATGTTTTCCACTTAATTTTGAGTCCTTTTATGAGGGGGACAAAATTTAAGCCTCAACATAATCTTATGAACTTCTAATACCATGGAAAGAGACACACTAGTTTTTATCCCATTTATATTTTAATTCCTTTTGGTTTGAGTTATGATGTGGTTGTCCTACCTGATGGTTGGGGTCCTCAGTGTGAAAGAAGATATGAATTCCCTTAGCCATGAAGACCCCAATCCTCAGGGTAGTGTAAAGGATTTCCCTTTCTCAAATTTGAGGTCTAGGACCATTTAATTCACTCATCATATCTAGACGAGGGACATCTAGTTCTTAGTAGGGAGCAATCATATCATTCTTACCTTCCCCTTTGAGGTCTAGTTTCATATCCTCTTATCATTATAAGTAAATAGTAACTAGGGAATACCTCGTTATGCAATCCCCTAATACCTCATATAAGACATCTTCTGATTCATCCCTTCATCATTCTCCATACCCCTGGGATGTATCTGGATGGGTAGTGAGACATGAAAATCCTACATAAAATGATGGGAAGATATAAAAACCAATGTATTAACTATTTCCATATAAATTTTGGCCTTTGAATCATCCACTAGTGGGAAAAGTAGATTATGTTTTTTCCCAGATACCAAAATACCTCTTGTTTATTACACCGATCATGAATCATGTGGGATCAGGGATTGGTGGTGATCATGAAATCCAAACAATCCCAAACCATTGCACATAATTTTAAGTGTAATACCCAAAAAACATGTTCACCTGACTCGGTATAAGCCCCAACCATTTCTCCATACAACCTAAGGGAATATTTCATGATTTAAGACCCTAATGTATATTACATGACCTCTCCTTCTTCATTACATACTCCATCTCAATACCTATGTGTATTATCTGGATGAGTAGTTAGTCAGGACTATTCATGGTACATTTCTGGTAGGAGATGGGCACCAAATCCCTCTCTCTTTCCCTAAACCATTGGGGCTTCACCTCATCCACCAGAAAAAAATTGGATTGTGTGATCTCCCTGATCTAGAACTTCCTACAGTTTCTCACAGCAAGCATCCCTCATGTGGGCTTACTTGTTGGCGGTGCTTATAACATCCACATGATCTCAAACCATTAGGAATCACACCAGTGTAATCCCTAACCAAACATGGGAATCCTACACTGTGAATTCCCCAACTATATTACCATACAACCTAAGGGAATATTTCTAAGGGTAAGCCACAAGAAAACATTGTCCTCATAATAAATAGTATCCCCAACCATGACACCATATACCCTAAAGGAAACCCCACATCAGTAAGCCTCAAATAAATCATATTGAAGGTCTATATTCCTCAATAATAAAAATGATAAAAGGATATCAGTATTCATGGGTTCTCACAACCAAACTAAATTGGATTTGATTCTCTTCTAAATATGATACGTAGGAAGACTTCATGAGGTTTAAGCCCAACATCCCAAAATCAACCCTATTTCTCTCTGTAAATTGTTCCAATAAGGGTTTGGAATAAACTAGGGTATCATGTCCCATCCATGTTCCCTACGATTCTTCAACATAATCCCATAGACAACATTACTTAACACTTTTCATCTAGATGTACCTGATACATGACGTTAAACTACATGGTTTGGCCCATATAAAATGATCATAAAAGTTATGATGTATCCTGTTAATTAGAAGAAAACTACATGGTTTATGATTCCTTTAATGAGAATACACATGAAGATAATATCATGGGTTTGATCCTGATATAAAAAACATACATCTCCCTGGTTGACGACAAACTCTGAAGTTCCCCAATATTTTTTTCAAAACCAAAACCATAATATTAATGAAAACGGAATCTATAATTAGTACATAAGAGGGTACCACTGATGAAGAACCTCATATACATAGAGATATCTCTATTGGTAAAGAACGTAAAAACATATAGATGACTCAATGTTCCATGCATGTTAATTATTGATTGATAATTCAATGGTGAACCGCATTATACATGGGAATTATTTTAGGATTCATAAACATGTCATAAATCTAAAAGAGAGCCCAATAGTATGAAAAAATTCCACCAAAAAATGTGATCAGCCCAACATCACATCCTCTTGACCAATATGGGTTATTAAGTATTATTGGACAGGTTCCCCAATAAGTGCCTATATTTGGACAGTAGGTCCATGAGTTGGTAATTATTGGAGAACTATGGGGCGTTTCAAGTTCCATGAAAAAGCCCCATTAGAAACCTCTTAAAAGGAATATGGGTTTATGTTTTTGACATAATGTTTGATCCACCAACACCAAAAAATGCCGTTCGAACACCATGTGGAATTTAGGGATTAAAAAAAATATTTTTTGTGAAATTATATTAAAATTATATATCTTTCACTTTTAAAAATTGTATTATATAAAATTTAGTACATATTTTGGAATTTGATGATATAATTTATCAATATGATGAATTTTACTTTTAGTCAAAATGATTATTTATAAAGGATTAAATTGTTTCACCATAATAAATCTAAAAACTTTTAAAAAGAGGGTTAAATAATTAGATAAGGCATATAATATATATATAACTTGTCTAAATTGGATTAATTAAATGGATTTATACAATATAGTATCATGTAATTGAAATTATACTAAACTGGATATGAATTTCATTAAAATAAATTTATTATATTTTAAGGTTCTAAATATTTAATAAAACAACTCCTACCCTCTATTATCCACTCAAATTGGATATCATATCACAAAAAAGACCTTCCCAAATAACCTCCAAACTCCCAAATATACATGATAGAGTTCCTAGTCTCCATAAAAATTCAATAATTGATTATTATGGTGTAATAAGAATAAGTACATTCATGGAGTATGTACAATTCATAACTAAACTCTTTCAAGTTCATTTCCTCTTATACCTCCTTAAAATATATTCTAAAAATGTTAAGATATTAAAATACAAATCTTTACCCAAATTAAATGTTTTTATAGTTATTTATATATAACTTTATTATTTCTTTATATCTAATGAGAAATGAAAACATTACTCATGCGTACATTCGGAACACCACCTCTATGAGGTGAAGTATTTTTTCATCATCACTAAATTTGGCTGTTTAAAAAGATCAAATTAATGAATATATATGATATTATTGAAACAATAATGATTATGTAATTATAATATATTATATTTCTTATTACCCTCTTATTCATTGAGAATATGAGTCATTTTTCATTTTTTGTTTACATGGTTTGTTATAATGTATGATATTATTATATATCATAATTTTAAAAAAATTATTGTGTTGAAAATATTTTTTTATGTGAAACACCAAACTAAAATGATTTGAAACATAATATTTGAATATTATAGTAAAAGTTATACGAATAATAAAAAAATAGTATGTAAATATATTTAACTCAATGAAAATTGATAACATTTAGATGATAAATTGGTATTATGATTTAATGTTAAATTGTTTTTTTCTCAAAAAATTAGGAGTTTTAACTATTTTATATTTAATTATATTAAGTAAATTTTAAAAATATTAAATTATTAGTAAATATTAAATAAAATTTTATGATTATTTAAATTATAAATTGTTATGAAATAATATTAAGAACACATAAAAACACAATTCTTTCAATAAAAACATTTTCCCTATAAAATTTATATAGTAATTACTAAATAAAAACAAAAAAAATTATAATTTTAAATAAATAAAATGAACTACATTTTCTAATTCATCAAAAACAATATCTTTGGATAAATTCTTAAAATATTTCAGAAAAGGATGAATTTTGATGTTAGTGGTGAAAAATATCAATTTTACAAATATTATAAATTTTATTAGACTTTACTAATAAAAGAACTATTTGAAATTTTAGGAATGGTTTTTATTTAAAAATATATATTTCATAAATGAAATATATCATTTAAAAATAAAATTCATAATTTATAAAACAGATATTCAACTTTTTGGAATCTTTTGCGGTATTTTATTCTAATAAAATATATATGTAATATATTACTTTTAACTATATATATAAAATATGAAATTAAATTTTAACTTGTTTATAAATATAAATAAATATCTTTTTGTTAATAATAAACCAATTAATCTCATATAAATTAACAACATCTAAAATTATTCTTAATAATTATATTCAAGTAGAAAAAAAATATTTTTTTAAATCATTTTTAATTGATATGAGAACTAATATTAAAATTATGTTTTATATCCCTTACAAATTTTATATTAAAATATGGATTTAATTTTTGGAAATAGTATGAAAACATTTATGCAATAATTATTGACAAACTTTTATGTATCCTTTAATTTATGAGGGTTTTAGTCATATTATATTTTATTGTTTCTCCATCTTCACTTACTATTGAGACCTATTATAGTAATAGTTTGGGGTCAATCCCAAGGAAAATCAATTTGGTAATAAGAAAATTGAATTTAGAACCATATATGTAGGAGTCCTCACAAGTATGGTTATGTTTGGAATAATTATTTCTAAACAATTATTGTTTAGAATCTGAGATAGAGAAGGGATCAGAGTCAATTTCAGGGTTTCAGGTAAAATAAAATCTCTATCCTAACATTGTATGGTACTATGATCTTCAATGTAAAGCAAGCAGAGAATGCTAGTTGACTATGGTAACAAAAAACTAGTTCGACTTAGTAGCTGTCCTTTCCTTGGTCTAGAAATAACCACATCCTAAGAGAATTGGTTTTATCTTCTATGGTAGGAAGTGTCATAGGATATTAATCCTAGCCTAAACAAGTCCAATACGGTCAGTATCATTCATCTAAAATTACAACGGCTAGGTTCAGTTGAATGAATTTGATAGACATTTGTTGTTTAACCTCATTAATCTTTTTATGATTACCAATTTGAGAATTTATATATTCATTAAATTCGAAAACCTATACTCTCGACTCGTACCCTAAGTGGTTTAGCCACTCAAGTAGGTGTTAATTGAAGATAGATAAGGAATTGGAACTTTGCATAAATTTCCAATATAAATTTAGATGAAATGATTTTAAATTGGGAAATGATTCATATTATCCAATTAACAAACATGAAGCTAGGAACATGAAAAATAGATCTTCAATAAAAACACAATATTAATCGATTACTTACATGAAATAGGGAGAAGGAAAACAATGTGAAACATATGTTCACTGATGATCGATGCTCAAAATGAAAAATGTACGAAGAACAGTGATGATGAGGCCAAATATGTTGAAGAATGTTGTTAAAATCCATCAACATGGCTTATATAAATGTAAAATAATTAAAAATATTGATGACATTTGAGTTTGGGGTAAAGGGAGTTGAAGGGAATGAAAGAAGAATGAAAGAATCAAAGACTATCCACTCCTAAAATTCTATGTGCGACTACTATACATATAGATGTGAAATTACATGACGTTTAATTGGTATTCCAATCATGTAATGTTAATCTGAGGTTTCTTCCATTAATTTTGAATATGCTTGTATATCGTGTGAATCCCATATGATATTTGGAATCTTGACTCCTTTCAGGATGTTTAATGGATTTTAACATTTTGAAACTTACTTCGGATGGAGGGAGATATGATTTAAATTCTTTATTTCATGGATTGGTGATTCATGCCATGTAAAGAAGGTTCACATCATGTAATAAGGATACATATCGTGTAACTTTCTATGCATTTGAAATTCTTCATGAATTGACTTCATGGCTTGTAGCATGTGGTGAAATTATATTACATGTCTTGTAATAAGGTCTCATGATGTGTAATAGAAATTTTTTTTCATTCTCTTAATTTTTGTCCTTTGAAACTTGACATCCTATTTCCATCTATAATCAACACTTTCTAGGTTCATTATCAAGTAAATCATTGAAAATATTTAATCAAATGACAAAAAATATATATTTATGATTTTAGTATATTGAATTTCCTCGTACATTAAAAATTTATTGTCCTCAAGAAAAAAGATCTATATTGAGAATCAAAAAAGGTAAGAAATTTTTAAATCCAAATACATTCACTAAATCTAGGAAAATAAAACTAAGTGTAAGCATACAAAGTTTTTCTCCATAATCATCCCTGTATAGAAGATTAGTCATGCCACATAGCTTTGTTCTTCAAACAAATTATTAACCCATTAATCATTATTTCATAACCATTCCCTAAAATCTATACCCATTTCTAATTTACCTCACAATTAATTCTATCTAATCACTCAGGGTGAAATAAAATTTGAGTTTTTCTCATACCCTACGAACATAATCCTAACCATAAGATTTCATTGGTTCCATCATAATTATTTTGTAAATAAAAATAAAAAATCAATCATGAGGGCTTAGAAAATTGGTTCTAACAACTATATGGATGTGGGTAGGTACGTAAAAAGTTAATAATAGGCTCAATAAGGGGGTAGGATTTTGTAATATAATACACAAAAGTCATGAAAAATGTAATGAAATAAATATTCTATAAGTAATAAATTCCATGCTCCCAACAGCTAATGTTGGATCCTGTTATATATATCTTGCATTAAAAAAGGGTATCATTTTCATTATATTTATTCTTAATTTATATTTTTGTAATGTCATGTCTATGAGAAATATCACATTCAACCCCTAACCACATATGTTCTTTTAGAGGATTCATCAGTTTAGAAATAGTTATTTTTTAATTTCCTAGTACATAACCTAAATAATATTCTTTTCTTTTATATTTTTTAAAGGACATGATATATTTGAAACACTAAAAAGTACACATGGATCATAATCAATCATTCTTCTAAGACAAAAAATACATCTCTATAGTATAATCATCTAATGTTGGGTAAAAATCCCCCCCACACACTTTTTCAAAGTAAAGTCATGCATTATACACAGAGTAGGGTACGAAGGTACAATTAGCTTAGAATATATATATTCTATAAGTCCATTCATGGATAATATGGTATTAATGAAGTAAGTATTTCAGGCGGTTCACAAGAAAAATTACCTAAACAAATATTTCCTCAGTAATTTTAAAACTTTTTTTTGTTTAGAAATTGACTAAATTATATCTTAATACAAGTTTTGATAGGTTTAAATGTCCAATGTGTTACTCAAGAAATATGATAAAAAAAGGAAATTCAATTAGTGTCTTAGATTCCTATAAGGAAATGGAAATAAATAAATAACTAGAAATTACTAAGGGTATTGACCAAGTAATATGTCAATTAACCTTAATTTCAAAAATCTTGATAGAAATTAATTTACTGAGCTCAAAAATAATTTTAAAAATATAAAAAGGATAAAAACATGGATTCCAATAATATACAACTTAACTTTTTCTTTTATTTAAATTGGTATATGAGTTTTTGGGTTAAATCATGCTTCCAAATGAAAAACTTCTCCTAGAAAAAAGAGATCAAGAAAAAAATAAATTATATTGTAAGTAGAATTCATGAAAAGCACCCCCAAACATATAATGAGGCAGTTTCGACACTTCCCATGGAATTAATATAGAAGGGTAATAGAAAATAAATCTCATATAAATAAAATTGAAATTGAACAATAAAGGTCTAAGGGAATTGATATCACTTCATAAGGAGGGGGATTCCACGAGGGAACTTGGGATGTCTTGTTTTTTGAATTTGAGATAGCTTAAAATGAGTTATAAATATAAATCATAAACTATATAATGTATTATTCCATATGTTTGGAACATTGGTAAATAATAAATAGATAGGTTTATAGTATGATGATAAATAAAAACATTTTTTATTTAAATATAGGCAAATTTCTAAAAATGATTTTTGTATCTAAGGAAAAAAAGAAAAATAATCTATAAATATAATTAGCATAATGATCGAAATGTGAAGAAATAAAAAATATGGGTTTCCTCCCATAAAGTTATAATAAATGATATCATCATTCATATGGATAGATCAAAGGATCTGGATGTTTTTTCCATTGTCTCGGTCTCTCCTCTGTCATATGTAGCTAATTGTGGTAGTGTCTTCTAATTATCAAGGTATCTGTACAGTATTGACCACTTCAGGCACATATCACACATGGATATAATTTATAAGGAAAGGTATTTTTTCTCGTATTGGGGGATGATAAGCGTGAATCTCAAGGGAGACCACTTAAAGATGATGCTCGATCTTTACTAGGTGCTGAGTCACTTTTCAAAAAATGATAGATGGTGGTAAAGGTTCATTGATAGACATATATGAAATAGAGTATCTAGCGATCGATTCTATAAAATTATATGCATTTTGAAAAGTAGTGTAAGTAATATTTAGAAAAATAAATATCTTTTATATATATATAAATAAAGTGTAATAGTACAAAATGAATGGAGATATATACCAAAAAAGTTAATAGGACCAGAGACATAAATTGAAAAATGATATGGGTATGGTGGTCTACAATTCTATGACAATAGAATCCAAAATATCATTTAGAAAAAACTCTCGCTAGTGGTGGTTGTGGAAGTCATGTCTGGTCAGTGGCAGTGATGGAATTTGGGGATGGTGGGTGAGCTATTGAGGGAGGTGTTGTCGTACTAGAAAGAAGCGATTGGAAGGTGGTGTGGAGGTTCCACCCTCAGTAGGGTCATGTTTCTAGAATATAGATCAATAAATGTCACCACAGTAGGTGTGGTAGGTGTTATTCCTTTTCCCCACAGGGAATACTCTACAAGGTACACCTTCTGGGTCGTAGGGTTAGAGAGCTCAGATGGTTGGATGACCTTGGTTGTGGGTGGGGTGGGAGTTGTAGAAGAGGATGGATCAACATGGAATGGTAATTGATGATATCATGTATAATATGACGGTAGTGGAGGGGTGGTGAGATGGGAAATATCTACAAAAGTGATCTTCAGATGCTCAGAGATCAATCTCAGATTCTACATAATATAGAGTTGCATGTCCCATAGATATATCTAGAAGGAATATATAGGTGGAGCTCTAGTGGATGTGGTGGTGGTAGAGGTACGGGTATGAGTGGTAGGAGATGTATGTGAATTGGTTGGTGGAGCGGGTGCAGGTTCTAACAAATTATCACATAGGGCCTTAGTAGCTACCTCATAGACACTTTTTTCTCATCGGTAAGTGTCATTCTCCAATACCAAGAGCTGCATCTTGTTCTAAATCAAAAAAATAGATGGACTACATTCATCCAAGGAACACAATTGGAAGGTAAGAATTATACACTCCAATATTGAAGGATAGGCGCGTGATGAAGGAACCTCCCATCGAAGTACCTCTAGTAATATTAGAGTAACCTTGGTATTAATATGTGAACTAAGCAGTCGTGTTGATGGTAGGGATTCCATTGGATGATACAAAGATGAATAAGAATACTTGGACCACACTTCCATGAGATTCTTCTCTAAAATACTGTACGTAAGTCATGACTCAATGAAGGATCCAAAGTTCTAGTCTATGTTACTATATGGATTTGGTAATCCTCGGATCATGCATCTTATGAACATCTTAGGTGATCATCCACCAATGTTGCCTCGAATCAGATATCAGGGTCTCAACCTCTTGTTTGGGAAATATCTTATACCTGAAAAAATACTCCATATAAATCCCATGTCCTATAAAATATATGTAGAATAAAATATCATGAGGACAACCTCTATGTCTAAAGTTGAGGTTTTCCACTTCCACCTAGAATGTATAGAGAAACTCAAATAATGGATCCTGGTACATCTCTTCATATACATAAATAATTTATAAAATATGTATATGATTGAGGAGCTAGTAGACCTTTTCATCTATATTCATTTAGTCAAGGACTTCCATGTTTATAGTCATCTTGCTCCACATTGGCTCCACATATAACTGACTGAGGGTGAGGAGATGTGTTGGATTATAGATGTGCATGATGTGGTAAAAATGGGGTCAGTCATCTCCATAGAAGCCACTTGAGATAGACCGTGAGTCTGGATAAGCAGTAGGATTGATACAAGTGGAAATGGGAGGTGGGGGAGATTCTACCCGAGTTGGTGAAGGTGCAAGAGGTGTAGAGCCTTGTGGATGCTTCACTAGTAGGGGATCATCACTGTCTGACACCGACTCTATAGGATTAGAGTGAACATATTTTTGGTCCATTCTTTGTGTAGGGTGGAGGGGTGAATATAATTAGTGTGATTATGGGGGTCATTTTACGATGAATGGGAAGATGAGTTGGGGGGTTGGTTTTGCGGTCATGAAGGGATGGGGTTAGGGTGTGTGTCCAAGAGGGAAGGAAGGGGAGGTTTCATGGGTTGGAGGATCGGGGTCTGGCCGTGAACCCTTGTTTTATGGAAATTTTCTTAACATAATATTTTTAAATTACACTATGTGTAATGATGTTTCATGTAATTATTGGATTTATGAAATTTTGGCACGAAAATTGCACATTGTGAAATAGAGTTACCCTATTTGCAATTCAACTTTTTTCATAGTTTTGGTTCCATTCATAGTAATTAAATTATGGAATTTCATAAACTTTCCTAAGGCTTAATCATACCTAATCTTGAATAAGTTGAAATATCCTAGTTTTTCTCCCTGTCAGCGCTTATTTTAACATTGATGACTTGACTCTTTGAGGCATATATGAATTTTTATACGATGACACAACATACATGGAATAGTTATTAATATATTATTAATATTTATCTATTAAATTTCAAGGGTGGTCCACCATACTTAAAAATTTAAATGGTCTTATAGGGAAAAGATAAATGAAAATGAAAGGGTCTGGACCTTCTAGATTTCATCTTCCTAGTGAATAAATTAAATTAGGAGGTGAATAAAAAGACCTTATTTCCTGGGGAAAATATGTGTCTTGAAATGTGTTGATCATTCCATTTTATGGTTTTTTCTTTATATATCATGTAATTTTTAAAATAAACTTTAATGATTTATTCTAATTCGTCAAATTGTTGTATCCAAGCTTCTCCAAATTCATGAGAATACAAATTGGGCTTCTTAATTTCCCAGTATTTGTGTTGCTCTAATTAAACAGGATGATGACAAGGTTTTCACTAAACAAATCTGAAATGTGTGGTAATAATGGGTTATATATATATAGTGTGGTATGAACATAGTGTATCATCCTATTTTATACTCCAATCACTTCAACATAGGTTCACAATATTTACAATATTTTCATGATTTTCCTATTTGACAATTCTACTTTCCCAGTTATTAATGGGTAGCTAGCAATTATCATGTTATAAGGGATTCAATATATTTCCAATTGTTCATTAACATCTTGATTGGTAAAATTTGTTCCTCAATCACTAATGAGTAATCTATAAAATCCAAATCTTGAGAACACATTCTTTTTCAGAAAATTTATGAACACTTTAACAATGTCATGTCATATAGATTTAGACTCTACCCATTTCAAGACGTAGTCAATGAAAATGAGGATAAAGGACTTTCCATGTGAATTGGGAAATGGTCCCATGAAATCTATTCGACATACATTGAATATTTAAACTTCCATTATTGGGTTTTGAGTCATTTTCTTTCTTTTTTCCAATGGTTCCTATTCGTTGGAACCTATCACAACATTGACAATATTCCGTTGCATATTGGTTTAGAGTGGGCCATTAAATTATACTTTATTGGATGTATTATATGGTTTGATCAGGTCCATGATTCCCTCTATTTGGTGACATAAGACACATTTCTATAAAATTTGGGTTTTCATCTCTCAAATGCAACGTCGCAACAAGTGATCGATGAAATGGTTGAATAAGATTAGTTAATCCCAATATGTGTTTTCCTCTGGCTAAAAGTATTATCTTTTTATGGTAGGATAGATATTGGTGTAGAAATATTGTGGAAAGATAATTCAAAATATCAAAAAACCATGTTAGTATCATTATGCTTAAAATAGGATTTCATAAGTAAAATAGACTTCGATGTTGATATCATCATCATCTTTTATGAGTGGAAGAGGAAGTTGGGATAGATGATTAGGGATTGGATTTTACCAGAATTTGGTATTTTTTATGAAAATATCAAAGTGTGGGAGTAGCAAGATCCACCTTATCAGCATTACATTTTCATCATTTTGGTTCACTAAATACCTAAGGGCAGTATGATCGGTGTGCACAATCACATTTGACAAAACCAAATTGGAACATAGTTTATTGAAAGGAGATGTAATAATTAAGATTTTGTTCTCTATAGTTATTTAATTGACATGATCATCATTCATTGTGTGGCTAGAATAATAGAAAATACATAATATATGGTGAACACATTATCCTCAAACAGCTCCAATAGCAACGTCACTGGTGTTACATATCACTTCAAATTTATTGCCTTATTCAAGTGAAATGATTACATGAGATTCTATTAGGATATTATTTAATTTATTGAATGAATACTGACCTTATTCAGTGAGTTCCAATGAAAATTCCTTTGAAAATAGGTACATTAGAGGGTATGAGACATTTTCAATGTTTTTTACAAATCACCAGTAGAATCCCTCATGGCCTAGAAAGATCCTTATACCATTAACAGTTGATTTTTTGGGTAAATATTTGATGATATTTATCTTATCAGGATAATCTTCTATGCCCTCTTTATAAATTCTATGTTTGATGAAAATAACACCTTGAACAATAAATGATGTTTTTCTCAATTCAAAACAAAGAATTTCTCTTCTCAACATCACAAGACTAACTCAAGATTGCTCAAGAAAACCTAAAAATATTTTCCATGAACTAAAAATTAATCCATGAATATTTATAATAATTCATCCACCATATCATGGAATATATATATTCATTCATATTTTAATTGTCTTTGTTCCATTATACATACAGAATGATATGCACATATAGGAAAAGGTACCAAATGGACATGTAAATTTGGTTTTAGAGTAATTAGTTGTGTTGACTGCAATATGGTTGTATCCTGAATATCCATCTAGAAAAAATAAAATTCATGTTCTATTAGTCTATCAAGAATTTCATCCATGAAATAAAAGTGTAAATGATATTTTCTATGTTTCCATGTTTAAATTTTAATAATCCACACAAACTCACCATCTAGTGATGGTGTGTGTTGATATCTATTCATTTTCATTAGTTTTTTCCACTTTGATCGTTACTTGATAATTACTAATGGTGGGATCACCCACTCACTATCAGAGTTTCAAAATATTATTCTAACAACTATAATTTCCATTAATTCCATTTTAACAACTTTCTTTATAGGTGGTGTGATAAACCTCTGTGGTTGACATTTGGATTTTTCACCCTCCTAGAGTAATATTTTATGGGTGCAATCAGCAGGATTGATTATTTTAATGTCATCAAATCCCTAGGTAATTGAATGTCTGTGTATTTCTAATAATTCAAAAAAAATTACTCTTGTAACTGAGATAATTCAGATTTAATAATTACTGGTATAGAGGTTAAAGTTCCTACGTATGAATATATAAGATTACGAGGCTAATGCTTGAACACCTATATTGATGGTTGAATGATTAATGGTATTAATGGTAGGAAATTATCCCTTGTGAGAATTTTATTAAATATAACGCCCTTGAAATCATTCTCGTATTCTGAATTAAGAAGTTACTCCTCACTGACTTATTATATGTCCAAATATTATTTTATATATTAGGTAAATGATATAGGATTGCAATCAAAGTTATCATTGGATGGTTTAGCTATATTGATTAGGATAAAGACTACATGTTCTTACCCAAAAAAACAATTAAACACCCACAATTATTAGATCCTTTCCTATGTCCATGAATGGTCCTCCAAGGATAATGGGGATGTCACCTTTTTCTTTCATGTCTAAAACTAGAAATTCTTCGTGAAGTATGAACTAGATTATTTAACATATACATCCTCATGAATTACTCGATAATACTTTATTGATAAGTCTAAAATTTGTAGTACTACACAAGTGGGTTTGAGCTCTCCATGTCCCAAGATGCAAAATATAATTATTGAATTATGGTTAATAATTTCTCTAATATCTCAAAAATCTCTTACAAATATATACTCTCTAACAGAATATGAAATAGAAAAACATCTGGGGTCTCTCATCTTTAGTGGAATTTGTTTCTAAACAACAAAAGAGAATTATTCATTCATTGAGACGATGCCTAGATCTCCTGTTATATTTTATTGGAAAGTAGGTCTTTTAGAAATTTGGTTTAAACCAGTATCTAAGAAACTATTTCTGTAAAGGGTATGTTGATATGAAATTGCATATACATTTTCAATAACTTCTTGCATTGTTCCTCCTCCTGGCCTTGTCATGCCCTTTCTAGAAATGGAATATGTGGCTTAATGATGGTGGAGGAATATATACTGGCTCTTTTAATCCACTTGGTGAATAAAACACTATATTGGTCCATTATCAATATGGAAGAGACTGTCATTGTGAAATACTTCTTCGATAAGTTCCTGTCCAACCTCAAGATTCTTGAAGATCAGCCCTCCCTCAGGGGAAGCCTTGAAAACTATGTGTGTGTTTTTCTAAAGGTCTTAAGAGAATTTATAGTGTTGTATCCATGTTTTAAGTCCATGGTGTTGTAATTTTCTCATCAATTATTTAAATATATACAATGATTACCATACATACACTCCATCAATCTGATCGATGTTCTTTATATCATTCTATATTTTCCAATTCTAGATTTTAGGGAAGTATTTGTCAAAAAAACTTCATGGCCAGATCCTCCCATGTTGTGATTGAATTGAAATATTTACTCTTGATCTAATACTTTGATTAAACTCACGAAGATATGGGAATGATGCTGAGTTTTTTGCATCAAAAGAGACTCTCTAGTTGAAAAATGTATCACAGACTTATAAGAAGTTAAAAATATGTTCATTAGGTTATTTGATTTAAAGACCACCGAAGTATCCTATATTATGGATCTTATAAATGAGTATATGTTTAATTTCAATGGTATGTTGTTGAATATTACAGAACATAATACTGATAATTTCACTATTTATTTATGGCAATCCATAATGCGTGTTGGTGCATTATGGATGTGTTGGCTTCTCTCCATGGAATAACTATTGTATGTTGTTGAATATTATATAACATAATACTCAAAATTTCACTATTTATTTATGGAAATACATAATGCATGTTGGTGCATTCTAGATGTGTTGGCTGCTCTCTATGAATTAACTATTTCATGTTTGGTAGGATTGGTGGTTTGGGTCCCTCTATATTTTTTTGTTCGTCTATGTTTGAATGATGGATTATAAATAGAAACATTTAAATTTAAGGATTTCAGACTAACCAATCTTGTGCTTCAAGTATTCTAAAATGAGTCGAAGGTCCTTGATGCATTTAGTAAGGTGAAAGAAGAAGAAGGATGAAATAGCGTCTAAAATGAAACGTAAACGATCTTATTTTTGATACACATGTGAAAAATACCATATCATTCCATATTATTCTTATACATAACTTATTTTTGATTATTTTATGGATGATATTTATAAAACACTTAGGTGTGATCCAACCAATATTACTGATTACACACCCTTAACACTTTCTTAGGGGGACGTAGACCTCATTTTGTCTAATTTCAAAAAGCGCAAGGCACCACAGTGAGTTGGGGGGTCATGTAATATAAGTTTAGGTATCTAGTGGAGACATTGTTTGATGTTTACCTCATCTCACATGGTATAACCATAAGTTTTTTATTTGACCATTCTTTTGTTCCTAGACAAGTACCTTGGTTTTTGTCTTTTTCTTTCACCTGTATCACTACCGATATTTGTTCATGGTTATAAAATATTTTATTTTCTTATTATACATATATATATATAAATATATATCTCTATTTGTATGTTATGTATCTTATTTTGGGATAGATTAGTCATTCCCTCTAGTTATTGTTAGATATATAACTGCTAGTATCTATCCCATGGGGATTAAAAAGGTCATTCAGGTCTTGTCATTGTTTGGTCTGGAGTTTATTTTAAGAATATTTATTTGTTGGTTCATGAAATATTATATCACACATATATAATTATTATAATGGGTGGGGTCGTAAATTTACCAAAAATTCAATAGTTTTTTTGTCTCATGTTATAATTATGGGAATTAGGTATTGATGATTGATACTATTGGAATGAGTAAGTGATGTCTGGTTGACTATGTTATGGGAATCAGGAAATGATGCTTTCTCCAAAAAAAATTTTGTGAATAATGTAGTAATGCCTCTTATACTGTGTTATGAGAATCTGGTATTTATTTCTTCACCAAAATGTTAGTGGAAACACGCAATGATGCTTTCTCCAGATGGTTTTTATGAATAATGTAGTAATGCCTCCTCTACTATGTTATAGAAACTTGGTATTGCTGTTTGCACCAAAAAGATAGGGGAATAAAGAAGTGATGATCAATCCTCAATATTTATCTGAATCAGTTGTTTATTCCTTCTCCTATATGTTTATAATAATAAGGTACTGATATCTTCTCCACAATGAAATAGTAATCTTCTAGTGCTTCCTACTCAACCTTATTTAACAGATTTTTCTATTGATCTCTTAAACTCTATTTTATGAGAATGGGGAAATGAAGAATACTCTAAAATGTTTATGATAATGAGGTAGCGATTCTATCTATACTATGATATGGAAATAATATAGTGATATTAGCTCTTCTATGTTTATGAGAATCGGGTGGGGATGGATACTCCACTATGTTTATAAGATTCAATTAGTGATTCCAACTCTACAATGTTATGGGAATCAAGAAATGATTCATGCATCAATATGTTTTTGAGACTGAGGTAGTGATGCTTTCTCTACTATGTTTTGGGAATCCGGATGTGATGCCTACTCCACAAGGTTATGATTTTGTATACTATAACTTATACCACATTTCTATGTTATGGGTTTATATTATGCTATGATGACTTATTTTTATTTCATCATGTTTCTATACACTTTTTAAATGGTATATATTTTAATATTTTAGATCACTTTTCATTCTATTATTCCATGAAGTCTAATTTTATTTTCCCATTTTATTTTAAATAAGATATTTCCCACCATGTTTATGATTTCTCATTTACATAAAGTCACACTTGATGAAATATTTTTAATATTTTCTATAAATTAGTATTTTAGGTCAACTCTATCTTATGACATAATTATCAAAGTTATAAATATGGTCATAACCTATAATGAGTCGATAAGTGAGTTTATTATTTTTCGATTATGGAGGCATTTTCACATTTATTGTAAAATAAGATAATTATGTAGCTAATCCTCAAAAAAATAATTCTTCATATCATGGGATTGTGTATTTTTTTAATATTTATTTTTTCACTTATGTGAATTATGAAAATAAAATTGTTTATCTTGGGTATCCTCAACATGTATCAAAGAAAATGTTTAATGAAAGTATTTTTAACATGAAATCTAGGAGTGTGGGTTTGGATGATTTCAAAAAATGATAGATATATTGAAAAAATTATATATTAATATTATTAGTATGATTATTTATATATAAACTATTATCTACATTATTTTTTTATTTATCCATTACGTAAATGAAAATGTCGCATATGTTTATGTGAATACTATCACCTATATGAATATAATATCCCATTCTTCATCACCACCTTAAATGGATTGTCAGAAAATTTTATTTCACATATAAATTTGATATATATGAAATGAAATATATTCTTAAAGTGATCAAATCCTTTCAATTTTATAAGAACCAGAAATCAAAAATCAAAACATACTTGACAAATAGTATAGTTAACTCGTAATTAATCGATTTTGAGAGTGAATTACTTGTAAATGGGTAAAAAAATTCTATGAATAAATGATATACATTATTATAGAGATAAATATTTATTATATATAGACTAAGGATAATTATACAATAATTATACAATATTTCATAACTCATCCAACCCAAAATAAATCCAAGGTGAGTGTTTCTCTTCTCAAGCATCTTTATTTATGACATTTTTTGAATTCTGCACCAATTTCCCAAATATTTTGAAAATTAAACCCATTTAAAATATAATATTAGGATACAATATTTAATCATGATAATTAATGATACATTTAAATATATATATATAAGTAGGATTTGATTCATGTTTTATAAAATCTGTAAGGTTTTATTGTACAATCTCACAATATATATGGATTATTTTGTATTAATTTTCATTAAGTGGAATGTATATTATTACATCCATAAAACTCATATAATATCTTCTCATATAGTTATACATATTTTTTTATATATTCCTAAAATTTATCCACTCTTTCAAACTCAAATCCATATAAAGTTTATTTATAAGATTATTAGACATTATTTCTCCTTTTCAGTCCAGAATCATTTTTTCCTAGGTACAAATTATTCATTCTTCATCAAGATTACTTGGTTATGTAATTTAATTATTTAAAATTTTAATTTTTTATAACCAATTAAATTATTTTAAAATATAAAAATTGAATGAATTTTTATGTTTTTTATACAGGTCATTTTTAACATCTTTATAAAAGTTTGAAACAAATATCTTTTGAAAAGATCTATGCATGAACATTTTTTCCAATAATTATGAACATTATTCATGTTATAGATTCCATTTTATGTAATTATGATTTTAAAAATTAATATATATTCCCATTTTTATATAAAATTTAAAAAAATAGTATAATATTTTCTTAAATGACTGGAAAAGGTATTTAACTCAACTTTTGTATGTTTTTATCCTCCACTACACATTTTAATACATAATAATAGATTATTTTCATGATTTAATTAATTTAAATTTTTATTGAAATAAATATTTAAAATTATTATTAACACCTTTGAAATTTTTATTTAGGTTTTTATAACATCATTTTTTTACAATGTAAATTTTTTAAAGATAAACCCCTTTTCACTATTTCTATTCCATTCCACTCTCTATTTATGAAAGGACTTGTATTTAATATAACGCCATCAGTTCTAATTAATTGTTAAAACTCATGATTTTCATGTAAATTATATTCATGTATTTATTCTATATCATTTCAAATATTTACTTTTTTATGTACACATTACTCTATATGGTGTAGACAAATGATTTGTTATAAATCATATTTAGTACATTTGAAAAAAATTATATTTCATTTATTGATTAGAGAATTAATAAAATATATATAAAAAAGTTTTAGACATGGAAAAATATTTATTATTATGGAAGAATGAATATGCACTATGTAAATCTTTATATTTCATATGTTGGTTATCCAATAAAAATATTCATTACTATGATATATTGATTATGTATTTAATTGTTATTAATTTATTTCTTATGATGAATGAATTAGAAATAACGTGTCACCGGTATTCTGAAACACATGATATCCCCTCTTTTCATCAGTATGTATTTTTAGAAAAACAAGATTCTTTATTTTGTGTATGAATTACTTATTTACCTTTGGTGTCTAAACAAGTTTCATTGATGGTAAGAGTTTGATGTTCGAAATTATGTATTAAAAAAGGATTGAAATATGTTATTAATGTTCATGTTTTTTCAATGTTTACACTATTCATATAGTAATCTCATGTCCATGTTAGTTATTAAATATAATATGTATAGATTATCCAGTCATCAATATTTTTTCATTATGTATTCATGATAACTTCTATTGTACACATTCCCTTAAAGAGCATTCGGATAACCCTTATTTATGATTCGACATCCCCATGTTATGAATAAGAGTAATAGATATAATATATCTAGAATTATTTCATGTGTGGAGAATATTTTGGAAGATATTATAGATTCATAATGGAATAATGAAATTAGGGTATAATGGGATAAATTTCCATTATGTAAGAATAATAAGATTCATGTTATGTATGTTTTCCTTAATTATGTAAAAATATAAAACTACAAAGTTATTTCTAATGATTATGAAGAAATAATTAGCTTTATAATGTAATTTTTTATAGTTAAAATTGGTTCACATGAGTTAGTATTAATGACAGTATTTAATGAGTTTGTTTTTAGCATCAAATCCATGTGTATGGATCCACCACAATATAGATGGTGTCTAAATTGGGGTGTGGTAAAATTTTATGATTCTATGTTGTTAAATAAATATATTTTAAATTCACAAGAAACCATCAAGTGATAAAATTATGTTTTGGAATTATATGTTATATGTATTCAATAACATTAAATGTTTATATATTATTGATAAATATGGTTATTTTTTATGTTTAAAATGAGTTTAAGAGAATATAAAATTGATATTTATATATTAGTATTTAGCATCCTTATAATATAATTTATTATTATTTTAATTATGTACTCATAATAACCATTTGGGGTCTTACTAAATGAACGAGACCAGGTGGAACCAACTAAACAATGGGTGTGATGAAAAATATGGTCGTTCTATAAATGAGAATTTGATTTGGATAAGATTCATATTGAAAACTCTTATATTTATACTTTACTATATATCTCAAGAAAAAATTATCAACCTGGTCCTTGGTTCATTTAGTAACACAAAAAATAAAGAAATATGTATTTTCAAGGAAAAACATGTTATATATATTATGACTGTAAAATAGTATCAACTTCAATTGTGTCATGAATGTGAGAAAAATGTCCTTTGGAAATTTCTCAAAGGATATTGAACATATTTCATAATTTGTAAAGGATGGTATAAATAAGTAAACAGATAATTAAAAATAGAGATTTCAATTAACATAATGGAATGGAATAATGATCTTCTAAATGAATAAATTAGATGAGTTTTGACATTATTCAAATCAACATCCTAAGTGTAATGTTCATAATAGGGATCACCATGATTATATGAATATAGATTTATAAAGGTAGTATTATAAATATAAAAAAACTATGAATAAAATTATAAAAAGTATAAATTATTTTAAAAGATATTTTAATAAATTAGAAAACATGATTTGATTGATTTTAAAAATTTATATAACATGATTAATTTTATTTTATATGAAGAAAACAGTGTGTAATAAAATAGAAAATAATTTTTATATTGTTATGAAAGAAGCTGAATGGTTTTAGTTTCTTCATATAGGGTTTTATGGGTAATGATATACTGGTACTTTATGTGAGGGCTGATCATCATTGATAATGTTCACAAATAACTTATGGATACCCTTTTTAGATCCTATGTGATTTTATTCAATGGTGATTAATTTTAGTTTGGGGGATTTTTATTGGTATTTTAGAAAAATAAAGGATTTATTTATTGATAAATAATTTTATTAGTATTGTTTTTTATATTGTGGTAATTATATTTATTTTTCATAAAGAGTAATTATATTTTTAGAAACATTATTTTAACAAATAAATAACCATTGGAATAAAAAATGATTTTGTTATTTGTTTTTAATGATATTTTAGAATATATTAATTATATTTTTGGGATCACTATATTAATAAAGGTAAATTTTAAATTATTATATATTATTTTATTTTAAGTAAATATTGTAAACATTAATTGTGGAATAATATTTATGTTAACTTTTAAAAGTATCTAAGATTTTATTGTGCCATTTTTGTGATTTAGCATAATTTTAGAAAAGATTTTTTTATTTTATATAAGATATGATTATCTATTATAAATTATTGGTATTTAAATTTATGAGTGATAAATTTTGTTTTTAGATAAAGGATCATTTGATTTTATGATGATTATGTGATCAAATAATTTGGATTTTAGGTTCAAAATTTGGTCTGGAAAATATTTATGATTTTAAATTTATATTAAACATGAAAAGTTTGGTTTATTTTTGAATATTTATATATCAGTTTATTGTTTCTTTATATTAATCCCCATTCATATTTCCTTTTTGGTATTATCTATACATGTGATACCCATTTTGGGTTTTCATAATTTTCTATAGATCATTGGACTAACTTACCATCCCATTTACGGAACATATAGTCCATTAAATTTGATTTTTAAGGAATTATGGTTTAATAATTCCTTATGATTTTCCATACATAGAAAATGAGATGAATTTGAGGTGGAATAATTCACAAAACACAACCAAAGGATGAAATTGTGCTGATAGAATTGAAGGAAATCAGTTATTTGTATTTTTTATATTATCTAAATTTATTGTAAATAAGTTCCTCGGAAAAATAAAGGGGAATATGAATATATCAGGTAATTTTTCGAAAATAGTACACAACTAAAAAGCTATTTTTTTGGAATCTATGAATGACTGTTATGATGATATATTCATTGATTTAGAAATAATTAATTTACATATAAATTTTTTCAAAATAGTAACATCGAAAATAATTTTCTACTTATGAAATTATTCCTAAGTGAAGATACATTCTTTTTAGTTGTAAAAATTTATTGTTTTGTGGATTTTATTTATTTAAGAGTTGGTGGATATAGTGCACAATGACTTTAATATGTAATTATAATTTAAATAATAATATGTTTGATAACATAACTTACACACATCAAGTAACTAAAAAGAATGAAAAATAATTACAACGAACAATTAGTAATAAGAAAAGAAATGTAGTAGTAAATTATAATATAAGAATTGTAATATTTTTTTGACTCGTGAATATTTATTATTAAGAAATAATTAAATAATGTGATGTAAATATAATTATTCAATATTGATAGGGGTATTTTTCAAATAATTCTTCTTCAAGTGTGTTTTATATTAATAAATTCATAAATTTTAATTGATTTCAATTTATTATCTAATAAATTTTAAAAAATAATTATAAATTAAGAAGAAATAATATAATGAGCACTTGAAGTTTAAAAAGCACAATTTCTATAAAAAATGAGTTTTCATTATATTGTGTCTTATAATTTAAAATATAAATTTTTCATTTATATAAATTTCATTTAGAGAATATTTTTTTTACCATTACATCAATATTTTCATAGGGTGAAAATTTCATATTTTTCAAAAATGATTGATTTTTTAGTGAATAGTGAAAAGAATGATTTTACAAATATTATCACTTTTTTATAATTATAAAAATAAAATAATTCCAGGAATGTTTATTAAATATTTTTCATGGTAAAAAATTGTTTAATAAGTAATATAATTGAATAAAAATATAATTTCTAATATATAAATATATGTTTGGTATTTTATTAATCCAAGTAATTCTTTTATTCAGTTAAAAACTATTTTTCGTCAGTTAATTTCTTCAGATTTTTTTATAGTTTCTTTTTTTTTTGATTTTTTAGAATGTTATATAAGTATAATTTTAATAATAATAATAATCCAGTTAATTCGATTTTAGTGAATATATATATATATATATATATGATTTTTTTGGAAAAAATCAATATAAAAAACACCATTTTTAAAAAATGGGTTTCATTGAGTTTTGAAAACATATAAATAAAGTAAATATTTCTAATTAAAGAAATTGAATATTATAAAATAAGATTCATTTTTTAGATTATAATTTTCATATTTTTTAATGGGTTCAATTTCATTTTTTTCATAATGAAAATCTGTTAAGTTAAAAAAAATTCACCGCGATAATGGTTAAAATGGTTAACAAGGGGTAAAACAAGGATATTAGGCTTAAAATTTCTATAAAAATGTATAAATATTATTATTTGATTGTATTTTGACCATAAAATATATAATCATCAATGATTTTCTAATATTGTACCACTTTCCTTGAGACAAACATTTATTATATTTTGATGTTCTTAATATTTACAAATGTGCCACTCCCCTCACTTATAAAAGGAAACATTCTCTCCCAACATCTCCACACCACTTTATATTCGTCTTTATGGAGTGATGTATTTAGTTTTACATCTCTATCCCATATGAATGTTTATAAATACATAATAAATGATTATATATTATATTTATGAAAAAAATATAAATATTTAAGGATAGTATATTTTCTTACTTCTTTCCCAACCATATGCTGTAAAACAATAACATTGTGTATAAAAATGTGGGAAATGAAATTTCCATATAGAGATGTGATTTATTATTTTGTGTATCTTAAAACTATTGGTCATAAGGATAGATATAAGGAATAAATAGATATTTAAAATTTTAATATTATTTTTTATTGTTAAATATTTTTCATTTTTATTTCCATTTATCCATTAGAAAAGTAAAAACATCACTCACATATACATGAGGACTACAACCTACATTAATAACACAAATTTTTTTTCATCACCATCATAAATGAAAGGTTATAAAAATAATTTTAATTTATATATATGATATATATTACATGATTTAATTTATTTAGGTGATGAAATCAAGACTAATGTACATGTATTGAAACCTCTATTTCAAAACATACATATAAAACAAAACAGTTAACACAAAAATAATTTATTTTAACCAGGGATTAAGTGTAAGAGGTTGAAATAAGTTAAAAATAAATGATATTAATCAAAATATATATGGGTATAATAAACATGAATAATAAATATATATTTATAATATTGGATTATATATTGTGTTTGACCTATCATGAATCCAAGGTGACAGATTCACATCTCCATCTTCCTTCTTGGTGTTGTATATGTAATTATGAACCTACTTTTGTTATATAGTGTATATAATTCAAATTTATAATATTATATCATAATGTAATGATTCTCCTAATTCTATAAAGATATAAAAATAACAACTTTATGGTTATGTAGGTGAGTAAAACATTTCTTTTATGTCATAATTATGGATTGTTTGAATTGGGTCACATGCATAGCTATCTAATATATTATTTTAATATTTTATTTTTAGCACTAGATATGGTCATACAGGTCTAGGGTGTTAAATATAATAAGAAAAATCACTACAAAAAAACAATAATTACATACATTATTGAATAATAATGTGGAAAAATCCAAGAGAGTTATTTTAAAGAACAAATTAAGATTATTGAGTGGATGATCAATCTGACAGAAATATTAGGAAATCATATGGTGGATACTAAATCTCCAACATTAATTTATCAACAATATCAATTCCTGAGACTTATATACAATACTTTGTCTATAGGTTACCAACTCATCCATCTGACACATTTATAAAATTAAAGGGTGAACAATCAGAATCTTCTTGAAAAATTGAGATCAATACAAAATATGAACAAAAAAACACCATCCTTTAATCACATGGTATGTTTTTTAAAAATAAGAAAAAAATACTCAATTTTTTCTTCTCTCACGTCTACAACCCTAGTTTTAATGACCATCTATCCTTGTGCTCAAGAAATCTATTCCATATAACCCATTAACTATCTCATCAAAATCTAAACCAATTATATTATGGTCAATGTGAGACTTGCATCAAATAACTATATCCAATACTCTTAAAATTTAATGGATAAATACTTATCCCTATATTTTCCACCATCTAATTAATGCTTCACAATTACAAAACCAATAAAATGGATTTAATGAGAACTCTAATAAAGGAAATCAAATTTCTAGATATGCCTCTTCTTTTTCAAATCCATGGGATAGTGGAATGAATGATCTTATCGCACTCACCCACTCCATACTAAAAAATAATGATAATAAAATTGGATAAATTACATCCCGCCTAATATTTTTAGTAATATTTAAACTATTCTATACACCAACCTCAACTATTTATCAACCCCATGGGTAATGTTAGTTCCAAAAAGGATCATATTGAGAAAAAAAATCTATATTCATCATGATATATTAAATAAAATAACATAAAATGTTAAGCTTGAAAGAAAAAAATCTAGAAATAGAATCTACATCCACTCCATCATCTACATATATCCCTTTATGAAACCAAATTCCTTTTCCTCGTTCAAAAACTATGTTTAAGAATCCATCTGAACCTAATTTTTAAGATATATATATTTTTATATAGGTTTATATCAACATTCCCCTATTATATTATTTCAAACAAATTCTAATAAATGAAATACTGTTTAATGAACATTGCACCCATAATAGGAACTTTTAATCCATTAAAAATTATCTATCTAAATAGTTTACTTCAATGAATTGAAAAAATACAGGGACCCTTATAGTTTCATGAAAAATAATGAGTTCTAATATTATTATCAACTCATAAAAATGAGAACCTCAATCAATGTCTTTTCCAATTCCATGTTTCTAATCCATGGTCTGAGTTCTTTTTTTCCAGTCAACGAAGTAGTCCTATAATCCAATAAATAACGTATATACCAAAGTGAATAATTGAAGATTTACATGCTTTGGTTAATAATATTGTCATAAAAATTGATCTTCCTATCCTAAACATGTATAGTTAAATTTCATCGTATATATATATATATTATAATAAGAATATTCCACATGATAAGTAAAAATAAAATCATTGTCATGGTGACCAACTAGTCATTATTAACATTATTCATGCCATATGATAGCCTTTATAGAGTCACTCTGCACTCTCTATCTATACCTCTGATAAATTTCTTGATAGTGATAACAATCATTGAAAAACATGTGCTATTATAGTAATTTGGAGATGTATTTATGAGGATGAACATTCCCCAATCTTGTGCGTTCATAATTCAATAAAATTATGTGGCCAAATTATACCACAAATTAAAAGAAATAAATTATTAGACCATTAATTATACTATAATTAACTTCTCAAGGACATAGTTTATTTCTTTTCCAGTCCCACATGAAAACAATTAAGCACAATTTCAAAATGAAATGAAATGCACCAAAATAAAAAATGGTTCTTTGTAATATTAGATCTATATGGAATAAATTTCCTTAGACTCTTCCCTCCATTCAATGGATTATCATGCATTGACAGTGTTACTAACTTTATCTCTAGGTATATATAGGTTAAACCTAACAAAAAAGGTTGATGTACAAACTGTGAGTTAGTTATTTAAAAACATATTATATTTGATTAAAACACCTTTTTTAGGGTGTGACATTGAAAAAATTTAAATAATCTGAATATTATATCACTTTTTTAGAAATGGGGCTAGTAAAAAATATATACATTCAATCACCCTTAAAAAAATATTTAATTAAATTTAAAATAAGAAAGTTAAAAATAGTCTATAACCAAATAATTAAACCCACTGTAATAGTTTCATCTGAAAAATATTGTGGGGGGAAGTTGGGAATTTAAAATGACATGTATGAAACCCATTAGGATAGATAATTTTTGGATAATTATTATTAATAAATATTAGTTACCTCCCAATATCCAAAATATTATAATTTTAATCATTTAAAACCTTTGATTTTGACTTTGAAGATGACGGTGAAGTGTGATTTATTCAATTAGATGATTTAGAACATATTTGAATTTATTTTTATCATAATTAAAATAAATACAAAGAAAATATAATCCTCACTATGAAGAACAATTATTTTTTATTTTATTTATGTATGTTCAATTTTTAATGCTATTTATTTATTATCTTCAACATCACCTAGGTATGCTATATCCTCATTGGAAAGGTTCTTTTATTTTTACCAATTTCTCTAAAGTAGTGTAGTGAATGTCTATGATTATTTTCCCATAATTTATATTCACTACTAATAGAAATTGGATAATGAATCACCAAGATATTACACAATCCCTGGGAATTACATAGACTTCGATAGAATACATATATAATAGAATATGCCCTCTATAAGATTGAAATGGAGACCCACTTCTTTAAAACCAGGGGGATATCATTTCTTTTAAATATATATCCTTATTTAACTCACTCCATACCTATTCTTTTTCACCATCTCACTCACATATTTCTCTTCTCTATTTCTCACTTTATCTCTAATTTTTTACCACTTTCTTGATCCAACTGTTTTAATTTTTTTTACAATTTTTTTACAATAAAAAACATAGTTACAAGCCTTCTAATTTTAAAAAAATTATCAAAACATTTTTTGGAATTTAGTAGTGTTTTATTTTCATCAATTTGTTTATATTTTTATCACAAAAAACGATGGTTAAATTTTTCTAAATAAAAAATAGTTCTTTATGATAAAAAATTTTATTTGAAATTAATTTTCTGAAACTCAATATGAACAAATTAAGATATCATCCCAAGGTAAGTTATAACCATTTTATCAAGTTTTTTATTTTTATCCCTAATGGTGAGTATTTGGTTTAAGGACCTTATATAAAAATATCTAAATTTTGTGAAAATTAATATGATTAAGGAAGTTTTATGAACCATCAAAGAAAAAATATATCATAATTGCATCCCATTTACTATACATTAATCCTCATTTTCTGAAACACTTCGAGTATTTGAAAACTAATATTTTATAACCACGTTACAATGTATAATTATTTACCCAAAAAATAAGTACATGGATTTTCATTTCATTATTATTTTAAGATAAATTTTTGTGGGTGATAGATTTTATTTGGTTTTAAAATTGAATTATATTCAATTTTTTTATATGATTGAGGGAATTAATAACTTTAATGGTAATAGATAAGTGTTAATTTATTGAGGTTTTATATTATATTCTTGGTTACATCACTCAATAAAAATGTAAATTGATAAGTGTTCAAAAAAGTATACAATAAATAAAAATGATAAAAATGTAAAAAAAATAAAAAAAAATTATATATTTAAATCAAAAAGAGAAAAATGAACAAATTAGTCCTTATAAGAATATTTAATATTTTTTACATATTTTATCATTTAATCCTATTCCATTTGTTCCTCATTCTCTTAATTTATCCATTAAATATTTTTCCTTAATAATTTTTTTGTCCATGCCCTTTATCGTATAGTTTAAAAAATTGGGATTTCCTTTTCAAATATCATGTTTATACCATTCATTTG
This sequence comes from Viscum album, assembly GCA_963277665.1. NCBI lineage: Eukaryota > Viridiplantae > Streptophyta > Magnoliopsida > Santalales > Viscaceae > Viscum > Viscum album. The sequence continues at coordinate 178,350,698 of OY728151.1, forward strand.
AACATTATTTTATTACGATCCTATTATAATGAAAAACATAAAACGTATTGTTGAAATATTTGTAGTTTAAGGTTTAAATAAAATCTGGGATCTCATAAAAATCATACATTTTTACTTTTGGTAGGTGTATGATAGAACTTTATTAATAATATAAAATTATTTTGAGAGGGGTGAGTTATTAAAAACCACATTTTCCAACTATAATATTGATGATGAAAACTACTTTTTTTGACATATGATTTATATAAAATATCATGATATAATTTTTTATGAATGAGTAAAAATGTATAAAAAACCCTGATTAGAGAGAAAAATAATATTTATTGGGGAGTAAAAATTATTTTGATGCATATCTATGTTTTTATTAAGGATATGGCCTATCATATGTTTGGGTGAGTTGATATCATATATTTATTTAGGATCCTATATATATCCCATTTCCATTTTTCAATTAATAATAAACATCCTCCAAGTCTATATTTTTTTAAGAAAATACACTTTTATGGGTTTAGTGAGAACCCTCACTGAGTCACATCACATAAAACAAATCACAAATTAAATCTATGAACATCACCAACATTACACAACAAAATTTCACTTAAAAATCATCACAAATATCAACTAGATGAAATATAAAATTTAGAAAATCATTAAAAAATTAAAAAATATAAATTCAACATTCAAAAAAAAAGAAAAATTATTATCTTATAGGTCACACTCGATCTCATTGTTGTCTTCCATGTGCACCACCATAGATCACCCCCATAATTATTTCCACACCACCAGACCACTATCACCTTCTCTAATTAGCTATCTAAAATATATTACAATTCAAAACATCCCAAATAATTAGAATTGAATATAAATAAGCCTTAGAACCACCTTAAAAAATATCACCCCACCTATAAATGGATATCCTAAACATAAAAAATAATCACTAGAACAAAACATAGATCCCTCAAATCACAATAAAAACATAAGAAAAACCAGTTATGGAGTACTTGAACCACCAAATAAAACTAATAAAAATTCATGTACATTTCCAGTAGAACCAAAAGGGGGTACCAATAATATGAAGGATGCACCTCCTAAGCATATTTATATCGAAAAACACATCCCAAATCATCCATTAAAACACTACACTAGACTGACTGGGATATGAGATATGGAAATTGATACCATAAAAGAGATTAAGAAGACTTTTTCCTGAACAATGATCCATAACATGTGATAGGACCACTCAACCCATTACTTTATATGGAATATTAACATAACTGGATTAACTCCTTGATAAAACAACTAGAGTAATAAGAGAGTTAGAATAATCCAAAATCATCATTTCAATTGAGTAAAAATAACCACCATATAAAAAAGAAATAGACACATTGAAGGAAAAATTATGAAAATGAATATAGTTCTTAGAAAAACCATGAGACGTACTAGCTAGGATACTGATGACAGTTCAGAGATCACCTCCAAAACCATACCAACAATCAATTTCTCTAGACCAACAACATCTGAACATTGAAATATATAGTATGTGTCTATTAATGTATATTGATATATTTATTAAGGATACATGGATTAATAATGAATTCAAATATTGTATAGGGAGGCACTAAAACAAATAAATAAAACCCATGAGAAGAAAACCAAACCAAAAAATGATAAAAATCCCAATAGAGTGAGAGGAAGAGAAAATTAAAATTGGGTTAAGATGTGGTGATCCCTTTGGAGGAGATTAAAATGATAATGAAGAATAATTAAGACATTACATGATAATGGTAAAATTTCAACCAGTGGATCTAAAAAAATTCTTTAATGATACCATAAGGAAATATGTTCTGGGTGAAGAAATCATATCAAACATGCCATAGGAATGGAATTGATGAAAATAAAATCCATTATTCCAATTGAAAATTTATAATATGAATATAAAAAAAACCTATTAGAGAATAAGAGAATCAATATAGGAGGGCCACCATGACATGATTTATATTCAAAGATAGTAAGGGTGAAACCCTAAGGAAAGCATGAATAGAAGGTACTAGATGATTTTAGGGCCATTAGGTCAGCCCTTAGTACCTTTATTTTAAAATTCATGTTTTCCAATCAATTTTTTTTATTTTAATCATAAAATAATTTATGGGTTATTATTGTGATTCACCCAAAAAAATTATAGTTTGAAAATTTTTATCATAAAATTCACCATAATGATCTAAATAACCTGATTACTATTTTTAGTTATGATATTACTATTCTTAAAAATAAATAAACTGGATCATTTTCTAGTTTGGTCATATTGATTGACATATTAATTGCTAAATAAATCCCAAATGATATTTCAGGGAGACTAGAAAATCAAAAGTGATTCATTTTTTAGGCCAAAAATATTACATTAAATACTATGTGACTCCATCAGATTTCTATGAAAAATACATTACAATATATATTTGAATATTAGATCCCAAATAAATAAATAGTAGTCTAAATGAAAAAAAACATTCATGTAAACAATTATGCTTAGGATTAATGGATAACCCCATATTCATAAAATTCCCCCAATACACATGTCTAGTAGATATGATAATCTATTAGGATAAATTAAATATATAGGTAAAAATTTGAATAGAGGATTAATATTCATGATTTTAGAATCTTTATTTCTGTAAATTCTTTCATATTAGGCCCTCTGAAAAACATTATTCTCAGAGGCCATTAGCATATGATTTAAAAAATAATTGTATCATTGGATAGAAATTTATTATGGTCAAAAAATTTCTTGGGTGGATAGTAAAGATAAATATACACATAATTTTATTATAATCCTTGTTGGGATAAAAAAATTAATTAGTCAAATGGGAATGTAAATTTATTATATAGAGATGAAGGGAATCCAACTACACCCTTGGGATATAAATTTGATCCCCTCTTATCAATGAAATGGGGAGATATTCCAAAATAGATGAGATTTTACTTTCATAAAAAATACCATGATAAAAGTCTATATGTACTATCCACACTCTTGTTTTTATAATAGAGTCCTCTTCCCAACATTTCATGTCCATATTATTCATAATTTTTCATTTTAATGTTATAAATGTTTTTTTTAATATTTTTTAAACATTAATGAGTTTTTTATTTTGAAATAATATTTTCATCCATTATATTTATCCTCAATTGATAGTTTCAATTATGATGTAATCTATTTCTATAACCCCAATCATGTTTATTTCGAGTGTGGGGTTTTCCTTTTTTTGTTTGTATGTGTGAGTCAAATGCTTATAAATCTTAGGTCATTTCATTCCATTTATTTCTATTATACCTAATCATAACAAAAATAAAAATATTATTATAATTTTTATTAATTTCAGATAAATATTTGATTTTGTGGAGTGATAATGCAGATATATTTATTGATTGAGATATTTTTCTTGGTTAATGTTCATTATTGTGCATATATAGAATGATATGACATCAGTTAATTACATGTTTTGTGTCTGATGTATATTCCATAAATTATTGATATAAAAAATAAAATATTTTCATTAATTAGTGATCATTTCTTATAAAATAATTAATTAAACTCACTACCCTTGTCAATGCATGGATTAAATCCTTAACCTTTTAGAATTACCATCAAAATCATCTTGCGAAGTCAATGATAATTAAATGAAATATTTTTCAAATATCAATTATATTATAAAATTACATCCCCAAAAATTTATTCACACTAATTATATTAAAATGGTCAAATAAATGTAAAATCATAAATCATTTCTTCAATGATCAAAAAATAAACACCCCTAACCTTTAAAAATAAAAAAATAAAACATTTGAATCCCAGAATATAACCCCATTTATGAGGATATTTTTTAGTGATTTTACACAAATTTTATTAAAGCACTATACCATCGAAGATCTTTAGGAGAAAATATAACAATAATAAAAAATCATATGTAATGGGATTCCCTCTATCCAAGACGATCACAATCCATATGAAATTATTATGAATTATATATAATCAAGGTAATTATTTGAATAAATCATTTCCCAAATCACAGTTAATTAGTGGTCTTGTTTAGGTAATCATGAATTTGGTAAAGGGAGGGAAAAATACTTTTTCTCTACTAAATAAACACCATAAAAACAACTTAATTACAACGGGGTCAAATAGGAGGAAGATATGTTTATGTGATAGCCAAATATCTCACACTAATTCCCCTTTAACCTATAAAATAGATGATAGATGAATATTAATTATATCATATTTCCCTACTAAATAAATATCCAGGGGGTTCCCTATGGATAAATACACTATTCAAGGGTAGGGGTGAAAGTTATGTCATAACCTATTGGGTAAGGTTGAAAGACCCACTATGACTACCCCTCCGTTTTATTACAAAGAACTCCACAACAAAACTACCCTTTAGGGGGTTTCTTGATAGACCATCTATCAATGGACCCTCCATGACACAACAAACAAATTGTTTCATGGTCCTTCTTATGAAGAACCGCCATTAAAATGTTCCCACCACTAGTAGCACCCAATTCCATTCCTATTGGAATCCCTTAAATTCATATCGCACATATGAACATGAGCCTCATCCCATTTGGTGAGGACCCGCTAGGTGCGTCCAAGAGACCCGTGATGAAATCCGTGTGGACCCATCTTTCCAGGTTACTATAGAAGTATTGTAGCATGGATTTTTCAGTACTGTAGCAGCCGGAACTATTCGTTCATCTGGGACATCAGGCCACCGGTTTGGTCCTCAGGTCCTGCAAGGCTTTCGGGCCACCCAAGGCCTTTGGGTCTATTGATTCTTAAGGCCTTCAAGATGGTCATGCAAAGGTGGAGAGCTACTATTAGGATTCCGATGCTGGGGATGGGCAGTTCCTTGTAGATAGTCTGGTTGAATTCACTAAGACTTTTAGGTCATGTAATCTCCTAAATCCAATGGGCCATGTAATCTCTGAGCCTACGAGCCTTGTAAGGGTTCCCCCTCATCCCTTGAAAGGGGGGTGATCAAAAATCAATAAAAATCAAGGCCTTCGGGCCATTCTGGTATATCGCACCTATAATGAAATGACGAACCCTATGGCCTCCTACGGTATTATTCTACTTCAATTAGTAGAGTTATCATTTTCCCTACTTCAAAATCAAGATATTGTAACACTCTCTATGTTTGAAACCCTCTTGGATATATTCTTTCTATTGCTTAAATAAAAAATATCTATTAGGATCACCTAAACCCTATTATCCAGATTAAACTACCACCTAAAACACTAACCATTCCTCAATCCATGTCCAAAAATATTTTAATGATAAGTTCCAAAAATATGAATTTCAAATTGAGTCCCAATTCTAAAAACATCCCAATATCTGGAACAAAAAATTAAAATTTATCTAAAACATTGACATGTTAAATTTAAGGCTTATTTAAAACTCTATATTATAATGCTTACCATTATCAAGAGGTATTTCTGATCCTAAAATATTCATTCCCATACTACTATAGTAATCAATTCTATTCCAGGTTTCCTATTAGGACCAAAAGGGGCCAAGATACCTTTAGAGGGGGGTGAATAAAGTTATGGATGTTCTATTACAAAATAATTTGTACCCCACTGGATCTTGACCTAATTGTTATACGGGTCACTTTTTTTGTTGTTATGTTATTAATGTAAATCATGTTCTTCAATTATTTATTGGATAATGTTTCTTGGAATGAAATGCAATGAAGAAAGTAGGAAAACAAATATATTTGTACTTGGTTCACCCTCACTGGGCTACGTCCAAGGAGCATACAATGACAATGTTCCACTATAAAAAATCAACTAAAGCTCACTATCAATTTACAATGTTTAGGATAGATCAATTCTATTCCTAGACGTACTACCTATACAATGTTTAGGGTCAGCTCGCAGCTTTACCAAGGGTCACTTCTTGTTCCTCTCTCTCTGGCTCACTACTGGTGGAGAGGATCACCTTCTTCCTCATCCTTTGTTCACTACTCTGGAAAGGATCCACACACAGTTTATAGACATGTTGGTATCTTCATTAATTGAAATGAATGCATCTTCATTTATATGTAGATGCTCTGTTGAAGTCTCAATTTCATCCACTGATGAATACATCTTTACCACAGGTGTACTTTGCAATCTCCCTACATCCGCACAACCCTATAATGACTGATGTGCTTCTCCATGCTTGGTGCACTTATCTAATGACTGGCACACTATTTCATGCCTGGTACACAAGTGTCACCTAACCACATTAACGAAACTACCTTTTCTAACTCCAAATATGGGCGACTCACACCCTTTTACACCAATACCAATATCTACCAACTGGAGCCCAACTTTTTAATAACCTTATACTTGCGTTCTCACACCACCACTTGCACGCCAAAACAACCTGTGTGACTAGAGATCTAATTTTTTATAAGTGTTGAACTCTATAAAAAAAGAGTATGGGTAGAACTCTATTTATATGCATTTTGGGTACCCTGATCACCGACGCGATAGTATCTTCTCAGCGCGCAAGTCCAGCCGCCCTAGTCTATATTGCCCTAGTCAACTTCTGCGCCCAAACCAAAACATTGGCACCCCTATTTCTTTTTTTATATTTTGATGTTATGATCATTAAAAACATATGGTGTGAAACTTTATAATCCTCCAAGACACCAGCACACAAGACCCTTTGTTAAAAACGCTTTTATCTCTTTTTTTTATTTTGAGGCCCAAATATTTGGCAAACACTGGAAAACGGAACCACCTTGTATCTTCTCTTTTTGTACCACATCTAGATCATCCATTCCATTGTCAAGATACTTCTTTCAATAATTGACTGTAGATAAAATCTCTTTAAATTGACAAATAACCATATAAACTCATTTTTTTAACAAATTGAATATAGTGTTCTTCTTTGTTAACAAACACCACATGGAAGCCCACTTTTTCAACAAACACATTCATGCCAAAAATTCTTCAATGATACCTTGAGGGATTTTTTCCCAACATTTCCACATTATATCCTTGAACACTGAAGCCTTTTCCCTAATAAAATAAAACACCAAAAAACATTATTCAATAAATAACATGCCACGATATCATCACCATAACCATCATAGAGACAATGATTAATTTGTCCCATCTATCCCAAGAGATAAAAACATCAAAAAATTATTCATCCATAAAATATGGTGGTATGCACTATTAAAACCCACTGATAAAATATTATTCCATGTCTTGTTTCTCTACACTATAATGATTTCTTAATGATAATTCTCTTCTAATGGTCTATAAACATACTCCTCTAAAACCTTCTTTTATTTTAATAAAAAATACATTATGGATGAATTGGAATAATGAAATAATATATGCAAATAGTAATCCAAAAATATCACAAGATAACAAAAATCCACCCTAAACTCATTGGACAACTTGAGACCAATGAATAGAAACCCAAATGTCCCAAAAAATACTATGTGTGGCATAATGGAAACCAAAAATGCGTATATGCAGGAATCACACAAGCCATAGTACCATCAATTGAACATTTCAGGATGAATTTTGGTCACGTACTCTAAGATACATCATATAGAGCCCAAACCAATATCCTCTCACCAATATCAAACACACCAACTAGCCACCTTATTTAGGTAACACTATAAAACAACATCAATTAAAACAATTTCAACTAGCATGAATCATAGAGTAGAATATTTCTAAGCATCATTCCTAGTAATATATTAACAAAAGAAGAATGTAAAAACCACGAAAATAAAAAATTAAAATAGAACAATCATATAGAACCCAAATGGATGAAACTAGTAATCACTACAAGAGGTATTTAATTATTTGAACACCCTAAAAATTTCTTGTGAAATAAATCATTATCAAAAAACAATTCTAAGAAATACACCATAAAAAGATATTATCTTAAGATAGAGTAAAACGATAATAGATGAGTATAAACCAATGATATCCACTAATAAAATGTTAATAATAACATATTACTGTTGGGATAACATATAGAAAAGGATTAGAGGAGACATATCAAGTGTGGGTAATACCCACCAGAGCCTATTTCGACTAATAAAAAATATATCATGGCTCTGATTTCAACACTCATACACTATCCCACATAACATATGAATTAAATATATAGTATTTAATAATAAAAGAGTTCAATTAAGATCATTACATACCCTATAATCACAATGAAACCATGACCACCTCTCTAATTATTCAGACTCTATCCACAACCCACCCATCATGTGGGTCTTACCTTTACGGTTGATGTGATGTTACCCACTATAAAATAGTCATTATCATTGACCTACAAAATAGAGTACCTAATCAATAAATCCCTTGTTCTATCTATTTAATAATTTAATGACTAAATTAAACCACTCATCTAATACTTGTGCACTAATAAAAACACTTATCACCACCAATTATCAGACCACTGAGAATGTGATCCTTAATATTCACAAAAATTAACCTGAAAAAATGGTATCACCCTAAAATATCAAGAGGTTACCTCTATAAAATATATAATCCCTTACATAACCACTCAAGAACAAACCCATACAGGTCCCAACAACACATTCATGTCACTCTCCATAAGAAACACTGAACCATTATGATAAACCATATCAAAGAATAAGAATGGATCAACCATAACATGATCCTACAATACATACATGATGTTACCATATTCTAATTGGGGTAAATATCCCATCATTAACAATTCTATGGGAATAATTCTAGAAATTATATCCCTTGAAATGTTAATCCCCAAATTTCACATGACAACTCATCGGTCTAACACTCTATAGAAATTTTTCACAACCATTGAACCCTTATCCCAATGAGAAATGAATTTTCCTAAAAAATTCACAAACACATAATTTTTCTCTTACATGGTTGTATGGACCAGCCAAAACCCTCTCACATTTTCTAATCTTTACATATCTTAAACTCTCCAAACCCCAAGTTTAACACATTCCCTTTCCATTTAAATACACAACAAGAGTGGTTTTGAAAGGATTCCTGCCACATTGAACATTGGTTCCGTCCCAAAAATAATTAATTAGTCTACTCTTATAGGTTGGCCTCATCTATCATGATATACATGATCCCCTATCACATGATATAAATTAAAATCCCGCAATCCTCTTACATTTCTCTCATCACACAATCTGTAATCCCATTAAGAATAAAAAAACTATATATCAAGAATACCCCTAACTGAAAAACAAATCCTCATAAGAATTTCACATATATTATTTTTCATCACATAAACCAAATCATTTTCATATTACTTTCCTCAATATTCATTAGGGTACGTAAATAATCACTATTTTTAGTTATGTAATGAAACTGTATGCATGAACACTGAAGAGTTTGTTATTGAATATTTATATACCTAAATCCCAAAACAATTACTAACATGGGATCTATAATGAAAGAATAAAATACATATTTGGACTAACTAAGTGTTATTTTACACCTTTTATAGAAAGGGAGTGTGTATAAATCACTAAAAAATGCCTCACTATAAGATCAACATGACCCTGTATTAAAATGAAGGAAATGTAGTACTACTTAGTAGATTGAAACCAATATGTTAAATAATTAAAAACCATATATTTAATTTTTATAAATTTAAAAACACAACCTAATATTAGCGAGAAAAGTATGAAAATCACTCTTTTTTCAACAAAATCCTATCTCCCAACAAGGATTCATGAAGTATCCTCATTACAATGGCATATGAGTAAAAAAATAAATATAAAAATCCATTATAAACATGTAAAATTGTACGAAAAATCTCTTCATTTAATGAAAAACACAAGAAAACTAATCCTTGTACCATTTGAAATTTATCTTCCATCTAGAAATGTATTCTTGAAATTCTAGTTTGAGTTCCTTCACATGATTTCAATCATCCCTATTTCTTTTATACCATACCATAAATAGTATGTCAATGAAAATGATTATTATGAAACAAGTTTTTATCCCTTAGATATTAATCACTTTTTAGTGTTCTATCATAATTTCCATATGATATCAAACTTATCATCGAATAAGTGAAATTAAACTAAATTTTATTTTCTTCCTTATTCATATATTGTGGTAAAAATTACCTCAAATAAACTTGAAAAAACTATATAAATATTCAAACATAATATATAAAAAACATTTTCTCATGTGAAATAAATAAACATATACAAAAAAAAATTATATTCTATTATACAATTAAACAATAACTTCTCACCCACTGTGTGTTGAAAAATATAAAAACATATAAAATAAAGAAAATAAAGAAGAATCTTAAATTCCATTCATAAGTTTAATATCAACCCCAAACATTGACACTTATCAATATTCCTTATCATATTCCATTTAATATCCACTATTTTATAATACATGTATATATAATATATATACATAGTGATACTACCCGTACAAGCTGTGAAAATGGATATTAATAGGTTCTCTAAAATTTCCCTAATATACTCTACAAAATTTTTATATGCATGATGAACATAAATTTATGATATAAAATAGCTTAGATAAAGAACACAAAACATTGGGAGCTAACTAGTCTGCCATAGCTTCTTGTTCATTGGGTAATCATGTTCTTACTAGGACACCACATCATCTCACCATACCTACTTCAGCCTATGATATAATTCATTCAAATTATTTTACTATTCCAAAAAACCCAAATCATACCCTAAAACATATGGTTGGTAATAAAAAAACCTCAAAAACTTTATAAAGGGGGTGGTTAGGGTCATAGTCTATGAGATAGACTCTCTTTCTCACTCAATGTAGTCCAAAAAAACATTATAACTCAATTTTGGTTCACTGTGCATTTTAAATCCACTACCATATCCTAATGAATGTGTGATATTGAAAGTAACCAACCATGTCCCTCTCTCAATTAAAGTCATCAAATAACCATTCAGACTAGTCCTGTTCACTTAGTGAACATCATATATTACATCCACCTCTCTCTCACATAGGATGGGGTAACCACCAAACAAATCCCCTCTTCAATATAAGGTTTTTGGAAACATATTTGGACTAATAAAATCACACTAAGCATGATCCCCAACTATAACATCTCACTCAACATATAGATAGGACCTTGTATTCGAACACTCATCCTCATGGTAGTTAAATCCATAGTATCCACTTACATGATACTTAGGAAGAGGTCACAAATAGAACATTATTACAATTGGAAATGGGGAACTCAACCCATCCAAAAAATCTATAGTGTATCACTATGGAACTAGTCACCCAAGACCTGAACAAATTTATTTATGTACCTATCACCATCTATATTTCCACATAGTCTACTCTCTTAAAGATATTTTTTATCACTACTCCTCAAAACCATGCCTTGTAAATCACTGCACAACATTCAAATAAACCATATGATTTTCCTAATTATATACTTAGAGATTATTCAGAATCCTTATTAAAATATTACTTCACATTAGGTTTCTCTTACTAGAGACCATCTTGACAAAGATCAATGACATACCCCGAGACACAATACTTCCAATTCTATTGAGAATCAATTTCATTTTTTCCCATAAGTATAAATGTTTTTTTGATGAAGTTGTAATTATAGGACAATTGTTGTGGATCCATCTAATATAATCAGATAAAATAGATATAAAACTCTCTTTATTGAAATATGGTGACAGATTGTTCTGATATTAAATGAAAATTACATGTTCTATGAAGTTGTCACATTGTATCAACATTTTAAGAAGATTTTTTGAGGTATTGGTATTTTATTTTGCAATATATATGGCTTAAGGGATATTTATTCTTTGTTACTTCTATTAAAAATAATCCCAACCCATGGGAATCCTCCAATGTCATCCCCTAATCACATATATGGGGACCCACGGGTCAACTCTCATGGGAGAACCTACCATAGGATGTTACACATGGTGGAATGTGGGAATAGCCTTGAGTGGGACTGTGCGTAAGGCCTACATGTATGAGGACCCATAGTGTGTTTGGGACCATTTATAAGGCCCATATATACCATGAACAAAGCCAAACACAGCTTGGGATAGAATCTTACAGGGCCAAAGACAAGAGGTGGGTGTGTGTATGTGGAATGGGTTACAAGCCTCGTAGTTGTCTTGACCGAATGCTAGTCACTATTTTTCTTAAGAAGTATAGAGTAGTAACCTCAAATAATAAATGTGGTATGGGAAATTCTTGGGTACTATTCACCCTTACTTAAAAAGATGGAAATATGGATGGCCATCTTATAGATCTTATCTAAGCCATTTTTTGAAATCCTATGTTATTCTTAGTCAAATAAGTTTTAATCATCTACATCTTGACGTGACACAATATTTATAAACTCGATAAAACCTTCTAGTATAATGCATGCAGAAAAAATAAGCCACACTGAGTACATGCATGCAATCGAGTCTTCTTTCATGAATTCCATGATTCAAATAATGTTATGGACTAGGAAAATTTATGATGTCATATGAATGTAAATCCATTATATGAACTCGTTAAAAACATCAGTTCATCATATAAATTAGAGACAATAATTAATGGAATAACATGATCTTCTTTGGATTAAGAGAATCAATCTTGTGACTGTGTGATCCCATCACTTGAAGAAGAACATGATTATGGATTATAAGTTTAATCCATCTTTTAAAAATATATTCATGAGAATAAATTGGTCTATCAAGTGAGAAGGCACCTCATGAATATTTGAAAATTCACTATCTTTCCACGTGGTCAATAGAAGTGATCAGGAAATTGCATGATCACTATGATGGTTCTTGGAGAAGTAGATAATATCAGTATTCATGATATCCTAGTACTTTTGGATGTATAAATGAGTCCTCAGAATGCCTTAAAACTAGAAGATACATGGTTTGAACCAACTTATATAAATCAAGGCATCTACAAGAGTGAGTATGTTTCATATATCAATCTCTCATGAAAATATGGGACTGGATAATTCGTTATCAAAAAGGAGAATAGGCCCTTCTGATTTCATCTTAAAAAGGAAATTGCATACAAAAAACCATGTCATGTGAACGTATCACGTATAAACCAATGGACCATCAAGGTCTCACTAAATCAGAATAAGTTCACTCAAGGACATCTCACAGACAACACCTCTCAGTCAAGTGAAGAAATCCATGGATAAATAAGGGTCACAAAAAGGAACCTTAGATAGTGCATTAAGATATTGTGAGGCACTCTAGTTCTCATATGAATATGGATGAGGCGACACCCCCATTATTCTTTAATGGATTAATTATTCATTAAAAAAATTGTGTGGATAATTTATGGTCATGATAATGAGGGGAAAGACATTCACAATATTTTTATCTAGACATAGAAAGGGAACATTTGAAAAGAATTTCATGAAACTCTTGAAAACTATCCAACCTGTGTAATGTATTTATTAAAACAATTATTGGAATACAACGTCAAAATGAATTTATAAATTTCACGTGTGAAATTCTTTATTCATTCAAAAAATGTAAGATATATCATGTGATCACATAATACATATCATACAATTTGTATGAGGAAGTAAAATATTGTTTAAATTATATAGCCATTACAAGAATCTTGTAGATAATGAAATATTCGGATGACATTTATAAAGAATGAAGTGTGTAATATCAAATATATTTCATGTTTTAAATATTTATAAAGTGGTAATTTTATAATAAAATAATCAAAAAGAATAAAAAACAAGATATTCAACAACAATTGTAAGAGTTGGTAATATTTGAATGAATTATTTCCGATGTTGGATATATTAATACTTGTTTCATATAGTGTGATGATATTGATTCAATAGGACTCTGGAAGACATTGTATATTCTAGGATATTGAATAATTTTATGTTGTAACCATTTGTGATTTTAGTGGATTATATGTTATTGGAGTGTCTACCAAATCAGAGAAATGAGTAGGATCACATTGAGAACAAACCTTGTAAAAATTATGTTCTCTTGTGTTTTTTTCTTTTATTAAATTTGTGAATGGTAATTTGATCAAAATAGTGGATCATATCATAACAGGACAATAGAGGATATTTTCCCAAGAATGAAAAATTGTAAAAATCACCACTGATTCATCCCCGTTCTTCTCAGCTATTTAACATATCCCTAGGATCTTCAATTGGAATTAATGTCCAGGTTTCCTCTTTTGGGATCTCCTACATTTTTAATGTAACGACCAAAAGTTTCATTAATGGAAAATACCTCTAGAACATATTAAATGTCTCTTTATATAAAATGTTTTTATAAAATTATAAATTCATTGGTTTTATGTTAAGAATTTTGACTGTTTCTAATAAAGCGGTTGAATAGTGATCACATGATTAGTATAAATATAGGACTGTAACAAATCCAATTTACTTAGACAAAGGAAGTGATGACCTCATCCAGTAAAATTTCCCCATACGAAGCCCATTTGTCAGAGCTCGGAAAAGAGGTGGCATCTTTGGGATTCGCCTTTGACCAAGCCCAAGCTGAGTTTCACCATGTCATGCTCGAACGTGACAATCTACGGGAAAAGTGGAAGTTGATTGAAATTACAACTCGAGCGATGTTATCTGAGCCACCCCAAGAGTCTGTCACCATCGAAAACCTTACCCTTAGGTCTTATGAGTCTTTTTAAGGGTTTATGTAACAAATAAGTAGTACTATGTTCATGTACATTATTTTTGTATATAATAATGAATATAATTTCTAGTCATTTTTGATACATTGAAAATAATTTTTAAAGTACACATGGTGTTTTTAGTTATTATTTAATTAAGAAATTTATTTTATTAAATTAATGGATTTTTAATTAAATAATATTTCAATAAAATAATAATATTATTATTAAATTAATTTTTAATAAATATAAATGATATTATAATTTAATGAATGCAATTATAATTTTTATTAAGGTTTGAAATCCATTTCTGTCAAAACCCGTGAATTTTCGATAAATGTCAGTTTTTATATTAAAAGTGAAAATTAACATATTTAGAAAATTATTTGCATAAAATAAATGTCATTTTTGGAATCAAGACATTGAAATTATCCAACGGTGAATTTTTCATAATTTTCTGATATAGTCAAATTTTTTGGTAAAAATTAAATACCGTTTAAATATATAATGTGTTTTATGACAACATTATGACCCAATGGTGACGTAATAAAATACTATAATCTTTATGTTCGGCCAATATATGTTTTAACTTTAACATCATGTGATTTTTTTTTGTTTTACTTACTTTTCAAAGCATTAATGGACCCCTCAAGACTTATTCAACACCTTGCCTTTTTAAATTAATTTCCATGGGAGTGTGACTCACCTCCACATAAGCAACCCTAATATTTTAAGAAGTTCGGACTTTGGACATATAAAATATTATTTTTATCTTCCCTTTTCCAAAAAACATGGGCAAAAACCATGGGATGGTTTGTGTTTTGGATTAATTTAATGTAAGCGGACCAAAACCTAAATAATAAAGAATTTTGTCACCTTTCCTATATTAACCCACCCAAGATCCAACTTCCTCCTCACTCAAAGCCATTGGAGTCCATCCAACCTCTACCCTAATCTCTCTATAATCCTCCCAAGGTTCCCTAATCTCCCAATAAGCCTCTCACAAGCCTCTCTAAATCCTTTGGAAGCACACTTCCATGTAAGGGTTTTTCTTCCTTTCTTATTTTTGTCAATTTTCATTAAGTTGTATTGCCCTTTTAATTTCAATTATGAATGTTGGGGTATGGTTTCAAACCTCCCCCATACTTCCCTCTTATTTTTTGAATGATGGGAGACCCCTTTCTCTCTCATTAAATGCCTCCCATGTACACTCGTTACTATGTCGAAATTCGTAAAGGAACATCTCTCTCTTCTTTTACATTCAAGCAATAATTTTGTATCATGAATCTAAATTCCATTACAATTGTTGGGACATATATCTATATGACCTCATTACTGTCCATTACATGTAAATGTGATGATGAACCCCTTTCTCCCTCATCAACCATTTTTATGAATTCTTATGTCACGCCGTTACGCTGCCGAAATCACACTGATTTTCTAAGCCAATGCCATTGTGTAGTGGATACCATGCCCATTTCTCCATCAAGGGTATCCACCTTTATGAACCATTACTTATTTATTAAAAAGTTTCATGTATTAATTCCACATTCCTTTATCGTGTAATAAATGATTATGTTTTATGAAACCATGTTTTATGATCCATGTGGCACACTTATGCATGAAATGAAATGTTTAAGAAGGGTGTGCCCTTATAGCGCTCTAATGAATTGGGTAAAGTATAGTATCATGATATGTCATGTGAAATGAGTGTTAAATCATGATAATTCAAGTGAAACGATGGTTTACTCGTGATTTATGTGCAATGAGGATTTACTAATGCTCCATGTGTAATTTGCCTTGGCTCATGCTAATTCAATGTTAAGTGTTGTTGCCACATTTCCATGTTATGATTATCATGATTTATCGTGCCTTTATTTTCATGTTTCTATTAGGCTCTATGGATATGCCTATTTCCTAACATGTATTGTACTACTCATGTTATTCTATGTGTACTCCCTTACTGGGCTTTATAGCTCACCCTTTTCTTATGCATGTCCTCAGGTTATCCCATGCAATGCTAAGTACGAGGGAATGTAGTGGTCATGTAAAGGAAGTTTTCAATAAAGATGTTGTATTTCAAGTTTCAAGTTTTTATATAATGATCATAAGCCCCATAGACACTAAACCTCTCGATCTTCTTGTTGTATCAAGTGATGTTTTATGTAATAAATCATGTTTAAGTTTGTAATAAAATCAGGGTTGTCATAGTTGGTATCAGAGGATAGGTTTTGTTATTTTTGGGATTAGGAAACCCTAGTAAAGCCTTATATACAAGACTAAGTATAATAAAAACATCCCTAAGTTTTGTTAAGTACTGAGTAAGTGGTTTATCAAACAAATGCATCCCTGTCTGGATACGAGCAGGTAGAGGCGGCTCTGGCACAGATGTATCCTAGGGGTAAAACCCGAAAACACAACTTTGAGCTAGACTATAACGGGAACTGGTGCATGAAAATGGGCCTTGCTACACTCTTGGTTATGACACTCTCGGGGGAATTTTTTTGATAAATTAACAATCTTAGTATGAAACCTTATTCAGGGAATTAAAAAAAATGCCCCTACGAATATATGTTAGAAAGTAGATCATGAAAAGCCCAGATTGAAGCCTATAGACTCTTGAGTAAGGAAATTAATGTTTATTTATAATTCATCAACTTTTTCCTTTGGATTACCCTTTATGTGTTACCCCTAATATTCCTTTTATTCCAGCCAATGGCTGGTAATAGGAGGACTCGGGCTAACAACCGTTGTGAAGATTAGTGTGATGACCGTACTAATGACATGCCAAATCCAATGGGAGCGGGAATCGTGAACTATGTCATGATTCTATCTTAGATAACTCATGTTTTGAATAGAAACACGGGTCAAGAGGAATGTTCAACCCCCCCTAAGAAAGAAAAAGTTGCTACTGAGAGCTTCATGAGACAAAGGCCTCCTACTTTTAGTGGATCATCAGATCCCATGATCGCTGAACAATGGATCAACTTCATTGAAAAGATCTTATCCATCCTTCAATGTTCTGAACAAGAGAAGGTTCTCCTGGCTGCTTATCATATGGATGGTGAAGCTGATCAATGGTAGACGTTGATAAAAAATATGAAGCCCAAGGAGGAGATCGAGGTGTTGGAATGGAAGGATTTCCGGAAGATGTTTTTCGATAAATATTTTCTGTGCACCCTCTGTCTCAAGATGGAGAGGGACTTCCTTTCCTTCATGAAAAACGATGAAGAAACTGTTGGAACGTACGAGGCAAACCTCACAAGGCTTGAACGATACGCTTTTGGCTTTGTCGTTACCCCTGAATGCAAGGTTGACCGCTTCTTTGGTGGGCTGAAGCCTAGACTATGAAAAGCATTAGTGATCTGTGACTTCAACAACTATGGAGAAATTGTCTGATGTGCCCTCATGGTCGAAATAGAGATCAGAGAATCACAAGGGTATCATGGGGACAATAAGTGTAAGGCGGACTTCAATGCTGCTAGGCCGATGGATAAATCCAATGGTGCTATGAAGATCTAGCACCCCACTTGCCAAAAGTGCGGAAAGAAGAACCCTGGAAATTGCCCTAAGGGGATGAGAAAATGCATCAGGTGTGGAAGAGAAGGGCACCTAGCTGTTAACTGTCGGCAAGAAAGACCCATGGCTGCGACAGAGGAGAGGAATGCTCCGTTCGAACCACAATGCATTTTTCAATAATACAAATGCAAAGAACCAGGTCATTCTGTAAATCAGTGCCCTAATCCAAGGGTTTTCAGAGGCAACCAACAACCTCCAAGACAGCAAGGAAGAGCTTTTTCCAACACTTCTGCCAAAGTGAACCCCGACAACGAAGTGGTGACAGGTACGCTAGTTATTCATTCAAGAATAGCGAACATAATTTTTGTTTCAGGTTCTACGCATTTTTTTATATCTCAAAAGTTTTGTAGAACAATCCCAGTACCACCACAAATCATGTAAGTAAAGATATCGGTGAGTATAGTAAATGGGGAAATCATTGCATCCCATGAATATAAGTCCTCCCCTATTATAATATGTGGATTGAATTTCCCAGTGAACCTCTTCATACTCCCTCTGGTGGAATTTGATGCAATTCTTGGCATGGATTGGCTTTCCTTATATAGAGCCGACATAAATTTTCGGGAGAGGTAAATTACACTCCATATGGAGAATTGACCCCTGATTCTTTATAAGTGTCATGAGGAAGATGAATCTCCTTTAGCTCCGTCATCTCAAGCATGGATATTAATTACCTATGAGCACACGTATCTAGATCAGATGATTAAGTCCGAAGAAAAAACCATCCTTGAAGAAATGTCTATTGTGAGGGAATTCGCAGAAGTGTTTCCCAAGTAACTTCCAGGTCTTCCTCCTAGAAGAGATGATGAGTTCTCAATTGATCTTATACCTGGGGTGCTGCCAATATCCAAGAATCCTTATAGAATGTTTGTTGTAGAGCTTGAAGAGGTGAAGAATCAACTACAATAGAATCTGGATAAAGGGTTTATACATCCAAGTGCTTCACCATGGGGTGCACCAGTCCTCTTCATCAAGAAGAAGGATGGGTCAATGCGGATTTTCATCGATTATCATGAACTTAACAAAATCACGATAAAGAACAAGTATCCTATCCCAAGAATCGATGACTTGTTTGATCAGCTGTGTGGAGCACAATACTTTTCCATGGTGGATTTGTGGTCGGGATATTATCATGTAAGGGTGAAGATGGAAGATGTCCCCATGACTGCTTTTTGTACAAGGTACATGCACTATGAATTCATAGTAATTCCTTTCGGACTCACCAATGCTCCAGAAATATTCATGGACTTGATGAATAGAGTCTTTAGATATTACATTGACAAATTTGTGTTAGTCTTTATAGATGATATTCTAATATACTCCAAAAACCAAGGAGGATCATGAGGAGCATTTGAAAACTGTACTATAGACTTTGTGCAAGGAGAAGCTCTATGAATAGTATAAAAAGTGTGAGTTATGGTTGAAGGGGGTATCATTCATGGGCCATATCATCACAAGCAATGGGATATCTTTGGACCCCTCCAAAATAGATGCAATTGAGGGATGGTCGAGGCCAACATCGGTAATGGATATCCGTAGCTTCTTCGGGTTAACTGGATATTATCGACGATTTGTGAGAAATTTCTCACTATTGTCCAACCCTATTACCAAGCTAAATTGAAAGGGAGTAAAGTATTCTTGGAGTGATGAATGTGAAGAAAGCTTCACGGAGTTGAAAAGGAGGCTTATCACTACACCTATGCTCACTATACCCACAAGTGGGGAGCTTTTTGTGGTATTCAGTGATGCTTCGAAGAAGGTCTTAGGATGTGTGAAGATGAAAAATGATAAAGTGATATCCTATGCCTCAAGGAAGTTGAAAATCCATGAGCGAAACTATCCAACACATGATCTGGAGTTGGTGGTGGTGATCTTTGCCTTGAAAATCCGGCGGCATTATCTCTATGGAGAGAAATGTGAGATATATAATGACCACACGATTCTTAAATATATATTCACACAGAAAGAGATTAATATGTGCCAGAGAAGATGGATAAAGATCATCAAGGATTATGACTGTTCAATACATTACCGCCCTGGGAAAGTGAACAACGTGGCAGATTCCCTAAGTAGAAAGGATCCAGCAATTCTATCAATGATGAAAATTGAGAAGGATCCAATCTTCTTAGACTTGATGAAGATGGAAATGGGGATCCTAGAGAAAGGAACATCATAAATCCTTTCACAAATGATTGGTCAAACATCTCTTTTAGAAATGTTAAAGGATGCTCAAAAGGATGATGTGGGAATTCAAGAAAAAGTGGAAGCTATCAAAAAAGGGGAAATCCTCAGATTTTAATGTTAATGAAGAAGGAATAGTGTAGTTTGGGAAAAGACTATGAGTTCCATCAAGTCCAGAGTTGAAGAAGGAACTTTTAGATGATGCACATAGTTCAAATTTTTTTATTCACCCAGGGATCACAAATATGTATCGAGATCTCAGAGAAAACTTTTGGTGGGATAATAAGAAGAAGGAGATCGCTGAATATACATCAAAGTGTCTCGTGTGTCTGAAAGTGAAGGAAGAGAGGCAGAAGTCTAAGGGGATGATGTAACCATTGCCCATACTAGAATGGAAATGGGGGAACATCACCATGGACTTTGTCACCGGACTTTCGAGGACATCCAAAGGAAACAATGAAATCTGGATTGTTGTGGATCGTCTTACAATGACTGCACACTTCATTGCTATTTGGGAGAATTTCTCTTTGGATCAACTATCATAGATATATATTAGGGAAGTGGTAAGGTTTCATGGAGTACCACTATCTATTATGTCTGACCGAGATCCAAGATTCATCTCTATGTTTTGGAAGAGTATTCAACATGCTCTGAATACTGAACTGAACTTCAGTACGACCTATCATCCTCAAACTGATGTCCAATCCGAGAGGACTATCCAATGACTAGGGGATATGTTGAGAGCGTTCTCAATGGACTTTAAAGGAGGATGGGATGAACATCTTCCTCTGGTTGAGTTCTCTTATAATAACAGTTTACACTCGAGCATCCAAATGGAACCATATGAAGCCCTATATGGGAAAAGGTGCAGAACACCGGCATGTTGGGATGAGGTCGGTGAACGTAAGCTGCTCAGACCAGAAATGGTCGAGGAAATGGTGGAGAAGGTAAAAACCATTCAGCAG
This sequence comes from Viscum album, assembly GCA_963277665.1. Lineage (NCBI taxonomy): Eukaryota > Viridiplantae > Streptophyta > Magnoliopsida > Santalales > Viscaceae > Viscum > Viscum album. The sequence goes on from OY728151.1 coordinate 178,372,120, forward strand.
TGTATCAAGGCAGATCAGAGATGACAGAAGAGTTATGCAGATTATCGTCAACGAGACCTTGAGTTTAATGTTGGAGACATGGTTTTTCAATGCATATCTCCATGGAATAAGGTCATGAAATTTGGAAAGAAAGGGAAGTTAATTACAAGGTACATCAGCCCCTTCGAGATTCTTAATTGTGTCGGGGCTGTGGCCTATCGACTAGCACTTCCGCCTACTATGGCCAAAGTACATGTTGTCTTTCATGTATCCCTCATAAGGAAGTACATACCAGACCCTTCACATGTAATCTATTTTAAGGTGGTACAATTGGAAGACGATATTTTTTATGAGGAGCAACCAGTGAAGAACTTAGATCGTTGAGAAAAAGTTCTACGAAATAAGACAATTCCCCTTGTCAAAGTGTTATGGAGAAAACACAAGTTTGAAGAAGTGACTTTGGAATCGGAGGAAGTGATGAAGCTGAGTTACCCACATCTATTTTAGTTTGGGAAAAGGAAAATTTTCGGGGAGAAATTTCTTAATGGGGGAATATTGTAACGACCCAAAGTTTAATTAGTAGAAAATCCCTCTTAATCTTATTAAATAAATCATTATATAAAATGTTTTTATAAAATTTCAACTTCATTGGTTTTATGTTAAGAATATTGACCGTTACTAATATAGTCGTTCAACAGTGATCACATGATTAGTATAAATATAGGACTTTAACAAATCCAATTTACTAAGACAAAGGAAGTGATGGCCTCATCCAGTAGAATTTCCCCATACGAAGCCCATTTGTCAGAGATCGGAAAAGAGGTGGCATCTTTGGACTTCTCCCTTGACCAAGCCCAAGTTGCGCTTCACCATTTCAATCTCGAACATGACCGTCTATGGGAAAAGTGGAAGTTGATTGAAATTACAACTCGAGCGATGTTATCTGAGCCACCCTAAGAGTCTGTCACCATCGCACACCTTACCCTTAGGTCTTATGCAGCTGTTTTAAGGGGTTATTTAACAAATAAGTAGTACTATTTTCATGTACATTATTTTTGTATATAATAATGAATATAATTTCTAATCATTTTTGATACATTTTAAATAGTTTTTAAATTAAAAATGGTCGTTTTAGTTATTATTTAATTAAGAAATTTATTTTATTAAATTAATGGATTTTTGAATTAAATAATATTTTAATAAAATAATAATATTATTATAAAATTATTTTTTATTAAATCTAAATGATATTATAATTTTATGAATGCAATTATAAATTTTATTAAGGTTTGAAAGCCATTTCTGTCAAAACCCGTGAATTTTCAATAAATGTCAGTTTTTATTTTTAAAGTGAAAATTAACATCTTTAGAAAATTACTTGGATAAAATAAATGTCATTTTTGGAATCAAGACATCAAAGTTATCCAACGGTGAATTTTTCATAATTTCATGAGGTAGTCAAATTTTTGGGTAAAAATTAAATACCGTTTAAATATATAATCTATTTAATGACATCATAATTACCCAATAGTGATGTAATACAATACTATAATCTTTATGTTCGGCCAATATATGTTTTAACATTAAAATAATGTGATTTTTGGTTTGTTTGACTTACTTTTCAAAGCATTAATGGACCCCTCACGACTTATTCAACACCTTGTCGTTTTAAATTAATTTCCATGGGAGTATGACTCACCTCCACATATGCAACCCTAATATTTTAAGAAGTTAGGAATTTGGCCTTATAAAATATTGTTTTTTTCTTCCCTTTTCCAAAAACCATGGGCAAAAACCATGGGATGGTTTGTGGTTTGGATTACTTTAATGTAAGGGGACCCAAACCTAAATAATAAAGAATTCCCTCACCTTTCCTATATAAACCCACCCAAGCTCCCACTTCCACCTCACTCAAAGACATTGGAGTTCGTCCAACCTATGACCTACTCTCTCTATAATCCTCTCAAGGTTCCCCAAGCTCCCAATAATCCCCTCACAAGCCTCTCTCTGGCCTTTGGAAGCACACTTCCATGTAATGGTTTTGCTTCCTTTCTCATTTTTGTCAATTTTCGTTAAGTTGTATTGCCCTTTTAATTTCAATTATGAATGTTGGGGTATGGTTTTTCACCTCCCCCATACTGCCCTCTTATTGTTTTAATATGGTAGACCCCTTTCTCTCTCATTAAATGCCTCCCATGTACAGCTGTTACTATGCCGAAATTCCGAAAGGAACATCTCTCTCTTCTTTTACATTCAAACAATAATTTTGTATCATGAATCTAAATTCCATTAAAATTGATGTGACATGTATCTATATGACCTAATTACTGTCCATTTCATGTAAATGTGATGAGGAACCTATTTCTCTCTCATCAACCATTTTTATGAATTCTTATGTCATGCTGTTACGCTGCCGAAATCGCACCGATTTTCTAAGCCAATGCCATTGTGTAGTGGATACCATACCCATTTCTCCATGAAGGGTATCCACCTTTATTCAACTTTAATTATTGATTAAAAAGTTTCATGTATTAATTCCACATTCCTTTATCATGGAATAAATTATTATGTTTTATGAAACAATGTTTTATGATCCATGTGGCACACTTATGCATGAAATGAAATGTTTAAGAAGGGTGCGCCCTTATAGTGCTCCAATGCATTGGGTAAAGTATAGTATCATGATACATCATGTGAAATGAGTTTTGACTCATGCTAATTCAAGTGCAATGAGGGTTTACTCGTACTTTATGTGCAATGAGGATTTACTCATGCTCCATGTGCAATGGGCCTTGGCTCATTCTAATTCCATGTTAAGTGTTGTTAACACATTTCCATGTTGTGATTATCATGTTTTATCTTGCCTTTATGTTCATGTTTCTCTTATGCTCTATGGATATGCCTATTGCCTAAAACGTATTGTACTCCTCATGTTATTCCATGTATACACACTTGATGGGCTTTATAGCTCACCCTTTTCTGATGCATGTCCTCAGGTTATCCCATGCAATGCTAAGTACGAGAGGATGTAGTGGTCATATAAAGGAATTTTTCAATAAAGATGTTGTATTTCAGGTTTCAAGTTTTTATGTAATGATCCTTAGACTCAAATAAACTAAACCTCTCGATCTTCTTGTTGTATCAAGTGATGTTTTATGTAATAAATCATGTTTAAGTTTGTAATAAAAGCAGGGTTGTCATATTTAATATGGATAATCACTATTCTATCATAATTAGAGATGTTCCAACTTTATTTGACAATAACTATTATAGTTGGAAGAATATGATGTTTCCCTATCATTTATCTCCTGACATTAAAGTTAAATATAAAGAAACAATAGTATTTCCACCTATCTATGAAGATTATCATATGCAATTTACTAATAATTGGACTATGTAAGTTCTTGTTAAATATTAAAATTACATTTTTATGTCTCTTTCTTAATAGGTTTACACAAAGGTTATGTTACTCAAAAATTCCAAGGAAATTTGGGATAAATTGGATAGTAGTTATGAAGAAAACATGAATGTCAACGAGGCCAAATTAAAAATTTATAGGATCAAATTTGAAAATAAAAATATGGGTGAATAAGAAAATTTTGAAGACTACTTCAAATGAGAAAATTAAATTTTTAGTTATATTTGGGGTTTTTTAGAAAAGATGGATGACACAACTATCAGAAAAAAAATTAATGAGAAATATTCTCGTAAAGTTTGATTTAAATGTATCAACTATAAAAGATATATATAATCATACTTTTTTTATTGCATAAAAGATCCATTCCATATTACACAATAATCTATAACATTATTATATTTTAAAATGAAAGACTATGTTTGATATTTTAAAACATGAGCAACACCGAGCTTAAACGAACAACTAAATATAGTTATAATGTGATCGTTATAACCTGGACAATAAATTGTCTAGAATTAATAGTATTAACTGAATTATTAAATATAAAATGGCCAAACTAATTAATTATTAATTATTTTGTTCTTATAAAATTATACACTTTATTTTAGTAAATTCATCTTACCCTATAAATACACTTTCTTCAACAATGGTTTTTATATTCGTATTAGAGAGAAATATAATTAAATTATATAACTTATATAAATTTAATTTAATAAAATAAATTAATTTTTTGAATAAAAAATACCAAAGAAATCTTATGGAAAATTTTTGGGATGTTTCTAAAAAACTAATTTTTCAATGAATAGTAAAAAATATCAAAATTTATTGGAAATTGTATTTCGTTTTCAAATATTTAAAAATTATAATTATATTTAATATTAGTTAAAAATTTTAATTTAATGTTTTTTATTCAAAATATTCAAATTATGGTTTTTGAAACCATTTTTATACGAGAATTTAGTATAAAAAAATTTTATTTTAAAAGGGCATTTAAAAAAAAAGTTTCTCTATTGCATCCTTAAATGTAATTTTAAATATAATGATTCAAAGTATATGTTCTTAATTTTTAAAAATATATTCCATATTTTTAATTATGATGTCAATTTTTTTTAAATATTCCTTTTTTTAATAATATGAATAGTAAACTTATTAATTTTTGTTACCATGTTAGAGAGTAAATCATGCAATTAGGGTAAAAATAAAATGATGCGGAATAGAAAATGAACCTAAAACATGAAAAAATATTCAAGATTAATTAACATCAATAATCATTCATGGTTTGGTTATATTTCCTTTTATAGACACTTGTATTAGATTATGACATTTATAATATTTAATTTAATGAAAAAAAGATCATGTCACACTCTTGTTTTTAATAATTATAATGTTTTTAACATTAATTTATCTAGAATATATGTTTGATTATTAATTTTATTTTAAAATATAATTAATTAATCTTCATCATGATAATTTATTTTTAATTTTTAGTTTATAAATAATTATTTTAAATGATTTCACAACACTAATGCAACAATTATTTAGGTAATGATAAATCAAATAAATATTATTAAAATTGTTAAAATAAATATTATTTCGGATAATTAATGAATTATAAGAATTTTATTGATTACATTAAAATTTCATCTTAGCAGTGAAATATTTTTCTTGATGTTCTCTTTCATTATTTATATTTTTAATGGTCAATGTAATGAATGATATGAAAATAAACATTAATAATATTTTAAAATAAATAATGTTTTACAGAATGATATAAAATCCAAAAAAAATTAATAAATTCGGCCAAATGATTAGGATAAAGGTTAAAAATATCAAAAATGAAATTTTTACGGGTAATTTTGGCATTTTATAGTAACAATATGTACCCATAATGAGTAAAAATAAATGTTGTCATGCCAAGAGTTAAATGGGTTAAATAAAGGTTAAAAATAAATGATAAGGGTAAGATTGTGACCTAAAAAAGTCTAAAATTACTTTTTGAGATTATGTTGACTAATATTAATTTTATATTCTATATAACTCCCATTGAGTCCTTTTGGAAGTGAACATTATTATATATTAATTTAATATATTTAGAAATTTAAAGATTCCCCTCCCACCTCCTATAAAAGGGAACCTCATATTCTAATTTATTCTGACATAAAAACCCATTTGGTTGAGAAAATATCAACAAAAATACCTTTTAATAATCCCTATTCTCATTATAGAGGCGTTAATGTTTGGTACAACACCATAATTAAATGTTTTAAGGTGTAAATCAATGTAAGTTTTCCAAAGAAGTGGTATTTTTTCCGGTAGGTTTAGTTTTTTTCTAATTCAAACTACATAAAACCTTCTTAATCATGAAACAATATTATTTACCATATATTAAATTAAATAAGATGTTATTTTTATAATTTCATGACCTGAATCTATCTCCTATTCCATTAAATGATAAAATAATTCATTGTTCATGTGTACAAAAAACTATAGCCTCGCGAACCGATGTAATTTTTTTCCATCACCATATCATAATACAGGTAATAATAATTTATTTAAGATTTTTATATGACATTAATGACATGTTAATAATTATTAAAATATAAAAAACCACTTAATTTATTACATTTCTTTGCACATAAAATTATAACGTTGTTCGGGTTTATGTGTGGACTACCATCAACACAAAGCGATGTGATTTATATTCATCAACATATCACATGGATGATATATATATAATTATATTTAATGAATAAATATAATATTTAATATATTTTTATAGTTTTGGAAATATTAAATTACACTTATCTTCTTTCAATAATGATTGTTGAAAATCAAAACGTTACTCATGCCTATGTATGGCCTACTATCTCTATGATTGTAACATAGTTCATATTTCATAAACAAATTAATGGATGAATTTTAAAGGTCATCTTATGAATAAAAATTATAATTATGACATAAATTTTTTTATTTAAATGATGGAAATCTGAAATATTTGACCAAAGATAAGCTATAAGTGTCATTTTTTACTTATAAACTAGGTATTGTCAAAAACTTTCATGGGAACAGAAATAATTAAATAATTATTATAACATGGTAATAAGATATATAATAAAAAGAATAAAGCATGAAAATTTTTATCAATCATGTAAAAAAATTTCATATGTGTATTATTTAGGATGATAATGGGAATACAGAAAAAAAATAGACACAAGGTATGGGGTTTTCTTAACTCAATTTTCATTCATTGGGATAAAATTATACTTCTTTGGTTATATCATGATAATATTATGTGTTTAATGAATATTTATTTTATTATTTGTATTTACACATATTTCAAGTTGATTTTTAGATAATATGAAAATAATATTCATTTAATTAATGCTCATTACAGTGATATTATATTATTAAGGGGATTCCTTTTAAAAATTGTCTTTAAAGTTCATCTTCTAACTTTTTTTTACAAAAATCTTTAATAATATTTTTTTAACTTATATGGAATGATAAGATTTTATTTGATTTTATAATGTTTTAATGATATTATTTTTCTTTGATAATCTTATATAGTTATATTTTAAGGAAATAATTTCTTTATTATGTGTGCAACTTTTAGATTCTAAATGTGATTTTTTAGGAAAGGGTATATTTGGAAATCCAAATGTGATTTTAACAAGATATTAAAATAGCTTAAAAGGGTTTATTTAATAATATGGTTATAATAAGTTCTATATTATGCGTACAATAAGATATATCTAGGTGATCCTATTATAGATTATATTATGGGTGCCTCCCGATAGTTCTCCAATGTATTGGGTAGTTATTATGTTCTCCAGAAACTTTTATTAGAAGTAACCAATATGGTTATTACAATTGCTATAGATTCTTATAAGTGTTCTGTGATGGTTCTATAATGATGATGCCCCATAGAACCTAAATTACTATTATATTATTAAAAATGAGTTTTAATGGAAATTTTTTGATTTTTTAAAGGTCCGATAATGATTTTTTTTTGAAAATATGATTTCTTTTTCGAGGTAAAAAATTATATTTTTTAAAAATTGTTTTATATGTTTATCACTAGAATAATTTTTCCCTTTAATTTATGTCCCTTAATAATATTTTTATGCTCATACCATGTTATTAAATTTTTTCCATGGGGTTCTAGGTATACTAGGGAGAAGGGTGCGGTCAAGAATAAAATTGTGAAGATTGATCATGAAAAGAAATCAGGTTCGGATTTTAAAAGTTTTCATGTTGTTAAAAAATGGATATTGAGCATAAGTGCCCATTTTTGATGTATGGTTTCTATATTATATTTTTATCTTTATTCAATAAACATATTACAAAAAATATAATTGGGCATAAAATAATGAAAATTCTGGTGTAAAGTAACAAGAATATGTAATTTTTAAGGCAAAGTCTCTTGTATTTGGTATTTGAGTATATTTTAAATAACATTGGAGTCTAGGATCGTTTATCAATAGTTAAAAATAATATCATTGGATTATAATTTTACAATTTATCATTAAATAAATTTCAAAGAAAACCCTTTTGAGGCTTTATGTCGTGAAATTTTACCTTGACTAATGATATTTTTGGAGACATTTATTTTTTAGGTAATTAAGAATTATTACTTTTTTACAAATATAAATGAATGGTTCAAGATAATCATTGAATATGAAAAATTTATTTAATTTTTAATATATTATGTTTTTTATGGGATTTTTTTCATATTTTTGGAATTTTATAATTAATGTAAAAATATGTTCTTAGAATAAGGACATCCCATAGGATAAGTGACAACCCGTCACATTCAACAAGGCCATGGGGACTGAACCCAAAACCAACGGGTGACAAGAGTGCATCACATACCACTAGCCATTGTGATATCATTGTTAGTATAACTTTTTCATTAATTAAATTATCGGATTGATAAAGTTTTTGTTCATTTTATGGAAATATAATTTATCAAATAGATAACAAAGGGATTGGAAAATTATTTAGTGATTAAGTGAATAATGCTATTATGGGAGATGTTCACTATTTTTTTTTGAAATCTTTTTACAAAGGTAAATAGAAAAGGATTGAATTTTATTTTTGGAATAATTGTTGAATTATATTTTGGAATCTTAAATTAATTTATTGTTGATTTATGGTGATTTGGGTTATTAATAGAAATGATTGGAATATCATAGAGATTATCTAATTTGGGAAATGATATTTTGGTATGAGACTTAATGATTTATTGAATTCATTTGAATAAAAAAATTAAAATTAGTCTCACAAGACTATGTTATGAAATCCTTCTAATTTACAGAATTACTTCATAATCTAGAATATGTTTTGGGAATTTTATGCATAGTTATTTTAAGAATGAAATATGATTATCATTGGGTATTACTGTTGAATTTTGGAGATTAATGTAGTTTTCTATAATATAATGGTTTATTATTTTAGAGAATTATATTATCTTATACTAACCAGTTTGGTTTTGGTTAATGTCTAAAGACTTCTTGAATATATAGTTATAGTTTTGTGTATTTTTTTTGTTCCTAGTAATTTGATTTTAGTGATTTAGGAATAAAAAAAGATTGATACTCATCATTTGAAGAAAATGATGAGTTTGTGCTGGAAATTATTAAATGATAAAACTCCACATTTCAAGTAACTATATTGAATTATGATTTTAATATAGATAGTAAAGTAATTCCTTAACTCAAGGAGGGGGTATTTAAATAAAAACATTATATATTTACCTTTATTACTAAAAAATCAATAAACTTTTAAACTTCACAAATCACTAGTTTTGGTGGTTAACATTCTTCTAGCCATGTTATCGATCACCCTATTTCAGTTCTTGAGGGTTAGTTTTCCCTTCCACATTGATGTTTCCCTACTTGGAAACCTAGTATGTGATATATCATTCGAATTAATAATTTAATGTTTATTCTTAATTTTGAATTATTAATTGTTGAATTAATTATTCAATTTTGAATTGTGAACTGAATAATTAATGATGGGATAATGAGACTATGAATGGGATAATTAATGGTTGACTTAATTTTGAAATATTGAGTTTGTGAGTATTGATTAATTAATTGGTGAATTTATTAATAGAATTGTTGTGATTAATTAATAGAGGAATTAATTAAGAGTGTTTATTTGATTAAATAATTTTTTATTAGTCATGAGAATGAAAATATTAATTAATTATTGAATTAATTAATGGGATGTTTTTAATATCCAATTATTAAATTTTATTAATTAATTTGGGAATTACGTAATATGTTGTTGTGGTATATGTGATTTTTTTATAATGAATGGTAACATGTAAATTCTTATGTTATATTGTGATGTTATGTATTTTTAAATGATGGATTATAATATAGACATTCAGACAACTATTTTGAATGAAAACATAATCATCCAATTATATATTATTAAATGGTGAATGGTAATATGGAAATTTGGCCCAGTATTATTAATTGTAACATGATCATTGAATTATGTGTTATAAAATTGATAAAGGTAACATGGAAATTCTTCCAAGTATTATGAATGGTACCATGCTCATTCAATTAGGTGTTATAAAATGGTGATTGGTAACATGAACATTCACCCAAGTATTATGAATGGTAACATTATCATTCAACTTTATGTGTTATTAAATGGGGAATGGTATCCTAGATATTAGGCCAAGTATTATGAATGGTAACATTCTCATTCAATTATGTGTGATTAAATGGTGAATTGTAACATGGAAATTCAGCCGTGTATTATGAACAGTTTCATGATCATTCAAATTTGTGGTTAAATAGAGAATATTTCATAATGTGATAATAGATTATTCATGCATTTTACTTGTTTATTTATACAACATCATACACTATTATTGGATAGAATTTTTTTAGACATCGTTGGTGGAGGATTTTTGAGTTGTAATCACACCCTACTCTGGCTTCATGATCAGTACCTAAATTGATTATATGATCGTAGGGAAGGTTAAGGGAAAGGGTCCCTTATTTGTGTGCTGATTGGGATAGAGTATGATGAGGGAACCAGACTTGGGTTTGGGACCTTCTTAGATTATTTTTTACTACATTAATTTATTTTGAGCTATTCATATTGACACATGGCACATAATTTAGCAAGTAATATCTACCGTTTAATTCTGAAATTTTATTTCCAATTTTTATCATCTCATGACACAATTTTATTTTGGTTAGTTTATATTATTTGGATATTTTTATTATTTCCATAGGTGTATCACTTTGATAAATAAAAAATAGGTTATAGTCTCCCCGTGATTGATATTAGACCCTATTTGTGATTTGGTAGCCTCTGGCATATGGGGAGGCATGCAAGAGGTCATGTGGAGAAACGAGTCGAGGCGACGATGAGTATCACCTAGGGTGGGACGTTACAAGGTAGTATAGAGGAGGTTTTATATTCTTTATTATTTTTTCATACTATTTTGGTAAAGGTATACGTGAGACTATGAATAGTCTGGCCTGGGTTATGAGGTTGTGCATGAGAGTAGCTAACCCATATATACGGGAGAACCCAAATACCCAAGGTGGGATTGTTGTTATTTCTGTTTGCTGTAATAGTTGAATATTAGTAAAATTTTAGGGAGGCACATTTTGTGTACTGTCCTTATTGATGTTGATATTTTTTTTATATTTGATTTTTGGCCCAGTATGGCATGAGGGTTGTGTTTTCATGCATTATTCTAGGCCCTCATTGTCATTATGACATGAATCATTTTAGTCACGCATTGGAAAACAGGTTGTGGGTATGTTTTTGAACATGTTCTATTTTTATCTTCCTGTAAAATAGAAATGAATATGGTGTATAACATGATTTTTCAGAAATATTGTAATATTATGAATTATGTGAATAAATTGGTGTCTAAATGAGAAAATTTAAAAGTTATAATGTTTTTACCTTGTTAATTAGGACCATGGTGTAGGATAGTTAATGGAAGTGATAGTGCCTCAGTTTTGACCATGTGAAGGGGTTTGGGGAAAATACTTCATATAGTTTTGTGTAAATCCATCTTGTTAACTCCATTAAAGTTGGGAAATGTGAATTGGTTGTTTTGTTTATTTACCCCTTGATGTGGTATGTTTTAGTAGTGATAATTCCCTATTTTAAGAACTTGTATATAGGTTTTGCGAGGTACCACCTAGTTTTTGATCAGTTTGGTGAGAGGTTGGTGACCAGGGAATCCTGAAACATTCGGCAGATTAAGGTGTTTCGATAGTGAGTGGTAATAAAGGTGATGAAGTATTATTTTTGGTGTTCACCAAAAAATTCTTAAAGTATGTTTATTTAGGGAAAATCATGTCCCCTACCTTAACATTGTTTTGAGTACTTTGAAAAAACTATGACTTTATACCTAGCTACATTAATGTGTTTTTGTTGGATAAGGGGCCCCATAGAGGATGCGCTTATGAAGTGTTATTTATGGAGTTTAATGGTAGGTGTTATGCCATCGACATTTTATAATTGATGAACCTATATGAATTGTGTTTAAATTATTTAGAAAAGAATAGGTTGGTCGTGGAGGTTGTAAATGTATGTAGTATCTAGATAGTTTTTAAGGGAAAGGCTACGTGGAAATTTTTAATGGAGTTCTTGTGGTTGTGGGGAATAGTTATTTTTGAAATGTTTCAGGTATACTGGGGATGTTAAGCTTGAGTTTGATTCTTTTTTGAGGAGTATCTGATACGTGTGTTTTATTGCACTGGGAAAGTGTTACAACGATAGACTATGTGGACATTTATGTATTTTGGATACATGGATGTGTGTAGGAACTAACATGGGTGAGAAAAGTTTATAAGTGGTCATAGTGGCCCGATTGTTTAGACTTTGAATCTTGAGACACATGGAAGTACATCTTGAGGATGAGATGGTATAAGGTGGGGAGACTCTAACAACCAAATATTTTATAGAGATGTATTAGGATATTTTATTGGTATTATTTTTTCATGTATTTAGTAATTTTCATTTAGTTATTTTGGGGGTGTGTTTGGGAGAAAAGTGAGAAATTTTAAAGAAAAAGGGGCAGCTCATGGTTAGCGCAGAGTTTTCCCAAACTGTGCGCTATAGCCTAGCTAACCATGTGTACCACGATAGAGGGGATTTGTATGGTTTCTTCATGTTTTGAAAAAATCTGTTCCCTAAAAGCATATACTATTCCCTAATCTAAAAGAGGTGAACGGTATAGGGAAACCATGCTCCCTGAGTAGCAAACAGTGTGTGCTATTTTAATTAGCCTGAGAATTAGATTTTATAATATAAAATCCCATAAATTTACCCATAATCAACCCCCGCTCATCCCCTAATGATTCCTATATATTATGAAAACGTATGGAACAATTATTATGTCCCCCAACCTCTGTTCTTGGTGAACTGAAAGGACGATTGAAGATCTGTACCATCCCAAGTATGTGGTTCCTTCTCGATTATATATATATCTTTTTCAACCACTACTCTTATAAGATAGAAGAGAGATGATATCTACTATTGGATCTAGATTTATATCTATATTTGTTAGATCTAGATTAATTTAATCTTAGATCCAGGTTTCATATCTAGATCATGTTCTTCGTCACGTTCTTGATCATTCTATTTGAAATTGGCGATTATCTATTGGCGAGTGTTATTCATTGTTCTTGACGTAAGAGGTTTGAAATTATAATCACATAGACTTGATTACAGTTATGTATATGTAAGTATATAATTTTTATTACATGATTTTAAATTGTGTTCTGGATTAAATTAATTAATTTTGTGAATTAATTAATTAAGGGAAATTTTAAATTGGTTAATTTTGGTTTTTAAATCATGAATAATTAATTGTTTACTTAATTATAGAGAAATTTATATTATTGATTTAAGAATAATAAATTGTTGAGTTAATGATTTTAATATTATATTATTGAATGAGATAATTAACTATTTAATTAATTTTGGATATATTGGGATTGAATTAGATAATTAATTGTTGAATTAATTATGGAAAATTCATATTAAGAAATTAGATAATTAATTATGGAAATAATTATTAAATATTAAATTTATGAATTGATATAATGAATTGGGGTATTAATTATAGGATATTGAGCTTGTGAATAATGATTAATTATTTGGAGAGTTATGTAATGGATTTGGTGTTCTAAACTAATTAGGTAATTAATTATAGATGTTGATGTGATAAACTAATTATTAAATTATTTATGAGATTAAGTCGGAATAAATAATTGATGAATTAATTGAGGATATTGAATAAATTGAGACAGAACAATTAATTGAGGAACTAATTGGGGTTATTGGATTTTTTATATTAGGATTAATTAATTAAACAATTAATTAATGGAGTAATATGACTATTTAATTGTTGAATTAAATAATGGGATTGATCAGATTAACTAATTGATGAATTAATTAATGGACATAATTTGATTATTTATTTTTTAAATTAAATAATGGGATTGGAGGGATTAATTAATTGATGAATCAATTAATTGATTTAATGTGATTAATTAATTATGGAATTAGTTAATTTAATAGATGTAAATAATTAATTATTTAATTAAATAAAGTGTTTGATGGAATTAATTAATTGTGGAATTAGTTAATGAGATTGATGTGACCAATTAACTAGTGTGTTAATTGAATGGATTGAAGGGATTCATTATTTTTTAATTAATTAATTATATTTACAAGAATAATTAATTATTAAATTAATTATTATAGATTATTGCGCCTCTACAATCATTGATTAAATAATTAATTGATGAATTAATTATGGGATATTGATATTACCAATAGAATAATTAATTATTTAATTATTTATATAATGTTGAATCGTAAATTTGAATAATTAATTGTTGAATTATTTATTGAAATATTGAATTGTAAATTCAACTAATTAATTTGAATCGTGATTTGGAATAATTTATCCTGTAATTAAATATTGAATGGTGAATTATGAATTAAATAATTAATTTTTGAATTAATTATGGGACAATGAGGTTGTGAATGGGATAATTTTTTATTGATTTAGTTATGACATATTGAGTTTGTAAAAATTGATTAATTAATTAGTGATTTAATTAATGGAAATGATGTTCTTAATTAATTGGGGAATTAATATAAAGGATTGACGTGATGAATTAATTTTTGATTTTGTAATAATAATTATAATATTAATTAATTTTCAAATTAATTAATTGGATGATGGGAATATCCAATGGTTGAATTTGATTAACTAGTTTTTTGTTGTGATATTGGTGAATTGTGGTAATGATTGGTAACATGGGAATTCATATGTGATATTGTGATATTCATTATTAATAAATGGTGAATTATGAGATGGAATTTCGACCATGTATTACGAATGGTAACATTCTCATTCAATTATTACTATTAAATGGTGAATGGTAACATATACATTCGTCCAAATATTAAGAAGGGTGACATGTTTATTGAATTATATATCATAAAATGGTGAATGGAATCATGGAAATTCAGGAATGTATTATGATTGATAAAATTCTTATTCAATTATGCATTACAAAATGGTGAATGGTAACATGGACATTCAGATAATTATTATGTATGGTAACATGCTCATTAAGTTATGTGTTATTAAATGGTGAATGGTAACATGGACACTCGGCCAAGTATTATCAATGGTAACATGATCAATATATTATGTTCTATTAAATAGTGAATGGTAACATAGAAATTCACCCATGTTTTATGAATGATAACATACTAATTCAATTATGAGGTTAAATAGTGAATATTTGATAATGTGATAACTATTTTTATACATTGTACTAATTTATTTATACAAATTCATACACAATAATTGTCTGGATATTGTTAGACATCATTGGTAGTGGCATACTTAGAAAAAATAACACCCCACTTAGGCAACAAGATCAGTAACAGAATATATTAAATGAATACAGTATTGGACAATGGAAAGGGTCCCATTTTAGAGGGCTAATTGGGATTAAGTAGGATGAGGGAACCAAACATGCTGTCGAGACCTGTTGGGATCATTTTTAGTGACTTTTTTTATTTTGGGTTTTTCATATTGATACATGGAATTTAATTTATTTTTCCTTTTCTACTATTTTATTTTGATATTTAATTTCAAGTTTTTTTTCAACTTGTGATATAGTTTTATATTATTATGTTATACAATTTCATTATTTTCAATATTTCAAAAACTATATCTCTCTGATAGAGAAAAACATAAGGTATAGTCTCCCCATGATCGATATTATACCCACACTAATACTAGGAGTCCTCTAGCATATGGGGAGCCACACCTGATGTCATGTCATGTAATGACTTGAGGAAGCAGTGAGTGGTGCCTGGTCCAGGATACTACATGGGAAGTGTTAAAGGGGTTAAATATGTGTTTAAAGTAAATAATAAAGGTAATAAAGTGACATAATCATTTCAAAAAAATATTGGATGAGATCATTAAACCCATTTTTATATTATATTCTAAATAATTCACTTTTGATCCATTTTCAAGAAAATATTAATTTATATCAATTTAATTTTTTGTGAAATTCTATGAGTGCCCCTCCCCACTCTTATAAAATGGAACCTATTATTCGCATTAAATAACACTTAAAACCCCTTTTGGTTTGGATAATGTCTATCCAAATAACTTCCTAGAATCCATACCAAAATTCTAGAGGCCCTAGTTTTGGGAGAACACCATACTTGGTGGTTTTAAGGTGTAAATCAATGGAGGTTTTATTAAAAGAGGTATACTTTTAAGTACTGATTTTTGTATTGTTTCTTATTGAAACTCCTTAAAACAATATTAAACCATGATAAAATAACAAATCCATTATCCTACATATACTGATATGTTATTATTATATTTGATCTACCTAAATCCATCTACACTTCCATCAAATGGGAAAATAATTCATCTTTCATGTGTACGTTAGACGTTTTCCTCGTGAAACAATGTATTTTGTTTTCCATAACCATCTCTTAAGACAAGTTATAATGATGGAATGAATGTTAATATATGTTATTAATGAAATATTTATCATTATTAACATATAATATACTATTTATTTTCTTACCATTCCATACAAATAAAAATGACAATGTTGTTGATGTGTATGTGTGGAATACCACCACCATGAAGTGATGTGATTACTTTTCACCACAATCTCATATGAATTAAATTTATATATAAGTATATTTAAATAATTAATATTATATTTAATATGAAATTATAATTCTATAAAAAAAAATTATACTTACATTCTTTCCAAAATGATCACTAAAAATAAAAACATTAATCATGCATATATATGGCCTACCATATCCTTGATTTTAACATAGTTCATATTTCATAAAAAAATTAATTTATGGATTATAAAATTTTAATTTATTTATAAAAATGAAAATTATTTTAGGAATATTATTCTATATATTTTGTAATTATTACCTCTTTCTCCAATGTTAACCTACTAAATTAATTTTGTACATATGATCTAAATATGGTCAAGATGTTTGACATGAACATAAATAATGAAGTAATTTTTATAACATGGTAATAAGTGTCATAAAAGGATTAATAAAATGTGAAAAGGGTTTTCAAACAAGTAAATAATTAACATAATTTTATTACTCTTGAAGGTAAATGAAATTCATGACAAATCAAACTCAGGGAAGTGGATTTCGTAAACTCAATTTCTATTCATCTGGTAAAAATTCTAATTCATTGATTATATCATGATAAGATTATTTGTGTAATTAATTATGATTATCTTATATCTATTTAAATTTAATTTATTTGTAATTAATTTTGACATACATATTCTATTTATTTTATTAATTCTTTCTACAATGATATGATATTTATAATGTCCATTTTTTTAAAAATAAAGTTACTCTTTCACCTATTTTTTAAAGAGTATAAAATAATGTTTTTTAGATAATATAGAACTATAAAATTATTCCAATTTTATAATACCATAATTATTTTATTTTTTTATATTTTTTCACAGTTTTTTTAAAGAAAATAATTTCATTATGATGTGTGCAGCTTTTAAATTTAAAAATTGATTTTTAAGACAAAGTGGTATTTTGATATATTAAAGTGTTTTTTCACAATAAATTAAAAGAGTATTCAAGGTTGTTTGATGTTGGGATAAGATTTTCTCATGTAGTGTTGTTTTTTTGTTCTTGGATGTTTAGACTGTTGGGGACCTTTTTACTTGGTTATGTCTTTCATTTCATGGTGGTTTTCCTCTTTACCCTTAATAGGGGGTCTATATTTATAAAATTTTAATTTTTGGTCTGTATTAAAGGTTGTTAGTCTTGATATGGTCCATGAAAATTATATAAGATGGTTGAGTCTAGATAGAACTGCGTGATCCTGTTATATCTTATATAATGGGGGGACCCAGATTGTGCTATGGTGAATTGGGTAAAGATTATGTTCTCTAGATAATTATTTTGGAAATATGTCATATGTTAATTTCAATATGTAAGGGTTTTTACGGGTTTTGTAAGGGTTCTATGAAGATAATGTTGAAAAAGAACCTAAATGAGTTATATCTTTTTTATAACAAGTTTTCAAGGAAATTTTACGATTTTTATATGATAAGATAATAATATTTCTAAAAATAAATTCCTTTTTTTTGGTAAAATTATTTCTTATGAAAATGCTTTATGGGTTCATCACTAGAATATTAGTTCCAATTTTTTTCTGTCCCTTAATGATCATTTTATGATCATGCCATTTTTTAAAAAAACATATGGTATAATGTATTGTATGTAAAAAGATAAGGTCAAGAGGAAAATTTTGATGATTTATCATGTAATGAAATATAGTTCGGATTTTAAAAGTTTTCAAATTGTGAAAAATGGATATTGTATACAAGTATCCAATTTTAATGTATGTGATTCTAATATAAGTGTTTTTCATAATTATATAAAACATTAAACTTAAAATATCATTATGAATGAAATAATGAATATTCATCTTTAATTCCACTTGAATATAAAAAATTAAAGGCTAGTTCTCTTATAAAAAGATTACAGTCTTCAAGAAAACGATACAATATGAGATGGATTTGGATACCATGCGAATGATCAAAATTATAGATGATGAAATATTATAATAAAGTGAATATTATGATGAATATGAAGATAAATTTTATAATATAATAATTTATCTTGTATCAAAAAGATTTAAAAAGGGAATGATTAAGGGTATAGTTAAATTACATATAAGGTGATACAATTGTAATGAAAATGGAAATTTTGTACTGAATTGACCAAAAAATATGTTTGTGGAACCTCAAATAATTGATGCGATACCAGAAAAAAAAATTGGGCAGTATCTCAAAAGGTGCAACTAAATTTTATGGATGAAAGAAAAAAATATTAGAAAGTAAAATATGTTGTTTCTTAGAAATGAACACGATGTTTTCTCCACCCCAATAATCCTATCAAAATATGTTTCTAACATCATGGATCAAGTAGGAAAATTATTTGACACCTCTAGAAGTTAAGATAATGAAAATGAATGAACATATATGAAGAACATATTTAATAATGAATTATAATATTTTCTAAATAAAAATACAATGCTCCCGAAGAGAAACAGACTACTATTGATTGAAAAATAACATATTTTTGAGAAAAAAGAAGAATTTTAAATTAAATAGACTCTTTACAATGAATAAAAAAGACATAATGTAAAATTTAATGTAATGGACAACATGGTAATATAACTGGAAGAAGACATGAACTCATAGAATAAGAATAACTCAAGACATAAGATAAATGTCTTCAAGAACAGATTATACTGAAAAATATTTTAGTTGATTTCAATGTGTTTTTTGGGGACATAGAAGAATCATAACTAACTAAGGAAAAGAGGGCTTCATATAAGTGGGTTAATTCATCACTCTATAAATTTTAAAATTAATCTATTATCCATAATAATATAGGTCCAAAAATAAATTTTGGACAAATATTAATTATGAATAATATAGAGTAATCATCTTTTAATTCAATGGAATAAAAAATCTCCAAAAAGAAAATTTTCCATAGAGGAATGCAATATCAATATATGGAAATAAAAAAATGAATCATCAAGATAATGATATTATATGTTCATTATATCGTGGTTCAGATGACGCTTCTTATTTTGTAGAGTGTATGGGAAAAATTAATATTATTGTCGGTATAACATGTCCCTTCCAGAGATGAGACATGAAAAAATATGAAACTATTATAAAAAAGATAATAAAATATTAAAATTAAGTGAGCATTTTTAAGAAATTCATTATTCCTACCAACACAAAAACTAATTTGACCATTTAAAATAAATATATGGTATATTTGATAAATAATGACAAATTGATGAAAATTGATGATTATTCTTCTTAAAAAACATCCAAAGTCGAAAGAGGAAAGGGTGTTTAAAACGTGAATGAAGAAAAATCATGTTTAGCTAGAGTTTCTTGGAATGATATTGAAAAATATGAATCATTGATTCTTAATAATAGATTTTTATCACACATGATTGGCAACATGAAAATTTTAGGGACATTGAAAATCATGAAGGAAAAGTAGTAACTTTTCGGAATGAATTATAATTAAATATTATGTGTTTTGGAAAAGTAAATTTTGAATCCCAAAATACGATGTCTAATGATGTGTTATTTTTTAAAGGGATGAAACATAATCTCCTTAGTGTTAGCCAAATTTGTGATGATGGACATGGGGAGTTTCTAAAAAATGATCCATGTACCATCAATGTTATAAAGGATGGAATTATTATCACTCAATGGTGAAAAACCAATGGTAATATTTTTAAAATTAGTGACATTATATATTTACATTACTTGAGTGCCAAAGATGAAAAACCTATTTCATAAAAGGATCTTCTATTTCAGTCAAGTTAATATAATAAAAGTATTAAATCATGATATTTTTAAATATTTTACCAAGCTAATGATAGAAAGGGATGAAATTTGTGAAACCTATCAAAAGTGGGAATTGGATAAAAGTTCACAAAAAAGGGATGGATATCTTATCTTCTAGGCCCCTTAAAATTATTCATGCTAACTTATGTGGTACAATGATAAAAAACACTATAAGAGGTTATCATAATTTTATTATATTTATATATGATTATAGTCATACGACTAATGTCATGATTATTAAATACATTTCAAAGGAAATTAAAAAGTTAAAAATCATTAGAAGAAAATATGAGAGGGATATGGGTCTCTATATCAAGAAATTGAGATCAGATAATAGTAAAGAGTTTACATAATATTTTTTGGAAAATTATCTTTCTAAACATGGAATAAAGTATAATTATTTCACACTTTATAATAAATAAATAATGGGGTAGATAAATGGAAAAATATAAGCATTATAAATATGGGAAGGGATATTCAAGCTGAGAACGCCATCTTGATGTAATTCTAGAGGTAAGATATATGTACTTTCATACATATACAAAACATATGTCTACTAGAAGTAGAAACGCAAAATATATAATATGAAATATTGTAAAATAAAAAACCTAATATTAACTACATCCGAGTTTTGAGAAGACCACATATTTAAATTATTAAGAACATATATATGGGAAAATTTGAAGAAAAAATAGATTCATGAATTTTTAAAGGTATCTATCAATTGTAAGTGGCTGGATATTCTGGAATGAACTCTTTCCCAAAATAGTTGAATATATTTATTTAAAAAATATTTAAAATAATAAAAAATCATTGGTAGCCAAAAAGATCATATTCAAACTAGAAGAAGAATGATAATTGAATAATTAACAAAACGAATTTCTCAAAATAAACCACATATAGAGAAATAAGTAGTTTTACATGAGGAATGAGTACTTTCTACTAAGTAATAACTTGATAAAATTTAGAATAAATTCAATTGGTATCTTATTCTATTTACTAAAAATAAAAAATTTTATTGTTTCCAAGAGGATTTTCTGAAAATATTTGAATGAAAAAGGTGAGGTATCAAGGAAAAAATAAGAGCAGGTGTACAAAGTATATTCTCAAATATAAGGAATTTAATTTGAAAAAACTTTTTACCAGTAGGAAAATTGGAAAATATTATAATATTTTTGAAAGTGAAATCACAAAAATTCTAAAACATTAATAAAATGGAGGGAAAATATACTTATATAAATGGTGATCTTGATAAAGCAGTATATATTATACTACCTAATAGTTTTTCCTTAGATCATTATGTCAATATGATATTAATATTGAATAAAGGGTTGTATAGTTTGAAAATGCTGGTAGTGTTTGGTATTCCCACATAGATGGTTGTTTTAAGGAAAATGAAATTTATAAAAGTAAAAGTTGACTGTAACCATTATGTGAGATAAATTTCCAACATAACTCAAATAGTAATTGTGTATGTGGATAAAATTATACTATCTAGTGATAATAAATGTTTATATGTGGAATTTGAAGAAATGATGAAATATAATTTTGAAATTTCCATAATTTTTCAGATTACATACTTTCTGATATTTAAAATTATATAGAAATAAAATCATAGATTGAGATCCTAAGAAAATTATGCCAGGAAATTTTTTAAAATGTTTGGAATGGAAAATGAAAATGAATTTTCTACTTCTATTTTCATTGGAACCAAATTGTGAAAGGATGATGTATGAATTAGTGTTAACCAAAAATAATTTGGTGTAGAAATTGTAAATCATATCTATCTAATAGATTCAAGACTAGATATAACTTATACAGTTACAATATGTTCCATATTGAAAAGTGACCGAAAATGGTCTCACATTTTTACCACTAAGAGCGTTTTATGATACGTTTAAGGAACTTTTAAATATGGGCTACTGTTTAGACATAGTGTATATTTGAAACTATTGGATTTTATTGATGCATATTGAGAAGTTTATTGTATATAAATAATATCAAATTTCATTGGAACATTCTTTATTGGATAGGGTTATGTTCGTTGGTATAGCAGGAGACATAATTTAGTATCACTGAGAACAAATAAGATAGAAAATGTTGTAGTTACACATGCTTGTATAAATAATATTTAAATGAGACCTCTATTATAAAATTTGAATATTGAAAATGAGAAACTATAAAATATATCATGTGATAATCAGAGTGCTATAGGGTTTTCAAGCATCCCAGTTCTATATTAAATATCTATGAATATTGATATCAGATTTCACTTTCTCAAATAAAAGGTAGAGAGTGAATATATCAAGACAGAATACATTTCTAAAAAATATAAACTTACAAAAAAACATCACCAAATCTATAACAAGAGAGAGATTTTGGGAACTGATGATGAAACTTCACATTCAAACTTCTCCTATCATGTGATGAAAACTAAGAGGTTCCACATTATTCCCTTTTATTTTATGTATTGACCTAAAATACAGTGAATTTAAGGATAATTGTTGTTAATAATGGGTTTCATTTAGTTCAATGATGATAAATATAGTTCTACCCCTTGAGGGGGTGGTTTCATGTCCTGAAGTTGAGATAAATGAGAAACTATATCTCTTTTACTTGAACTGTCTGGTTTTTTTGAGGAAGTGTGTGAATGATTTCATGGTTTATTGATGAATATTATTATTTTTCAACACCCTATAAGAATAATTGATATATTCTAAGAATTATTTCACATGTATGGTTTTTCATGGATGGGTTATCCATACTTGGTTATATCTCTCTTTTTTATACACTAGGTTTTCCAATGTATGCTTATAGTTGATTAACTAATGTCTCTTTTTTGTATAAAAACGTGTTATATCATTCCTATTTTATAAGTATTCTGGAAATAATCATTAAAGGTGGGGGGGAACACGATTATGAAAATACTCCATTTTCACTTTTCATAATAATTATCAATAGGGGAAGTTTGATACATATATTGACTTATGTTGCACGATAATATTTAGTCAAAAATAAAAAGGGGATATTGTTGGGCCTCAATTTCATTTCCTGTAAATATGTCTATATGTCTTGGTTTATTAAGTGGTTATTACATGATAATTTATATGGTTTCATCTAATGGAATTGTATTCTATGCTTGGTTAACTCCCCTTTTTGATAATTGATGATTGATTATGATGAGATTAAAATAAAAGACTTATTTTATGATGATGGAACATTATCTCAATGTTTGACAAAAACATTTTGAGGGAATGGTATTTGATGATGGAATATATGTTTATTAATGGATTTTTATTTTTTAAAATTGTATTAAAAATAATATAAACCCATGGAAATCCCCCAACAATATCTCTAAACCACATATATGGGTACCCAATGGTCAAAACCCATGGGAGAGCCTTCCATTAGAGGCCACTCATGGTGTAATGTGTGGATAGACCAGTGCATTCCCATGTATAAGTCATTTATTTAATAGAACCCATAGTATAGCCAATTTTGTGCATAAGTACCATATAATTCACAACCACAGCCATTAATAGTTTGGTCTAGAACCCCATAGGTACAAAGCTCAAAGGTGGATGTGTGCATATGGAATGAGTTTTGAACCCTATAGCCAGCTCGACCAAATGTTGATCACTATTTACCTTATAAAAAAATATGATCGTCTTTAAATAATTTATGTGTGATTGTTTGGTTTTGGGTAATGTCTACCAACACTTAAAAAGATGAAAATAAGTAACACCATCTATTGAAGATGATTTGATCCATCCAAAGAAATCCTTCGTGAAAATTATTTTAATAACCCATCATATTCTACCTATCATTCAAGCACTGTATATCAAAAATAAATATAACTAGCTATCATAATATATTGATAAAAATAGATCGCATCGAGTACATCCATGAAATCGATGTGTCTTTCATGAATGTAATGACTCAAAGAAGGTTTATGATGAGGCGAACTAATGTAAAGCGATTGCATGACCGAGTGACACAACATGGTTTTCTAATATAAACAAGAGACATTCATCAATGACATAACATGATATTATTTGGAATAAATGAATCATTCTTCCGATCGCGTGATTCCATGACATGTTTAATAATGTAATTGTTGGTGGAAAGTATATTCTATCTTTATTATATAGTTTAACGTGAATTAAAAATTATTTCAAGAAATAAGCCATTTAATGAACATTATATAGTAAATTAACATTCTTCATGGTCAAAAAAATGATCAAGCGATCCCATGATCACCTTGACTATGTCATCCCACCTTTTTAATACATAACTTTTCATTTAAATTTACAAAATAGTGGGTCTTTTAATTTTTTGGTTCTTGGAAACAAGGTATATAATACATGAATAGATGTCAAATTATTCTAATAGACATTAAATTATTCATCATAGTTTCATCCTATGTAAATTTAATATATCTCATAACATGGTTACATACATCAAATGAAAGGGTGAGCATAAGGTCGTGTAAGGGAAACAATTTTCATGTGATCTTGATAAATATCATTGAATACTCAAGAAATATAAAAATATAATTATAAAGTGGAATATAATATTAAAACTAACATTAATCATAACATTTAAATGTTTCTACAACATTTAAATGAGGCATTTATACTCTTATCACCATGATTTTTCTATAAGGTGTCTTAAATAATTACATGGTTATTTCCTAAGGTACCATAAAACTTGTCATTTCCATAGATTAAATTATTTACCCAATAAATTGGATAGCTATTATAGAACACAGTTAATATTAACAAATTAATGAGGTCTAAATAAACATAATAAAATATTTTCTAAATAACCCATGGAAAATAAAATAAATGGGTTTCATGTAAAAATAATGGCATTTTAAAAGGTACTTAAAGACAAGATCGTTATTCCATTTATAACCCCCAAAAAGGTAATGAGGGTTTTATGTATGTTAATTACATAATAAAAATAATAATTTTAGCATCTTGGAGAATACCACTAAAAAAGAAAAATGTTTGGGAATTCACATAAAAATTAAAAGGGAATTTGATGAGGGTAAGATGAAAATTTTTAGAAGTAAAATCGGCAGAATAACATGTATAAAACATGGTTTTATAAAAAGGTAAAATGATATGGGATATGAGTATCTTATTTATAATCCATAATTAGGTAGTAAGTAAATGAATTAAAATGACATAATATCAATGTTTTTAAATTTAAAATAAATTCTATATAAAAAGGGAATTTGAAAGAAAAAGAGAGGATGAGATTTCTCTTACCTTGAAGAGTAACTCATAAAACGCATTGATTAGGACACCAGTAGATTTATAAGACCTTGAGAAGAATACATTGGAGGTAAAAATATCATATATTCTTGTAGGATAAATTTTAAGGGAAATGAAATGGTGAAATTGGTGGGTATTTATAAAAAAATATGATTATTTTTTAATTAATTGTTTTGGACACCTTGGTAGTGGTAATGGAAAAACCATGGGCTTGCCCATGGTATTGGATACTTGGGACATATATTATGATATTTTAATACAAAATAATTTTCCAGAATTTTATATTAATTATTACATCATTATGATGTCACTAAACATACCGGAAAACTCAAATTGTATTTGTACTAGTCATGAAAAAAATGTATTTTACAAAATCATCTTAAATCTACCATAACCTAATATCAACATGATTATTTAAAAAATGATATTTATTTTTATCATAATAAATATCTAAATTTGATAATTTTAACTTTAAAATATAAAAATATTTATTTATAAAAAATAATAGTGGATATAAAGTGCATAGTGAAATTTCTGACACTTGAAGAAAAATATTTTATCATTTATATTTAAATATGTGTTTTTTAATCATACTATTACATTAAAATAAAATTAATTATAATACCTTAGTTTTCTATAATAATTTATATCTTTTCTGAAATCTAAAACTTTTTACCAATAAATCAATTTATCAAATTTCATCTCCATTTTATTAAGAAAAACAATTCTTAGAATAGAAATGATGGAATAAAAATTTTATTTATACAAAGGGATTACACTAGGGTCTTGAAACATAACCCCTTATTACAACCACAGATGACCAAAGGGTGAGTTGTCTGATGGTGATAGATTCATGGGGTGGCTTGGCTATCATTACCTTAAATGGTAATTTCCACTAACATAAACTTCTCACATATGTGGTTTTATTCAAGATTCACTTATTGAAGCTCGGCTTGATAATGGTCAAGAGTGAAGCCCTTTGACGTCACATCCCTCCCAAGTGCTGAAAAATGGGATTCGTTTGGAATGACTCTACATGTTGAGTCCATCAATCCCTCTTTCTTCATTAATTATCCCATGTTATTTCTACTTATAAACACGAATTATAATGTTATAATTATTTTTAAATTTATTGTTTGGAAATGGTGATATTAAACAATGATCATAATTTAGCAATAATCATATAATGGTTGAAACCCAATGGTAAGATTTCTATTAATAATCACTCAATTTTTAAAGTGATATAGTATGTTTATTACAAAATAATATGACACAAATTTCATAAAACAAATATCATTCAAAAATTTATGGTCATTTCATCGACATTGCTTAGAGAAGTCGAGAATATCAGAATTCATGTGATCCTGTTATCTTTTACTATTTAAATAATTCCTTGAAATTCCATAAAACTCATAGATACAAGGTTTCAACTAACTTATATAAACAGTGTAACCTCTAAGAGTTTTTATTTTGATGATATTGAGCAGTTGTGAAAAGCATAGGATAATGTGATTCATTCTCATGAGGGAGATGAACATCATGTGATTTCCTCACTTGAAGGAACATGTAGACACAAAAAAAATTCATTCCATGTTATCTGGAAGACACCCACTAGAATTAATGTTTTCATAAAATATGAAGTGTTTTTTCTGAATCCATCTCACAGATATCACCTCTCAATCATGCAAAGGAATTCATGGACAAACAAGGGTCATGCAAAGGACCCGTAGATAGTGCATTAAGATCATGTGACACACTCTAGTTCCTATGTGTAGATGCATATGGTTAATTCTATGTAATTATTTAGTGGATATGCATAGGAATTAGAAATTTAATGTGAATATTTTCATGTCATGTGAAAGAGGGGAATGAATTTTTCAAGATCCGTATTTGGATAGGTGAATGAAATTTTTGACAAGCCTTGCATGAAACTCATGAAAACCATACACCCAAATTATAATCGTTATTAAATAAAAAAAGATAATAATTAAAATTAAATATAATGTTATATATGGTTCTTGAGAATTTTTTAAATTTTTTGATCAAGTTAGTTATATCATGTGATCGTGTAAGACATATCTTGTTCATCGGAGGAGGCATTGATTTTTAGTGTGATGTAGATATAAATTAAAAGAATCTTGTAGATCATGATAATTTTGGAAGACAATTATCAAGTATACATTGTATAAGATCAAATGTATTTCTTGTTTGAAGTATTGATAAACTGATCTTTTGATAAAAAAATTATCATGGAGGTTCAAAATGATGATATTCATAAATAGTTGTAGGAGTTGAAAATATTCTTAAGATTCTTATCCTATGTGGGTTATGTTCATATTTTTTTATATAGTGTTTATATGTTTTTTTACTGGGAAACTAGAAATAAAAGTATTATTTTGTTCTATTAAAGTATTTTATGTTATAACCACTTGTGCTTATAGTGAATAATATGTTATTGGGGTGTGTAAGAAATAACAACAAGGAGTAGGCTCACATCAAGACTAAACATTCTAAATATTGTATGTTATTGGGTTATATTATTTTTCTGCATTGAAAAAAGGTAGTAAAATCATAATAGTGGATCATATCCTAACATGCTAATAGAGGTTAATTCCAAAAGAAATAAAATTTTAAACATTTCTATGGATTCAACCCCCCTCCCAATGGTGTAAAATCTCCCTAGTAAATTCGAATTTGACTATAAATTCTCTTTAATAGAACATGGGGTCTACTTCACATCATTAATTGGAGAGTTCATATAGTGAAAATTAAAGGACAAACCTCTTTTTGAAAAAAAAAACTATATTCATAGAAGACTCATCACACCCATGTGAAGAACAAACTATTAATCCACACTTAGTAGGGCTCCCCTTACAATATGTGATATGTATAGATTACCAACTTATCTTACCTAGATAATGCCTCTTAGGCCTTTCAAAATATCTCTAAGGAAACTAAAATTTGATACATATAACATATCTCATGCCATATGGACATCCCAATGTTTGTCATCGAATCAGTGGGAACTTTTTACCCATAGTGACAAATCCTATAGAAAATCCTAATATTATTATTGTGGTATGGAGCACTTCTTACATTATAAGAAATTTTAAGTCCAACATATCTATTTATATATGGATCCCTTAGTCCCTATACCTTTTATAACGATCCATGAAACATATAGGTAGAAACAATCATGCATGAACAATAATATGAATATTTATTTATGGGACCACTTATCACCGTATTAGATTTATCATCCAAATAAAACATCCTCGATCTTGTCCAAGCCCACCCATGTGACATAAAATCTCACACTATTACACAGTCTCATATCTCAAGTCATAAAATAAAATAACTAATAATATTAAAATATAGTTAGTTATTAATTTTAATCCAAAGTTCATTTTTCTCTAAAAACTCATCGGGTGTTGATGTATCCTTAAAAACACACTTTACCTCCTAAGTTCTTCTTTTTAATACACCATATTCCCAATCTAATAAAATACCCCCATTAAATTAGGATGATGTCCCCATGATCCAGTAAAATAATTACCAAAATCTTAGCCTAAATTACCTAAATATAGTAGGTATCATGGGGGTAGAGGAATTAAAGTAGGTTGTTATGAATATACCTCAAAGCCACAAAATAAACAATAAAAACTCACTTCTTTCCTAAGGGTATCAACATATTGTTATGTAGGAGGATGATTTAGCTGAACAACCATCTTTAACCCCTCTCATTACCTTAAAATAAAATAGTGTATGATATATAAATTACTTTTCCTCCCCTAGGGAAATTTTGTATAGTAATTATATTTTGGGATTTCACCATGATTTTTCAAGGAAATTCCACTATTGGGGGAGGGGTGTAGGTTTCAACTCCTCCTATGTGTGTGTAGTGTAATATCCAAATCAACTAGGCCTTTTTGGCACAACCATGAAATCTATATTTATATTGACCTATAGGGACATCCGAATAGCCTTTCATCCTAGGTACACTCCATAACATATCTCACTGTGTCTTAGTCATTTCCCAATAAGCATCACTACGACGTAGAACTCTCCTCTATAGTGCATGCCTCCTCATGAAAGACTTTTACACCTTACCAATAGAGAGACCCCAATGTAAATCTGACCCACTATTGTATGGTCTCTACTCAAACTCCACTGTAGGAATAACCCATTAGGTTATATTATTTTCCCCATATTTTATTAAAAATAAGCTCATGTGCACTCAAGGCATAATATTTCTCTTATTTTATGACATAATATTTATCCTATAGTATAATTATTTTATTTTTCACCACATCATCACTCTAACATTCACTAAAGCACTAAAAACCAATCACAAGTCCTAAACCGGGAAAAATCCACTTTTTGATATGTTATAACCCTAAAATCCTTATATGATTACTAATTTAATAATCATACCTTCCCACTTAATGAATAAGATTTCATCACAAAAAACAACCCATAAAAATTTATCATCATCACAAATGTGATAATGATTATTTAAAGGTACATTGGAAATGCAATCTTATATATGATGATGGTGGTACACAAATGAAATGGTAGATATTTTGGATATAAGAATGGGAATACACATCATTGAGAGTCCAAATAATCTTAAAAACTAAGCAATAGATGTACAAGGAAGATAAGTGAATCTATTTTGAATCATGTGGACATTGGATAAAAAAACCTATGGAGTTCATGAAGCTCCATGGAGTGGGAACATCATACATTAATATTATATAATTTAATTATTCTTATTTGAATAATATATTTTACAACTTTTACAATATAATTGTTTCTAAAATATATATAATGTGTTTAATACTTTGGAAGGATTTATTCTTGGAGCTTTATGTATGAATTCAAGTGATGGAGATTAGTTTTCTATATGGAAGGAGCAGACTTTGTTGATTACATTAATTCTATAATTATGATGAATACTGAATGGTGATTTTTGTTCTTGTATTTTCTCATATATAATTTGAATTTTTTTTTATAAAAAAAGATTTCTATTAATAATATGATATATTTATTTAAAAAAATTATTATTTATCTAAATCATAAAAAAAAATATTTTATGACAATGAAATGATTGAAATGTTTTATCTGTGATAAAAGAGAATATATTTGGTATTTCATAAAATATTTTAGAAGGATTCCCAATAACCATTTATTGGAATATTTTTAATAGAAAAATCTTTTGAAATATTTCTATATCCATGTAGAATATAAAATAGTATATCATTCTAAATTTTTAATTTTTAGTTATTTTGATCAATTGTATTATTTTTATTATTTGAAAAAAATAATATTTTATCCTCAAAATATATTTTAGAAAAAATATACTTTGTAAGAGGTTATTTAGAGTACATTTGAACTTAGCTAAGATAACTATATACTAAAAAATATATATATTACAGTCTAATAAAATTTGAATGTAAAATAATATCAAAAATATTTTGGTTGTACATTTGAAATGAATTATTTTTATATAAATTTTATTTTTTTACTAAATGAACTCAATGAAAATTAAAAAAATATATAGTGTGTTATTAGTGATCATATTTATAGTTCTAATTAAAATATATTATGTTATAAAAACGTATGTTTCCATTTTTTTACAGTATAATAATGCTTTCATGAATTAATATTGTAAAATATTAATTAACCACTCAATGTATAACATTTAGTTATCCCCTATTGATGACCCTATATGAGATTAAATTATTTTTATTACATGTTAATATTCTTGTAGGTATTGTTTTGTATATTTAAATAAAATTAACTCATAAATCCGAAAATGATCATTATGTGTTGGAGGAACCATGATTTATGCATCAAGGAGTGTAAGAAATATTGTTTTAATTATAGGGGTTTAGTTTTATATTTATTCCCTACTCTTATGTTTGAAAGGAACCCTTGTATAAGAATATTAAATCATTGTCATTTTTCTTTAATCAATTACAATGTACTGTTAATCTGATTTTATTTTGTATTTCATTGATAAAATAATTAATTTTGGTTTAACAAAGATTTTATTTTTTTCTCTTGGGTGATGAGTATGATATCTATATCGTTAATTATGATAGGTCATATAAGTACATAGATATTTCTAGAAATATTATATGTGATTAAATTCTAAATAAGTATAAGGGGAATGTGATTCACTCATTCATTTAAATTTATAAAATGTGATGTTTTTATATGTATGGTTATTATATCCTTAAAGGTATTAGAACATTTGATATTGCTATACAGGAGGGATATACATTCTGAAATATGGTTAAATGAATTTTGGGATAAATAGATTGTCTGGTTATTCATACTTTTATATTATTTCAAAGTGTATATATACATGGAGATTCATGTGATAGATTGGGATTATGGCATATCCCTTTATAGCTTGATTGTAATTGATGACTTAGTAGAGATTGATCTTATTTATTAATATTGATTTGGAAATTCATAATTGTTCTCAGTGCAACAAATGATCATATGATCATATATTTTTACTTTTTAATGAGTATTGTGTTCTATTAAATGGTCCTTATAAAAAACATTATGTGATAAAAAAGAGTTTTAAAATATATCTAATCTGTTTTTGGGATATATTTTCAGAATTATGTTATATATGATGTATTATATGGTTATAATAGAAGATAAATTTAACAAAACTTTTGTTGGTTTATTTTTAAAGTATTTTTTGTTATGTTTTAACATATTATTATATAATAATTAACGTAATGTGGTAATTAACTAGTAATATATAGATTTAATTAAAGGGATTTATTTTTTAACTATATATTAATACATAAAATATCGTGTGGTTTTATACGATACACCTTTAATTTAGATAGTCTAGGGCATGGCATAGTGAATATCACCATGATTTCATTTTCTACGTGACGATTTTCCATTATATGATAATGTATAGTAATTTTTTATTTCACTTGAAATAAGATATATATTTATTTTTTCATTATCTGATGATAATTACTTGAGACTTATTGTTCAAATGAATTATTTTAAGAATAAATAATAAGTATAAAATTAATATCTAAAATATAATAACAATGTTACCTATGAATCATTTTTTTCAATAAGATGATGGTCATTGAAACATTCAATATTTTTATATGTCATTAGAAATTATATCATATTTTGTTAATTGGTTTGAAAAATGTATATAAATAATGAAAAATACTACTTGAACAAAAATTATATATATTGGTTCTGCAATACAATAACAAATGATTTTAGTAGGTTATGTAGTGGTGGAGATTCATCTTAAGAGTTATGAGATTGACATATATTGTTGTTAACCTAGGAGGAAGTTATTGTGCTGGAAAATTCTTTATGATACTTATCAAGAACATGTAGAATATAATTTAAATAATAGATCATTTGAAAAAAAATTGCACCATTATTAATTTATTTTATTTATCTAATTTGAATTGAGAGATCTTATTGTGTAATAAGTCATAATGTTTTATTTATTATAATTAATAGACATGCTATGTTCCCGAAATAATATCTCTAGAGAAGATAAAGGATTTAGGAATTATAAATGTAATGGAACCACTAATTAAGTCCCTACATACATCCAATTTATATGAGTGTGTATACAACATGATATTGAATAAAATAATGTTAATAGTAACACTCAATAAAAAATATTTTTTGGACTAAGATTTAAGGTGTGAAAATATATCTACTTTGGTTAGTACCAATACTAAGATTAAATTAATAAAAATATCAAAAAATGGATAATTATCTTACAATTTCATTTTAACCAGTCTTAGATACTAGTTTCGCCTCTAATAACAAGTCAATTCACATGTTTTAGGGGAAATTAGTTTGGCCCACAATAACAAGTATATTTACCATGGATAATTGATAAGGATCTTGCTTTAAATATCCAATATAATCATTACTAAATGTGATAAAATTTCATCCAACAATGACATGTCAATTATATCATAACAAGATACACTTTTATCCCCCAATAACTCATAAAAATACTATAATGTATGGAATTCATCGTTATAATCCACCAACCTATCTATACACAATATTTTATGAACATGATACGACATATACATATATAATTCTTGGACACCCCCAACTCATTCATTAGAAAAAACATCACTCTTATAAGATACTTGGAGATAAGAAACTCATACAAGGTACTGATTAACATGAAAATGGTATAACTTCAAAACCTACCACATGCAAGTAATTGAAAATTATCCAATAAGAAAACAAATCCACACATTAAGGATTACCACTAATATCCCACACTATATAAAATTTTTTTCTATCATAATTTATTATTATTTAATGCCTCCCATTGTATCCTCATACCATATATATACAATTATATCCCTCATGGGTTTTCCTTCCAAGGAACCTCATTACTTATATTAGAGGTCGGTCTATCAGTCACTACATGATAAATGGATAGGGATACCAATACATATAATGATGTAAATATACCACATACATGTACTGAAACATGATGGAATTATATTTTATTATATTCTATGTTAATTCACTATTCCTACCAAAATACACATATCAAATGGTGCATGAAACAAATATAAAATGAAGGTAATTGAAGTTGAAATCCTAATTTCAAATGGTAGATGTATTTTCATAAAAAATATCTAATTGAATATATATATCATAAGATAAAAATTATAAACCAAACATAAATTGATTAAATTGGTATATTTTACAAATAATGGAGGTACAAGCTGAGAAAGAGACAATATAAAAAAATATTATACTTAGTCTTGTATCTAAAATTATAATTTGATGAATGAAATCTTGAACAAATAATTAAAGAAGGGGGATCAATGTAATATGGGAAAGATAAGGGAAAAGGTCATCTTGTTTACCCATTGAGAAAATACTGTAGGAACGCATGATATAATAATAATTTAATTTAATTTAATTTTTTTTAAAAACAAATCTACCTATATTCAATTAGTTTCCCATACAAGGACACAATAAATTTGATGGTCTTTGTAATCATTACCTATATTTTCCCTCATTATTGAGTACTCATTTACTATCCACCAAATGACACTTAATATCCCTAAAAATATTATAAATATTTTCCACTAATATCATTTCCTCAAATTATAATGCTTGTTCATAAAAAATAATATTATTCATTAAATATCAAGAATATATATATATAATTAGTATTATTAAAATGATTTTATTTCATATTATTCGCGTTTCAATAAAAACATCCTAAAATATATATTTCCATATTTTATATGTGTGACAATACATTTTTAATTAAAATCATTAACCATTTCTCTTACATTTTTTTTTCAATCCAAATTTTCATTCAAAATGTGATTTTTTATTAATAAACACATACCATGTATATATGTTCACATTGATTATTTCCTTCTCTTTGATATAATTTTTAATTTTCAATACTTCAATTACAAAAAAACCACCATAAAAATAGAATTTATTCTTATCATATTTGATGGGTCGAGAAGATATTTTCAAATTTGATATATTCTCAAATAATTATTCATCATACTATATCTCTATGGAAATTCATGTTGTTTCTCTATAGTACTAATTGTTTTGAATATTTCATGATATCCCTTGAATAAAGGTTTATATTATCTTATAATAAATATAATTAATATATAATTTAGTGAAATATTCACAATAATAGTTGAATAAATATATAAAAAGATGGTGTTGACATCATTTGTCTGTATAGGATCACTTCTTACAATATAGAGTCACCGAGAGAAATTTTATCAACATAATATCCTATATGGCCTCTGGTAAATTGATTTTTCTAATGATGTAAGGCTTCAATACCTCTATATAGAACATAATATATCTACATGGTCTATCATCAAATGGCCTGATGTGTTTAATTTCAATATATTTCTTATACTAATTTTTGTAGGTGAAATATAATAACTAATTTTATGTTTTCAAAAATCAATTTATACATATTTTGAGTTTTTTTATTGAAAATTAAATTGAAAAATATGTTTACTAGAATATAAAGTGTTATACAATGTCATGGAATTATCATATAAGTGATGAAGTTTCTAGGATTACAAGCTATGGATTAACAAATAAGTGGAAGAATCAACCATATGGTGGAAGTTATTTAAAGTTGAGATGAATGGTTCCACCTCATACAAAATGGATTTTTGAAAATACAATGTACATATTCAAACCATAGAGTAAATTATCATCATTAAATGGTGAAATGTGTTTCTCATTGGAATTTTATATATGTAAAATGGGGATTAGTAGTTCATGTATTTTGTAAGTCATGGATGAATGAATTGAGAAGAAAAATGGAAGTGGGATATTATCGGTATGGGTGTGATAGTCAAAATGGGATGATGGTGGAGACCACACCATGGTGGATATTCTAAATCCTCATGGTAAAATAGGAGGCCCACTCTAGGAATCTTGGTTGTCTTAGTGTACTCATGTATTCCTATTAGAGTTAGGATTCTATAGTGACATTGTTTCATATCTCAAAGCTCTTTATTTGTTAGTATTATGAATTAAAATAGGAAATTTATAGAGTGGAAATTATATGATGTTTTTTAGAGTATTTTTTTCAGGAGAAGAACATGTCTTTGGTGATAAATATGTTATAGAATGATAAATACGCTACAATTATGATATGTTTTTTTGGAATTAGTACAAGATATGAGAACTATCTATGTGATTTTTACTTGAAATTCAAGGAGATTGTTTTATTAATGTTACCCACTAAACTATGTTGTGTTTTTTATCTATCTAGAATGAAAAATTATTATTCCTTAAATAAAATAATAGATATATTATTCTATTTAAAAAAGTGGAAGGATTGTGTAAAATAAGTCAACAGGGAGAATTGGATCTCATAGTGTTAATTGGAAAAGAGAATGGAAATTCCCGAGGTATTATAGAATGGGGGATATTAATTTTATAAATAAAGGGTGATATAACCTAATTTATTCACCCATATTTGTGTATAATCAATCATTGATTGTAGATATACAATAAAATGAGATTCATAGATGTAGTAAGATACTATAGAATGTTACAGTAGTGATTTAATTATTACAATGATGTTTTTAAACTTAGAGGGTTAGATCAATGGCTCTAAATTTTAATCAATAGATAGTGGGATTAGTTTTTTTATGGAAGACAAAGTGGAATCAAAAGGTTATTGTATTATTCTATTTTCTGTGAAATATATATGTTTTATTATGCACATCCTCTATTATCTTTATAGATTCAAGACATGTGTGAGGGATAAGACTATTTATACTATTTATTAACTAATATAATTAGAGAGGTTTTGTTTATAAATGATTGACATACCTGGATTCTCAACACCCCCCTGGGAATCTATCACAACTGAGAGAAACTTGTTATATCATTGATAAATATTATTTATGGAGTAAACTCCATCTAAATTGTGGTAGTGGACATCAATCATATGGAAATTATAAATGTTGACAACAACATTCTGAACCAATATAATAGTCAGATGAAAAAAATTTATATACTGGAATAAATATCTTCAAGACTACCACACATGGGATATTGTACACCATTAAGAGTGAATAATGATCATAGAAGGTCTAAGGAGAATTTGATGTCTACTTTAAATGATTCAACGCACTATTAGGATTGTTATAAAATTGTATATACATGATGGTGGTGTCACGTACATCCTCATAATCCATCAGGGAAAACTACTTAATTAATATATAGTAGATTCAAATGCTTGTGAATCTAAATTATATGTACTATAGAATATGTATGCACATCTAATGGTATCATTTATGTATTATATCATTGCATTATAGGATCAAGTGAAAAAAAATTATTTCTCATATTAATGGCCTCATAGAAAACATTACTAATATCAAGATTAGAAAGAGTATTCTAATAATTTAATCATCATATATCAATGTGAATGTCTTGGTACTTAAATACTATATCCTAATAGACTCATAACTAGTTATGTTTCATAACAACCTCATTTTATATGAGATAAAAAATAATGATTGTGATATCATGGTAATGAATAATTCCAATGATGAATAGATCAAGGTGATAAAGAAACATTCATTTGTAGATGATGTTGAGGATGGGGACATAAATGAGGTGATGTGATTCCATTATAAAAAATTCAATTTGGGAAACGTGATATTCTGTGAAAAATATCATCTTTATTTTATTCAATGTTGAAACTCATAGAGTATCACTTTAAAATTTCCATAGAAATTTTATGATAATGCTGAAGATGAGGAACTAATGAAGAATTCACAAAATGGATTGAATGGAAAGAGGAATCTATAGTATAAATTATTTATGAAGAAGAATAATAATTAAAAGGAATATTTCAACTAAAATGAGACATAATTGGAGGATGTTGATGAATTTAATAGCTTATAAAGGAATTCATTATTACAATCAAAGAAAACCCACAACTAGAGGGTGATGTTGACTCTGGTATTGAAGTAGAATTAAAAATATGTTCCTAACTTGAATGATAATTTTATACTATTGAAACTAATGTTTATATTAACTATAGAATAAAACAAATATAGAATTATTTATAACCAAACTATATATATATGAGACAATAGAGAAAAAACAATGTAAATGGATTAGATTTAATATATTAAATCTAGTATGTTTGGAAACATATACAAAGTGTTAGATATCATTTTTAAAATTTGGGAAATGGTATAAATTATTGATCGATAGAATGATTCAATGAAATATTATTTCAAAAAGATTGATGTGCTCAAATGTGAATTTTTTTTCATGAAATTAAATATCAATAATAATGAAGGGATTATATCTCTCACAAAGGATTCATAATGTTATGGTGGACATGTTTTGGATAATGATAAAATGGTTTAAAAATAATCAATGGAAAATTAAGACACTTACCCATGTGTGAAGTGGGTCAAAATAAGGGATATATCTTAATATACATGATTATAAGAAAAATAATAATATTAGTTAATGAAAAACCTCAAAAAAACATACCCTCAAAAAATGTTGATTTGGGATACTCCCAAAATTTCCACAAATTATTAAAGAAGAGTACCAAATATATGAAATAAAAGAGAAAAGTTTTAGTGTTTATTTAGGAATGAAGAATCATACATAATATCTATATTGTAATGAGAAAAGGAATCACATGGATCAAGTGAAATAAAAATACCTAATAAGAAATTTGTACACTATAAGTTTTAAAAATATACTTATTTAACTTTTAATAATTTAGACACATTTCTATGAATTTCTCACCATGTATATAAATTTTTCTTCCATTAAACACACTAAAGATGAGATCTTGGAATTTTCATGAATAATAATATTGGTTTAAAACTAATAATATATTTTGAGACCTATTTTTTATTTTGATCCAATGGATCCATATGATGAAAAATTATATTTACATCCAAATTAAATACCACAGAGAACATGGATCAAGAAATTAAGATTTTTTATAGATAGTGATATAATGGTTTCATTGAAATTAACTGACCACACAAGATCATGGATACATGATAAATGATTCACCTAAAAAGTAACTAAAAACCAAAATGTATTTAAGATATTCAATTATGATAAATAAGTTTCAATTATTTATATAAATTTTGAGACTAATAAATTTCATCATTGTTGAAGGCCTTGGTCAAAATTTACAAAATTTAAGTGGATTC
The DNA here is from genome assembly GCA_963277665.1 of Viscum album. Taxonomy (NCBI): domain Eukaryota; kingdom Viridiplantae; phylum Streptophyta; class Magnoliopsida; order Santalales; family Viscaceae; genus Viscum; species Viscum album. The sequence goes on from OY728151.1 coordinate 178,411,562, forward strand.
TATATCTTAAGGATTAAGGTAAAAATAAAAAAAACACACTCATAATTGATGGAATATATGGACCTAATTTATTATTTTGTAAGTGAAAAAAAGGGAATATATATCACAACATAAGAGTAAAATAGATGTTCTTTCTTATTTTGGAATAATAAAATGGACTATAGAACAAAAGTATTTTCCACGGCATATAAAAATCATTATAAGATTTAAGGAATAATACTAAAACAAATAATGTATATATAATCTTAGGAGATCATATTCAACCACTTCATGTATTTCAGAAAGGGAATATCATTCAAAATTCTTACAAGACAATGGATATAAAACCATCAATATGTCAAGATTTTATTAATGAGGATATGTGTTGGGAAATATCACACAAGTTTACAAATGTAAATGGTGGTATATATATATCTATATTATAGAAGGATTTAATATTTTAGGGTTATCTTCCAAACATTTAAAGTGTTTGGTTATGTTAAACATTAATGAGGATTGGTAATGAAGCTTATTGGGTAGAGAATTTACATGTAAAAAACTAATAATTATATAGAATTTACTATCATTCACGTGGAGGACCATGAAGCATGAAAATAGATATCATTGTTTTGGTGAAGATGACTATTAAGTGGAATAGGGTTACGGGTTTTAATAACCATGTAATTAATAAAATGGCTCATAAAATGGACATAAGGAATTATCCATTGAAAAAATATTGATCATAAACTTGGAATAAATTAGTGAATCTCACTAGTAGATATGTATTATTTTATAACTAATAAAATAGACCCTTTTATACGTCGAATATGATGATCCTAACTTTAATATAATGATGAATCATTATACGTAAATTTCTTATTCCCAAAAAGGAGAAAAAATATATATTTTATGTATTTTGGGATGAATTTATTTTACATAGGTAATGATCTATATAGATGAAGTCTAATTTTTATTAAAAAAAAGTTAATGGTATTTTTTTTAGATATAATTATGTAATAGTATTGGGAAAGGGAATAATTTAAAATTTAGATTATAAGATTCACAATAAAGTAGTGAGTAACTCTCGTAATATAGTGTGACTGGAATGAGAAACCTATTAGTGAACGTGATAATATTGAAGACTTAAGAGGTGAAACAAACTATACATAAATTGGAAAGGATTCATTAGTAGTCAAAAAATAACTCTTTTGGGAGAAAATAAATGAAGTGAGCATTATTGCTGACCAAACAGATATAATAAAGATAAATATAATAAATACATAGCAACAAAAATTATTTTTTCATAATTAGAGCCTATATGTTTTAAATTAGATACCAAATAACACAATTGGGTGAAATCAATGCATGAATATGCTTTACAAAATGAGAAGAAGTGAATATTATATTTTTTTCAAATGTATTGATGATAAATATATCATTATAACCATGTCGGTGTTCTTAATCAAGAATAATGAAGAAATAATGGTTACATAGAACAGTGTTCTACTTGTCTGGAAGGGATATTCTCAAATTTTTGGGATTTATTTTGATGAGACATTTGCACTCATATCTTGGATGGAAGTAATTTAACATTTTATTTGTATTCCAACGCAATAAAGATTAAATTTGTATCAAATTGTTATTGAATTATTATTTTAAAAGTTATTTCTTAAGGAATATATGTATATGAGTAAACATGATGTAGTTATTTTAGATAATGATGACAAAAAATATTTCCACATAAAGAAAACTTTTTATAGGAAAAATAAACCACATAGATACTATTATTTTTTATATGATCAATAGTTTATAAATCATGGATTCAATAATGGTGGATTTAACCCTAATTTTTACATATATAAAGAAAATAATCAAGGTATTTCAGTGATCATATATTTTGATGACATAATATCTAGTGCATAATACATTACTCAGTTAAAGATATGTATGCAATATATGTTGTGTGAGTTTAAAATTTTTATGATTAGTGATTTATCATATATAGATTGTTAAAATGTAACTCAATAAAGGGAAAGAAACTTTATTTCTAAATCAAAATAATCAAAATAATTCTTAATTATATTTTTATAGAGGTTTATTCCTAATTTAAAAGCATGTGGGATTCCCAATTAAACATATCTTAAGACAAAGATGACAAGACTATTGATGTAACAGGTTATAGGTAAATAATTGGAAGCATATTATACATATTTGTAATCATACATTAAATTTTGTTTGTCTAATATCAAGTTTTATAATATAAATTTACTCATAATGAGTTCCAAATGGTAGAAGTAAAGATAATTATTTGATATATCAATATCAAAATAGATATTGGTCTATTTAATCATAGAACATCATAATATTAATTTTTGAGATATACAGATTTATGTTGGAATGGTTTAATAGAATATCTCAAGTCATTATATTATGTTACTTTTTATATTAAAGGTTAAGTAAATTCATGGATGGGTAAGAGGAGATATTTTAATATACAAATCACTATAGAGGCTTAGTATATATATCTTAATCAAGAATGTACACAATTAATATATATGAAGAAGAATCTTTATAATTTAAGGGTGTTTGTGAAATATCTTATTAAAATTACGCGTGATATCTCAATAATTATTAATATTAGTAAAAAAATAATATTAATTATTCCTTGAGAAATAAAATATATGTAAAGTATATTTAATCAAGGAGAATATTGAAAATGGATGTTATAGTTGGAGTATATTTCAAATGGGTATAAAATTATAGGTGTGATGGATATTTCTTACCTAATGTAGGCTTTAAGAAGAAAAACTTATCCCGTGTTATCATAATATATTAATTTAATTAGAATATGGAGATAATATAGCTACACTCAAAATCAGATTTACTATTTTCAGCAATGGATGGTAATTATATCTTTAAGTTAAATATATGGTTTTCTAAATAAATTTTTTTATCTTTTAGTGAATTCCCCTTTTTGTTTTTCGAAAAAAATGAGATAAGACATCCCTAATTTATAAGAGATAATCCTTACATAGCTAGGGATGGTGAATTCTTAGAGTATCATTTTATATTATTATTTGAGGAAAAATCTTAAGTATATTTATTTGAAAATAAGTAGAGTTCATGAAAGATTATTTAGGGGTAATATTAAATATTAAAGAAATCACAAGAAGAGTTTTAATGGTGAAAATATAATTTATCACTTATTTCTCATGATGATATTTTCACATATAATATTAGGGCTTGTGATTAGTGAATCATCAAAAAACTATCCTAAGGAGGAGGGTTTCTCAATACATGGATCCTTCCAATACTAAAGTGGTTATGTGTGATTATAATGGGTCTTTATAAATGAGTTCCAATGTTTAGTAACAAACCCAATGTAGGATATTGTTGTAAAAAATGTTTTAAAGAATTTTAAAGGTTTTTTATTTAAAATAATATTGATTAAATCTGTTGAAATTTTTTTAATGTATGAAATATCAAGGAGTGGTCGAATAAGTATTGAATGAAGTTGGATGATTAGGTACGGATCAACCAGGCCATGAAATAATGAACCATGAAATCATAGTTTATAATAGTAAATAGAATAGTTCCACACCATAGGATATGTTGTTTTATAGATACAATGTTCCTATTCTAAATAGGGATTAGTTTTTTATCTTCTTGTGATGAATGGTGTTTCACATTGTATTTTTTCAAATTTAAAATTAGTTATAAATACATAGCCATTGTGCAAGTAATGGTAAACTTTTTTGTGTGAAAAAAATATAAAAATAATATATCTAAATGTTATATTCATTTGAGATGGGATGATGGTAGAGAACATGCCATTGTGGACACCACATTTTTTTCATAATTTTTTTATGAAATAGGGAGGCCAAAATAGGTGTTTTGGTTATCATGGGGTACTCATGTTAGTATAGTGGTCATAGGATATTGGATAGAAATAATTTCATGTCTCAAGGAATGTTATATATTGATCTTATGAATCTAATGAGTAAATGGAAAGGGTAACTATAAAATATGAATTTAATTTGTTTTCTGCATAGATAATGTCTTTTATACAATTATTAGTAGTTTATGTTAAGGTAATTTTGCTAGACCTATGGAATTTTTTCCAGATTTCATAGATTTTGTTATATTTTTTAAAGGTACATGTGGAATTAGGTTCCATGTCATGGTAGTAATTTTAACATTTTATAAATATTAAGTTTTCATACTCATAGATTTTAATCACTTAACTCTTCGGTAAATAATCTAAATACAATTTAATTGATCTAGAATACAATTAAAAATGAAATTAAAAAATTAATTTAAAACACTAAATAGAGGTTGATTAGTTATGATTATAGTGGGTGACATAGTGATTCAATTATGTTTAATTTGATATTTCCTTATAGCTTAAGTAACAACCACTGATTTTTAAATGATATTTGTTTTCTAAATAAATAAATTTTATATATTATATAATATTATATATATAAAATACAGAGAAAATTAAAAAAATTATCTAATTAATAAATATAATTGAATTAGTCAGATACAAAACCAATTAAAATATAAAATATTAAAATTGGGAACAAAAAATATATAATAGAAAAGCTAAAATAGAAAAATATAGACTGCCTCAATCTTCTATAATAATCACCCCAGACAAATACTATAAAATAAATATTAAATAAATAAAATTATTAGAAAATTAAAATATAACCTTAGGAGTATTTTTAGTGAATATTGAGAGAATGAAACATGTGGTATTTATAGGGTATAAAATGAAATCATACTACAAGTATTCAGCAGTTATATGACAATTGGTCAAATATGACCATTGATCTAAATAATCGTTGGTCAATTTGACTTTTGGAAACTATACCCATGTGTTATAATTTTACCAATATGATTGGTTTTTAAAAGTATTAATAAAAAAGGATAACTAATTTAGAAATAATAAACGATAGCCTCAACTAGTAGAGTTAGGCTATTTGAATCCCCTTTTCCAATACATGGGAGGGTGGTAGATTCCCTAGGGTTAGACCGTGAATAAAACAAAGAGGAGCATTAACAAGTGAACATTTAATGAAATATTCTATGGGATAAGCTCATGTTAATGGATATTACCACTTGGTTAATGTTTGCTAAGACACCCCATGCAATTACAATAACCACACATCCTGCCCATATGGTGTATGATGGTGTTATAAGTGGTTTTCTGTGCAGACATTAGTTACTTATAGTGTAATTTTTTTGTATAAATAAAATTTTTATTCCATTAATTCCATTTTATGAACAGTTTTTTTCAATAAAATATATTTTTCATTCGAATTAATTTTATAAAATGATTTATGGACACAAATAAAACATAATTTTATATTGTTAGAAAAGATATAAAATTTAAAAATATATAAAGTTATTATGAATTACAGATTTTTTTAAAAAAATATTATTTTGAAATAGTATTATTTAAATATAAATGATTAAACAATTTTATAATTTCCAAAGAAAATTTTTATTAGTGTCAAAAATTTGACTATGTCTTAAAATTTTATATTTTTCATAAAATAATGATTAATAAATTTAAAAGATAAAAGTATCATATTTATAAAATTATTTCAATAAAATATACATTACATAGGAAATTAGAAAGTCGAAATTAGGTTACGGTGGAATTATGATAATTTTCTAAAATACTTTATTTTTATATGTATAGTAAAAATATAGTTTTGGGTTTTCAACTTGTTTTATGACCTCATGTTTATGACATAATGACATGATAATTAATTATACACAATACAAGAAATAAAATATGATTTTTTTATTAATATTAATTCTGTAATATATTTTTATCAATTATTATACCTATAGATGATCTTCCAAAGATTAAAATTGATATTTTGATTTTAAAAACCTTACATTGTTGAAGATTTAATTTTCCAGGAAAAAAAGTATTAATAAATAGTTTTTTGTGTTGATGTATTAAAATATCATAAAATTTGACTCAAATATCAATGATCATAAAGTAAACCATTTTTAATCCAATGGGTTATAATTTTCTAATACCTAGATTTCCATGACCTATTTTTTACATTATTCAAAAACTCCACCACTTCTTCTATAAATACCCACCAATTTCAACATTCTGCATCAATCCCAATAAATCCACCATAAATTCCTAGTAATTTTTCCTCCCTATGATTCTATAAATGTTTTTTTTATCCCCCAATGTTCTAATATTCATGATTTGCATGTAACCGTTCAAGGTAAGTGAAATATCAACTTCTTTTTTCCATTCATGTTTCCCTATTTATGGAGGGTCTTATAATTTCCAATAGAATTCCTTTTCATCCCTTTTGTATTATCCCTTTACTATAATAATAGTATATTAAAAATGGGATACCCTTGTCCCCTCTAATTTTCTTCTTTCTTTAATCCATGTTTTATACCCATTATGGAGCTGAATTTATTTCTCAAATTTATTTCTTTTACCTAAGAAATTATATCTCTCTTTTTATTTGAATACCAAAACAAACTTTTTAAATGAGAATTAAGTTATATTTAAACATGAATTTTATTTAAGGATTTACATACATGAAATACGCATTCCCTTTCTATGGGTTAGAAATAATGTAATAGTCTTGTCTTTAAAAACATTTTACGCAACGATTTTGATATAAAACATGTTCTTAAATTTTCACATGTTATTAATGAAATTATTTAATATTATCAATGTGGATTACATTACATGAACAAATATGAAGGTTTGAACCTAATAAGGATCCAATGTATCCGGAAAAAAATTTAATCTCTATAGATGACATGTTTAATGATACCATGGTGAATAAGATTAGTAATTTTTATTTATCACACCATGGTGATAATACATGGTCATATTCTTATAAATATATCATTTAAATGTTGTAGAAAAACATATATTTTTTGAAAAATTTTATTTCTAGTATGATATGTCTCATGTTATCTTGATCCTGTTATACTATTACTGCTCTTTTTGTTATTGATATACCTCATGATCACATGCTAAATGTATCCCTTTCATATTCCCTTACTGGTCTCAACCTCACCCATTTTATTTGATTTATATCCAAAAGATATGAGATTCAGTAAAAGGAAGTTAGGAATAACCCATTATGAAGCATTTAATGTTTATTTGGATAATTTTTTATGTTTTCCTGTATTGTGTATATTATTTTCAAGAAAATTAACTTTAAAAGATCATACATTTTGTTCCATAAAAAGACAAGTTTATATAATAAAATAGTCGGATTCCATAGTTCATATCAGAGAGTGTTTTAGTTATTAATGGTAACTATGACTTGGAAACATTATTAATAAACTTAAGGACAAGTCTAAGTATAGGAAAACATCCTCGTATTTTGGTAAGTTTAAAGTTAGTGGTTTTTAAGAAAATACATCCATGTATGGATAAAATAAGTGGATATGGATCTATTATAGATGTACCAAGGGGTAACACATGAGAGAACCACATTGATCTAGACACGATCGTGATGTGGTGCATGATAACTGGTCTTGCTTCACACCATGTTTGACACTCCCAAGGGAATATGTTTGGATAGTCACAATCATTTTATGAACCATTATTAAGGATATATAGAAAATGTAATTTCAATTTTAAGATGATTAATTAATTACATATTTAAGAATTATGTCTTAATACATAAACTAAATTTAAAATTTTAATATTACTAAATGTAACATGTTTCCCACTAAGGGTTTTTTCTTTTAAAAATATGGTGGGAAATATGAAGAACTGTGTAAATGATGAGTGAAACATACGATGCACTGGGGGCCTTCCAAAAGAATATGGAATGGAAAAAAGTCAATATTATAGTGAATAAAATATCTCAAATTATGAAAATTAATTTGAATCAAGTTGATTAACTAGATTCACCTTAAAGGAAATAACATTTTGTTGAGTCCATTATTCATTAATGACCGCAATATTTTAGTGTATTTACCAACCCATTTATTTTCTAAAAATGGATTTCATACATAGAAAAGATCATATTTTTCCTCTTTTTTTGGATTTAGATGATTTCACCATGGCATTATACCACTTAGAAAGAGAAGTTTATCAGTAGTGAAACTGATTAAAAACATGAATTTAAGAAGGGTGATTTATGTTACGTGTTTGGAAGAGTTCAGGGGGCTCTTTTTAATTAATATTATCCCAATTCACTGAAAAATTATTATTAAGAATTCCTAAAAATGAATCAAAGAGAAAATGAATCAACGGGAAGTTCTATAATGAACATTATAAGAGATTCTTGATATACCCCTAGATTTTTTATGGATCCTAAGGGAAAGGTTGATAAATTTTGTAGTGTACTATTCACTATATACAGAGGTAAATAAAGACTATGAAATCTATAAGGATGTAGTATGGAGTTCTATGTTGGTTAAATTGGCGTTTTTGGGAGACATGGTGGTCATATCGGTAGAATGAGAGAAAATATAAATATATCCAAGCTCATAGAAGTCTGTTGTTCAGGGAAGGGGAACAAAAAATGTGCAACCTATCACATGAAAAAAAAATATGGGGAAATAATTTAGGGAACTAATTTATTGTTAGTTTAATGTGCTACAAATGATAAGGATTAGGATATATATATATATCAGAACTATCATGGTGAGGTGAATCATTAACTTCTCAACAACAACAACAAAGGGAATATGGTACAGGCCTAACCAGAACTTCAATGCCAAGTGTGGATAGTTTGGAAAATTTTATAATAAAAGTAAAAATAATAAGAAAACATTGATAAACCACCATAAAACTCATATTAAGAAAATTAAGAAAATATTATAATTTACCATCATGATAGTAGATTTAAAGACTACAAATGATATGGTGGAAGGTACATTCATTTTTCTTTTAAATCTTGAAAGTAATTTGTTTTATTTTGGTTCCCCACATTCCTTTCTGCCATCCATGTTTTCAAATAATATACAATCAATCCTACATTTTCTATGAGCATATTTATCAATACATACTCTTATAGATATTTCCCTAGCATTAAAATTTTATAGAAAATGTAATATTAAATTTGGCGAGTGAAATATCATCGAAAATCACTTAGTAATTCCCATGGTGGAATTCAACACTATACTAGGGATGGACTGGCTCTCAATGTATAATTATAATAAAAAATATCAATGAAATCATATTTCATTATTCTTTAATGGAAAACCTAAATTCATTTTCAAAGGAGAGATATCACGATATGATATTTTTCAAGATGAACCTCATATAGCTTTCTTTGTGGAGATTACCTATGATGTGGGAGAAGAAAAAGAATGCATAAAGATTGAGAATGTCCCCATTGTTCAGGAATAAATTAATTTTTTTCATGAAGAGTTATGTATACATCCCTTATAATGGGAGGTATAGTTCTCCAATGGACACATACATGGATCCAAGCTGATATTGAAGACCCCATATAGAATGGAAAACCGGAAGTTAAAAGAATTAATTAAATAATTTCATGATCTTTCGGAGAAGTTATTTATCCAACCAAGTGTGTATCCGTGGGGATAAAATTATTTCTTTGTAAATAATAATTATGGATCATTGTGGTTATGAATTGATTATAGAGAACTTAAAAGTGTCACTATGGAAAACAAGTACCCTCCACCATGGATTGATGGTTATTTTGACCAACTTCATGGTGGTAAATTCTTCTTCATGATTGAACTTCGATATGTTTATAATAAATTGAGGGTTAAGAAATAATATATTACAAATAATTCTTTTAGAGAATATATTTTCATTTTGAGTTGTTTTTATAACCTTTGATTGACTAATTATCCTGCTATATTTGTGGATTTTATGAGAAGAGTCTTTAAGGACTACCTAGATAAATTCATGGTAGTTTTTCTTATAATATTTTGATATATTCCAAAATTCACAAGGATCATATCATGGTTATAATGAAAAATATAATTTAGGGGAATCTATTTGTAAAATTTATAATGCTTTAATTTTGGTTTGGACATGTTGCATTCTTGGAGAACAATATAACCATTGAAGGAATCTCAGATGACCCTTCCAATAAAATGGAGTTGGGTGAGTGGAAACATCATATAATAATAAATGAGATTTATAGGTTCATTGGTTTGGTAAGATATTAAAGTGGTGTTTATTTCTTCCTAGGGTTTCATCCCTGTTCTTTCTTCCTCGCCCTTGATGTTATTCTATTGGGGTATCTCGATCTTCTGTTGCTGTTTCGCCATTGGAGTGTTGGTGTTGTGGTGTCAGCTTAGGATGAATTATGATGTGACGTGGATGGATACGAAAAAGGTGAGTGTTGATAGGATGGTGTCTGGATAGGTCCTTATTCTGGTTATCACATTCCCTGATTCAAGGTCTCCCAGACGGAGATGGTCTTGTCATTGCATCATCCTGCTAAAGCCCATTTGTCCTCTACTTTGGATCCAGGCTTCCACAATTCTCTCTAAGGTAAAGCTTTTCAGTGGTCTCCAAGGTTCTTTGGGAAGTGAGTTTGAGTGGGCGGATTCGGGTAATTGATGGTGAAGACGATCGATCGGTGCCGGTGAGGTATGGTTTGGTTCCGACAATGATGATGGGGGCTATCTGTTGCGATGCAATTGAAAGTGTATGCGTGACGTGGTCGGGCTCCCTATCCGAGATATTTTTGAATTGGGAATTTTGGTAAAGTTTTGTGTCATTTGAATTTTGGATTCTGAAGTGGGCATGGCTTTTACAGTGGATGTGTTTTCATGGTTGGTTGAACTTTGTACTTGTTGGACTTGTACTGATGGGTTGTGTTTTTGGTTAACACTTACCCTTTATGTGTCTTTAGAAAATAAAAAATGCAGTTGTAAGTAGGTATAGTGGTGTTTTAAAATATTTTCAAGCATTTCTAATACACTAACCAAGTTAATTAAAATTGTATATATGTTTATCTGGAAAACAGAGTGTGAAAAAGTTGTTCATAAAATATAGAAGGGATTGGTTAATAAAATTTTGTTAACTCTACATTATATATTTGAAGAGTTTTTATTTATAATGACACTTATATGAATGGGATTGTGTGCATCCTCATGAAAAATTATATGGTCGTCTTTTATGCATCTTAATATTAAATACATCATGTTTATAACTATTGCAAGCAAGATCTGGGGTTATTTGTAGTTTTTTTATTTAAATACAAGGAGGAACTATCTTTATAGGGAGAAATGTGATATATATGAAGACTTCAAAATATTAAAGTATATATTCACACAAAATGAATTGAAGATTAAAAAAGGAGATGATTATAGCTTCTTAAGGACTCTAACTCTTTAATTCAATATCACCTCAGAAAAGAAAACAAAGACACTAATGAATTGTGTATGAAAGAATAAATTGGTATTTTAATGATGATAATACAAGGAGAAAAATTGATTAGGTACTTAGTAAGGTTGGACATGGGAATCATAATGTTAGGGTCATTGTCAATCCAATTCCAAATGATTTATCTACTGTCACTACTACAGAAGATAAAAGGAGATCAAAGATAATATCATGTGATACAAAATAATATTGAAGTTATAATGAATTGGATGGTTACTAACGTCAACATTGATCAAGAAGTTGTACTAAAATTTCATACAGGTCCCTATGTCCATTTTTTCTCAGATATAAATAAGGCGATGATTGATTAATCTCATAGATCTATATTCTATATACATTCTGGGAGCACTGAAATGTATATCGATATTCATGATTGTTACTTATGGGATAATATGAGAAGGTATATTTTTTACTACATTAGAAGATTCTAGGTTTGGAAAAAAGTAAGTAAGGGTGACAACATCCTAAAAGAGTATTTAATATACTGCTCATACCAACATGGAAGTGGGACAGTATAACTATGGACATCTTTACTGGTCTCCCAAGAACTTCCAAATGAATCAATGAAATATGGTTTATAGTTGATCAACTCACCAAGACTCCCCATTTCATCTCTATTCAAGAAGAATTTTATCGTGAAAAAATTATCATGATATACATAAAGGAAGTTGTGAGGCTGCATCGGTTCCACATTGAATCATTTCTGATAATGATCTAATGTTCACATAGAAATTTTGTTGAATTCATTAATGTGATCTAAATAATGATTTAAATTTTCCTGTGGCCTATCATCCCTAAAATTTTGTCCAATATTAAAAGAGTATCTAGAAACTCAAGGACAGTCTGAGAACATGGTCAGTAGAATATAAAGGTGGATTGGTTAAATACCTCCCATTAGTTGAGTTCTCATAGAAGAAATTTTTCCACTCAAGTATTAAGATAGAACCCGATGAATATATAAATTGGAAGTGATGTGTAACTAATACTTGTTGGGATGAGGATGGTGGGAGAAATATACATAGGAATTATCTTTTATAAGAGAAGACGGAAAAAGTTCATGAAAACCAAAAACATTTAAATGATGATCAGAATAGGTAGAAGTGCTTTGTGAACAACTGTCTACGGTACTTGTAGTTTTATTATTGATAAATATTATTACTTTGGATATCACCAGGGAATAGAGTCATGCAGTTTGGAAAGAAAGGAGAACATAGACCCAGGTACATTGGACCCTTTTATATCCTTGATCACATAGGATCTGTAGCATATTGGTTAGAACTTACACTAAATAAGGCTCATGGTTGTGATGTGTTCCATTTATCTCTCTTATGTAATTACATACACAATCCATCACATGTAATTAATCATGAAGTGGTAAAACTGGAACATGAAATCTCTAATGGCGACAAGCGGGTGGATATCATTGACCATAGAGACAATATTTTATTCATAAGAAAACTCACCTTGTCAATGTTTTGTGGTGGAACCATAAGTATGAAGAGGTGACATTGAACTAGAGAATGAAATAAAATAAAATAACCCTTAACTATTCTAAACTGATAATATGAGTTGAAAATTTAAAGGATTAAATTTCTTAATGGAGGATGAATATAACATCCTAGTCTTTAAAATGATATTTTTCTTTAATAAATGTGTGTTTTACATTTTAATATATTATACAAGAAAAAATACATATAAATGAATGTAAACACTATTTCATTAATAAATATAATTACATTAGTGAGTTATAAAAAAATTAAAATGACAAACACTACAATTTGGAAAAAAAATATAAAATAGAAAATATAAAATAGAAAAATAGAGATAACCCCAATCAACTAAAATCATGGTACCCACAAAACAAAATATAAATGAAACAAAATATTACTAAACCAATCTACATCATTTAAAATTAAAATATATCCTTTGGATGAATTTTATTCAATATTGAGTGAATGAAATAAGTGTTATTTATATAGTATAATGGGAAATGATATAATTTTTATTTTACTATTATATTACCATTACTAAAATATGACCATTGGTCAATATATTCATTTTTTAATTTGACCATTGAAAACTATACCCATGGATGATAATTTTACCAATAAAATTTGTGTTTATTAGTAGTAAGGAAAAAAGATAATTTAAATAGAAAGGAGAAATTATGGCCTTATACAATATAGTCATTCCATTTGATGCCCATTTTTTATAACACAGGAGGGATGTGGCATCAATAGGGTTCTCCCTTGACTATTCCGAAGCTGAGATTCAACAAGTTATGCTTGAACTAAATCTCATGTGAGATAATTTCATGTTAGTGAAGAGTATCACTTGATCAATGTTAGGAAATCCACCCCATGAAACTACCACCATCACATATGTTGGGCTTAAAGAATACATGGGTGTCAAAAGGGGTTGCGTGTTCCAGCCTTAGTTACTTAAATTATAATTCCCTTCCATACATGTTTTTTTATTACATTAATCCCATTTTATGAAGTTTTTCTTAGTAAAATATATGTTTAATTGATATGATTTAGATAAATTGATTTTTGGAAAAAGATAAAACTTGATTGTATTTCTTTAAAAATGTGGAACATTTTTATAATAAACTAAGGTATTAAGAATAATATTATTTAATTAAACATTCTTATAAAACACTTTTATTTAAATTGAAATGATAAAATAATTTTATGAAGTCTTAGGAACTTTTTTATGTGTCAAAAATTTTATTATGCCTTAAAATTATATATATTTCAATAAATAATGATTTTTATATTTAAAATTTAATATTTTAATATTAAGAGAATTATTATAAAAAAATAAAAATTCTATTTTAAATTAGAATGTCAAAATTAGGTTACATATAATTTATGAGATTTTCTAAAATACATTATTTTTTTATAAATAGTAAAACTACATTTCAGATTTTTAGAATGTTTTATGACATAATGTTTATTTTGTAATGATTTAATAATTAATTAAACACAATTTAGGACATAATATTTGTTATTTTCTTAATATTATTAATTTTAATAAATCTTAATCATTTTCCTAACATATAATTGACATTTCAATGTCTAAAATGGAAAATTCGATTTTAAAAACATTACTTTGTTGAGAAGGTAGTTTTCCTATTGCAAAATCTGTATTAAAAAATGGTTTTAGGTTCTATTGGATTAAAATTTCTTAAAGGTGACTCAAATTTTTAATAACATGTGCACAAACCATGGGTAATAAAATGGTTTTTCTTTTCTCATATCTAAGATTTCAAGGGCCTATATTTTGAAATTATAAAACAATTCCTCCACATTTTCTATTAGTACCCACCCATTTAACAATTTCCCTTCACTCTCAATCCATCCACCCTAAATTTATGGTGACTTTTCCTTCCATTGAGTCCCACCAAGGTGTCCCCAATCTCTTAATATTCCAATACTCAACATCTAGGAGTAACACTTTAAGGTAAGGGAAATTTCCAATTCTATTTTCCATTCAATATCCCCTTTATGGTGGGTCTTATATTTTCCAAAATAATTATTTTTTTCCAAATTTCTATTTTCCTATTATTTTAGTAATAGAATTTTATAAATTATATATCCATATCCCCACTAATTTTCCCCTACCTTAGTCAATATTTTATACCCATATTGCATCCATATTTATTTCCCAAATTTATCTCTTTTATAAGAGAAATTATCTTTTCCTTTTCATTTTAACACCAAAAACTCAATTTTTTCAATTTTTATTTAGCTATATTTAAACATGAATTTGATTCGGGGATATACATCAATGAAACTCACATTCCCATTCCATGGGTTGGAAAAAATATAATGGTCTACAATTTGAGCACTTTTCACAAAATGATTTTTATTTCAAACCCATTCATTATTTTCCATGGGTTATAAATAAAATAATTTCTATGAAAAAAGTGGACCCCAAGAATTTATAACATATAAAGGGAGTGAATTATACCCTCTAATGAATTGGGTAAATAATTTAATCTCTAGAGTTTACATGTTTTATGATACCTTGGGGAATAACCATGTTAATATTTTTATGACACCTTGGTGAAAATACAACGTGATATGCTTATGAATCTATCATATAAATTTATATCCAAATTTATATTTTATTAATATTGTTTTTTATTATATTCATCATGTTCTATTGATCATTTTATAATGTTACACTTCTTTTTCTTGCTAATATTCCTCATGATTTCATGCTGAATTTCTCCCTTTCTTATTCCCTTATTGGGCTCATGATAACCCCTTTTCATTAATGTATGTGCCTATTATATGATTTATAGTAAAAGTAACTTAGGAAGAACCCATGAAAAATCCTTCAATTTGTATCAGAATAATTTTTTATCTTTTCTTATATTTTTTATCTAATTTCCATGAAATTATACTTTAAAAGATACTTCATTTTTTTCCTTGTAAGGAAAAGATTATGTAATAAAAATGAAAAATGTAATATTTTAATATCAGGAAAAATCAAGGAAAATAATACATAAAAAATAATACAAGCCCAGAGAGATATAAGGTATAAATTAATAATATCCAATAGTAATTTATGTAATGTACTATGGGGTTCTTCTGCTAATGAATATAGAGAAAACATAAAATTACTCTATTAGTTTTAAATCACTCATTGTTCATACCGACCAATGAATAACACCCATAGAGTTAGTGAGTAGTTCAAAAATCTATGAGTAGTGAGTAATTTATTTATATGGGGTTTGAAAAATTAATGGTTCATTTTGACCTCTCTAAATTTTAACCAATAAGTGATACTCATTTCTGTTACATGCCACATTGCAATAACATGCTAAATGAATGGGATTACTTTTTTTGAGACAAGTTAAATTGTTTTCATCCCTCCATTATTTTATTTATTCTATCATATCATATGTATAGGAGATATTTTTTGCATCAATTTATGGAACAATGTCATTGGTTATGGGCCTTTTAAAAAGATTAAAATACCCCAATTCTGAAACAACCAACTATCAAAATAAATCATCACCATAAATCCAATATGTTTAGACTCTTAAAATTGTACATAAATAATGAATATATTCTACAAAACTATAATAATTATATATATATATATAATCACCACAATAAACCCCCAACTTATGATATCACAAGATATATAATTCTCTATAACCACATGGATGGAACTCTAACACCCTGGACCAAATCATCAAGTCCAATCTTGAGCACCACCTGACCCCAAGCCTGCCTTCCCATGTAATAAAGGTCCCTGATTAATAGCGAGGGTTATACTTTTATCATGAGGACCCTATACTATCAATTAGAGTTTAAAATAATAGTGGAATTAAAAAAATAAAAATACACTTTCAATGTTAAAAAAGATTCCAAATACATACCATTTTTAATCATGATTTTAGAAAAAATATAATCCGAAGCTAAAATTCAAAAATAAAGACACTGATTTCCCATTAGGTCAATCAGATATACATAATATAAAATAATAAAAGTATTAAGAGTATTGACCAAAAAATCTAAGCCTCACCTCCTCCCAGTTTCCATTATATTAGTGATTATCATTTTAATGATAAAAAATTTTCCTCAACCTAACCTTTACTTATAAAGTGTAAGGTTTGTTCAGTTACCCAACTATCATGGGAACCAGACAAGCTATAAGTATAACTTGGTAGGACACCACCAATGTGGTCAAGTACCAAAACAGTAAATGTAGTGTATGTGATTGAGACAGGATTAGAAAAATGTAAACCGGTGATACATAACTACACATACATATAATGTAATCACCAATTCACTTATAAGATACAACACCCATAAGTTGTCTGATCATTCTCTAACTAAGATTCCATGAACCTTGTTTGTGCCAACTTTGGATCCATTACAAAATTAATGTCATCTATGCTTGTATGATGCACACCCCCTCAATGGAATTGACCAAAGAAAATTTTTGACACATCCCACTAGAAGGGATAAACCATGCACATGTCGATCAATATCTTACACATCACACATATCAGGATAGTCTACAAGGATCATACTGCACAACCAAATATAAAAGGCTCAGGTAATATCGCATGAAATTTATATATATATAATTATATATCAAACATCATTTCATAATAACTAAGAGTCGCATTAATTAAAAACCTATATGTGAGAAAACAAAAAATGTAGGTTTCAATGGTATACACATGCACAACTCATGTTATCGGCATCAAACATTTTTCTAATGGGGATACACATGCACACAAATGTGATCAAGCATAAAAAATGGTCCCATTTTCTACACATTAAAAACACACACATGTTATTAAAGAATAAAACATGGCCTCATGAATTACACATGTACAAAAACATCTCATCAAAACCTCAAACACGGCCTCACGGGCTATACAATCACACAAACTTGTGATTCGGCATCAAACATGGTATTTTGGGATCTAGATCTAATGTACAACCACCACACACCCTAATATGGTCTACCTGTTATTTAGTTATAACTACTGGTCAAGCCTTGGACATCATTGAATAAAACTAAGTCGGCCAACTAGGTTCTACCAGGGCCCTTGACAATTTGTTTTGTTCCATTATCAATGGTTTATTTAATTAGTTTATAGTTTTGGATCATTAATTAACTAATACATATATGTTATTCACAAAAAAACTATGAATTAAAGGTTATTCACCCACGGTTTTGAACCTCAAACCACATGCAACTAAACTATGTATATTACTATTAGGTAGAGTACATGTGACCACCTACCTCATTATAAATCCAACTCCATCCACGAAATGATCAACTATTTTTTTGAGTCTTACATGTTTGTACCACCTCCAATGATAACCAATAAAAACAATATCATTCATGATAATACCAATATTATTTATTATAAGATTAATAAAATAAATTTATTGATTACAATTAAACATGATAACATGGGGGGAAAGGTAATAATTTCCAAAATGCATACTCAGAATCACGATCTAGTCGGTACCATGACCAACCATCCATGAAAGGTATATATCACCCTTTCATCCACAGTTCTAGAAAAATACTTATTAAATGATAAGGAAAACTATATCAAATTTAATATAATTTAATTATAACCCCTCGAATAACTTAACCAAGTGATTTTCCTTAGCTTCAACATAATCCAATGACATTCATCCACTCCTAAAACACTCTTGATTCTACTGAATGAAATAAACACAATTCTATTATATGATACAATAGTCAATTTAAATCGATTCAATAAATAATAGAAGGAATACGAAGCAAAATTATTTCATTGACACTCATATAAACAACATGTTTTCACCATCATGGGACATCCTTTACCATGTCGATAAAAACCCGTCATTCATAAAAATTCCATCAAGAACCATTTGAATTATCATATAATTATATAGATAAAATAAAAAAGTCAAATTTTCACCAATATAATTATAGAGAAGAGTATTCAAAGATAATTGAGATTTAAAGGGATCATATTGGTCAAGACATACCAAGAAGAATCATATATGATGAATGACAAATTGTTCGACCACTACACGGGGAAGAATGAGGCCAAAATCTATGGAGAATGAAGGATCTCTCTCATATTAATGATTTATATTCATCTAGATCAACCCCAAATAGAGGGGAACTCATAGAGGGGGATAATAGAGGTGTATAGAAAAATTGAACTTCATAGAATGATCCAAGACATTTGTTCTTGAGGGGGGTTGTTGGCCAGCAATCTAAAACACCATAACAAATGCACTATCCCACACACCCCAGCGGTTATGATGTGGGGGTCCACCCGCAACCCAATGGTCCAAAATCCATCTAGTGTAGTTTTACTATTTTCAAAATGAGTGCTTCTACGAATCATGGAAATTCCTCCCCCACTTATGAGTCAATGGGGGATACAAGCACGACAATGGATAAAATAAACGTCTAAAAATATTTATATTTCCTCTTCCTATTACCGAAGCCCTGATTCAAAAACCAATCATTATTTTGAGTTTTAAAAACATTTTCACGATGTTTATGTAGAATGAACCTTGGTTAAACTCGGGGTGATCAGAATAAACTATCAACCAGGTAAAAAGATAAATCTTCCTCAAAAATTAATGACATGTAACTACATAAGTTGTCACAATATCCCTACCAAAGTATTTTTCTTCATCAATAAGTTGTTGTAGAAAATGAATCATGACTCCCGATTTGATTTGATCATTTTCTAGCAAATTATCTTTATAAACCAACATTGATAACTTGATCAACTCATATGTTAAAATCGATAAAATATCGTGTCTTTAATTTATTCCCCTCAAAGCATCATGGTGCTCCCCAACATAGGAATATTTGTACCAAAAAATATTATGGTAGTCCAACAACATATCAGATGTTGTTTAGTTTATTACACTTGATCAAATTCAATACATAGGTTAAAATTCAATAGAAAAACCTCATTCAAATTTTTGATCCAAACCGATGAGTCTCTATCAAACAAACCTAACACAAACAAGTTAAATTTTAAAAATAATGTCTCAAATTATACTAAAAACCCTCTGTCGTACTTGTCATGATGATTATAATATGATTCTAACCCATAATATTTAGTTTCACATCGAAACGCTTATCACTTTCCTCCTGGGTAATTCCCTACAAAGGTACCCAACTGCAAAAATTGATGATCCATAAAGAAACCAATAATAATTACTTATTTCTTGGAGTCATCATTAGTTCCAACATACATATTTTATAATGTCTAAATAGACTAATAAATAAACATCCTTGGATGTTTACCAACCACATGTGCCAATAAAAAGACTCTCAACTGTGTACTAACACACCATTGATATGACTCAATCATTGATTACACTAATTATGATGTGATTTTGATTCCCATATATGGTATCCATATAGAAGATAATCTAAAAAATCATACATTCAACAAGGAACCATATAATCTCATGTCTACCACACATAAATCTTCTAGAGTCACCATGTCCATTTGACGGTCAGTCTTACATGAGACCACGACCCATCCCATAAGTGATTACACTTGAAACCAAATCGATGCTCCCCACTATATTAGTATCCATATATTCACCTAAAAATACTCATATCGCTCCACATATCCCCACAGTAGTCCATTATCAAACATAATTACTAAATATGATTTTCTGGTCATAACTAATTTCTAACAAATCATTGTTCTCTATAAACCTAGATAACATAGTACAGAAGTCATTTCATTAAATGATATATTAATGACATGAAATAAAACATCCAATATCCTATGAATGGATTTTTACCTTTTTCATAATTATATTATCCAATCATTCAAGATGGTACTCTAAAATATGGTTGTAAAGGACCTGATCCCAGTAGCCTAGTGCTAGTGGATAGTTCATTACATTAGAATAGTATATAAGTGATCACATCCCAACGAAATGAATAGTTTAATAGTCTTGTTAAACTAGATACATATTTAAATATCACACTATATTTGTAAATATAAAAATACAACATAGTGAATATAAATATTCTACATCCTTAAACTCATTCAACGATTCATTCTTCAATATTTAGGAAAGGAAACAAAATAACGTTGAGCTCAAATTCTCATTAAGGGTTATATAAAGAGGATAAAACCATGAATAGATAAAGTAAAATAAATATTTCATATTGAATAAATTACAAAACATTCTATTTAACCAATAACATCATCATGACGAATAATATGATTGGAGTAAATGTTGATCAAACAATACCATTTAACTAATTAGATGAGATTGAAATTTATCTAGGAAAATAATATTAGTCAAATAATCACTTGAAATAAAATAACTTATAATATAATTATGGAATAAAAAATTAAAGACCCCATAAACATATCTTCATGGCATCATGAAAAAGATATATTACCAAAATGGGTAACACCTCATCCAAATACACAAACTTGTTTTGCCTATTAGACATACCAATACATTGAGGGGATATAGCAGGCCCCAACCATAAAATATTATGTCCAATGAATTCCTAATATTAATTTGGTGAAAAATAATAAACATAAACTTTAATATTGATAGACTAGCATACAAAAAATTAATAGTTTCCCTATTCAACAAACGTAATTATAAACCATCCATAGTATTATGGTGAATTGCATAAAAATAGTACATCCCCAATAAAATTTATTATATTCCCTCAAGAGAAATAATAAGGATGGTATTATTACCACATATTCCATGTGAATAATAATTAATATAAGTTTTTTTATTAATGGATTTAAAAACCATAAAAATATCATTAAAAACATTCATGGGAAAATTACCATTTTCACATTGAAAATAACTTTTAAAAAGTAATAATATCAAGAATATTAGGGAAAAACATTAATTCAAAATAAACAACGAAACCTATAAATGATGTTTGAAATCATTGTGTATACATGATAGTGGGAAATTCAAATCATGATGAGTATGTTAAAATAATGATTCTATTAACATTTTAGTAAGAATAAGTAAAAAATTTCCTCATTCAGAAAATGGTAATGAGATTATTTTTTAACTATTTTTTAAACGATAAAACATGTAATATATTATTTAATAAATTCAGTGATAATATTAAAACATTATTGACAATAGTTTTATAAATCATGGACATAGAAGAAGTGATTATCGACTAAAGAGAGAAAAAAGTTTTTTTATTTAAAATATTATTTGATCCTTAGAGTACTAAATAGAGGAAGAATAAAAGAAAAATTATAATTTTCAAAAATACCCATAGGAGAAGAAATTATATTGGGGTTAAGATAGAAATAAAACATGATTACCACAGTGGATACTTCAACATAAAAAATACATAAAAATGATGAGAATGTGAAATAAACATTTAACCCTTTAGGAAACTTTGAGTCATAACTCCCTCCAAATAAATAACATTAAATCAAACATTAAATACTATTAATGAAAATATATTCAAGATAAACCATATAAAAAAGTTATTATATACACCTTATTTCAATAAATTTGTTTATAATACAAATTATATCTCAATGGAGTGGAAATTTAGACCAAATATCTTATAATGATCATAGCTATAAAGTGAAAATTAATCAATGAATTAATTATGTGTATAAAATGTAAATTTATATGAAACAAGTCGAAATAAAGGATAAAAAATCTATATTAATTACATAAAAGTTCATATAATATAAAATATAATGAATAAATATTATAACTTAATGAAATTAAATTGAGTTATGAAACACTTACCACTGCTCAGATTTTAACTCAAATCCCTAAGATGAAATAATATGAAATAAAACATAATATACCATGAATTATGAAGGATTCATTATATAACATGTAAAATGAACGTATATAGAACATATTAAATAAATTAGTTGAATAACATTAAAATATGGTTCAATGAATGAAATTGAGATGTAATCCCTTACCTAATGGTTGAATTGTCATGTGTGTTATTTATATTCCTAAATAAAATACATATGTTCATTATAATGTTTATTAAGTTAATTTTTCATCTTTATTACTCATTTTCATTTATTGATTACTATTTTTCTCCAATTTCTTAATCAATTACGTTCATGCTAAACATTTTGATGATATTAAACTCATATATACAAAATCAAATTAGTAGTTTGAATATAGTAAAAGTTTTCACTGTCCCATCATCTCATAAACTATAATAATGAAATAATTCTCATTTTTATAAATAAATTCTACTTTTTAAACTGGGCCAGAAGTGTGGTTGTTAAAAAATAACTCTGTTATAATCATGTAGACGGTAATCCATATATATGCATGATTAGTGTTTATATTTTCAACGATCATGATATAAAAAATATAAGTATAATTTTATAATTAAAAATGATAAATATAAAATAAATGTAATATTATTTCATTAAATACACTTATATATACATGTTATGTTATGGGATTATTAAAAAACAAATCACATCACTTCATGTTGGTGGTAATACACACGTATGTATGAATGATGTTATCATTTATAAATGAATAAAAAGGTATTAAATTATATATATATATATATATTATTTATATGATGATAATTATATCATCAATATCATATATATATAGTTAATTTATCATAAAAACCATCCATGAGCAGTGGTGATGTAAAACAAACCTCATTTTTTTATGAGGAAATAGCAAGTTGCACACATGAACAACAATTTTGTTACCCATTTGATGAAAATGTAGACAGATATAGGGTATGAAATTAATTTCACAACATATTAGTGTATGAGATATTTTTATTTTTTAATTCCTTCCTGGTTGAATATAACTTTATGTAGGTGAAATAAGAAATAAAATATATATACTCAATAATAACAATACCTCTTTCTCAGGAAAAAAATCATTATGTTTACACCAAAATCCTTAATAAAAGGATTTTCTAATAAATATAAAGCCTCTAATTAGAGTTAAGGGAATTAAAGAAGAAATTTAGGAAGGATTTTATGAATTAAATGTCTTTTGAATTTTGTAAATGATAGGGTAGAAGGTTCCATTTTATAAGTGTGATTAAGTGGACTCTTTGAATGTTTTAATTCCTTAAATTTATTCTCACTTCAATGCTATATTCATTGTAATCATTCATTATCTAAAATTGTCTTATTTGGGGAATATGTAATATTATAATATTATTTTTTTATGAAGTGTGTATACTACCCATTTAATAAGATATATCAGGATTTTATTTTGATTCATGGCATTTAAAGGCTAATCTGATGTTATTCCCTTCAAGGGGAATATGAGTCGAATGACCCAAAAGATATAGGGATTGTCTCATAATATCATAAATATTCATGATTATTTATGTTTACGTCCATATTGGTGGAATTATATAATATATTTTATCATAAAAAATTATCTTTTATTCTCCTTTGGTTATTTTTTTAAATTTAATGTTTTATTTTCATTTTCCACACCTTACATCCTCAAGATGATAAAATCATATTTTTTAAGAAAACAATTTTTTTCTATCAGTTAAAGAATCGTTTTATTCTATATCCATATATTCCATCAAATTAATTAAAATGGTTCTACAATTCTTAAATGATTTATTAAAAAATTACCCATGTTTGACTTTTAAAAATGGTTTAGAAGGAATCTTTTTTTTATTTTCTGAATGAGGTACTTTTGATCCTTATTTAATATAATTGAAAGGAATTTTTTATTTTTACTCCTCCGACATGAATATATTTCTAATAATAATAGATAATAAATTATTTTTTTATTCCTTCATAATTTTCTATTATTTTTTTCATATAAACATATTTTCCTAATATATTATAAATATTTAGTTTTTAAAAGTTATTTTCAAAAATAAAACAGATTGTTTTTACTAATATTTTAGGGAATTCATATTCATCAAAATAAAAATACATTTTTACTTATTGTCTAATTGGGATATTTTATAATGATACCATCTATATTATTTCAATGGATGGTTTAGGATCAGTTTTACTAGACAATATTATCATTTCTTATTCTAGTTTTCCATTAAAAAAAATTTATGGTTATTATATTTTTACTTTTTATTCTCCCATTGAATATGATGAATAAATTGAACTTATTATGTGATATTAGGGGATTTTTATATCCTATTAATGCATTAGAATGTCTCATGAGATATAATGGTTAGGGTACTTAGATGATACATCACCAATTTAGATATGATATCTTAGCATGAGTCCTTGATGGTGTATTTATGACGTACGAAATTATATAATCCATAAATATGAGATAATTTATTGATTTCCATGTGATTATTTAAGTAGTTATGATATATATGTATATTTTTTAAGTTAATGTGATTATTTATATGAAATTAATTTATAATTATTTATTCCCATCATATTGTTCTTCGTATATAATTTATTGAGTAAATGACATGTGTTTTTTGATAGTCACTATACGGTATAGATTGTTCCTTATTTATTCATGATATCATTCATTGTATGTTACCCATACTAATAATCTACAATAACATTTATTATACTTATGTTCCCTATGATAATAATGATTATTATAATGAGTTAAAAGATGCATAATATTTACATTTAATATGATGTATTTTGATGTTTTCTAATATAATGTGATATTTCAGTATGTATCTAGTTTATAAAGACTATTATTCAACGGAAAAAAAATCCTATCAAAGGGAAAACGTCCTATAAATGAAAAATTGTGAATATTATCAATTTTTTCAATTTACATGCTTAAATATAATTTTTAATGAATTTTATTCATTCAAAAAAATTATTTAATATAAAATATCGTTAATGTCAGTTTTGACACTATTTATTTAATTTGAATTTAAAAGTATAAATAAAAAGACATAATTTGAATATATAACATTTACACATCCCTAAAATTTTATAATTAACAATTTATTTGGGATCATAATATTTTATTCAAATTATAATACATTTAATAGATTAAAAATTATTTTTTTTCCTATCTATTAAATAACTACTATATAGGTGTTGTATAAGAATTTAAGGTAATTAATTTATTAATAAAATTTAGAAATAAATTTCCATGATAAAAATGTTAATTTATCCTTCAAATAAATATTTATAACAAAATATACCTCCTTTATTTGACCATATGAACACATGATAGATTTTTTAATGTAAGAGAGTTACCTTATTTCTGTACCTAAAATTTTTTAAAGGTCATAATCAAATCCATAAGGATTAAAAATAGTATATTTATGGAACTTATATGATATGTGGTTTTAATATATCTAGAAAATATAAATTAGACATGTTTTTTTTTCACTATACCCTTATCACTAAATTATAACCCTAGATAAACCAGTTTTACACTTAACTATGGTGACATATTTTTTAATATTTTAACAATTAATTTTGACTGAAAATGAAGTTCAAATTACCACATAGTATTAACTATACCTATTAAAAATATTGAATACATTTTATCATATTCAATTTCGAAAAGTGATTGAATATAATTTAAAATTAAACCCTATAAATGTGATGGAAAATAGCCTTTCATAGAATTTATTTTTCAAAAATAAGATGTTCATACATTAACTGTATGACCAGTGATCATAATTATATAAATATAAATTCATATATTCATATATATAATCTATAAATATAATTGAAATTATTCCTTATTAATGATTATTTTAATTAATTTATGTGGAAATACATTATGCATTTAAAACAATTTTCAAAAATATTTGTATTTTAACTATTCATTGATAAAATTAAACATATCAAAAAATCCCCAAAAATTCCCTGTGAGATAATTTAAATATGTTTTATTAAAAAATATAGTTAATTTTATCATACAAAATATCTTAGTGTGGTAAAAAAGTATGATTTCATTTTCTCCAAAAAAGTAGTTAAATTCCTTTTTGAAGAGATCATGTTTTTAAAAATAAAATGATATTTCAAAAAAATGGCGTGATTGTTTTTAAAGAATTTATCAAAAAAATATATTGAGTAGGAATTTAATATATATTTGATAAATCAGATAATCTTAATCACTTCCAATAACATAATATCGATGTTATAGTTGTCACATTTAAATAATATATCATGTGGGTCGTTTGAGCTCAGTGTTATGCATTGTATATTCTAGAAAACATAATGTTCTAATATTATAATATTAGGGGGTTAAATAATCCCCACATTAAATAAATTGGATCCTCTAATTTTGAATCTATACTGAGAAATATAGGTTTTGATATTTGAAAATACCTTTTTTGAAATACCATATCATAAAAAGGGTTAATAAAACAACCTCTTAATAAGAGATAATGAGAAGTGTGGTGGTTATCTAGAATAACTCATAACTAGGTTTCCAAGAGGGAACTTTTTTTAGGAAAGTTAAATTATGGACATGAAATAACATATTAATTCCCAGATAATTATTAAGTGTGGTAAAGATCATTTATCAGAATAAGGATAATTATCAAAATAATGTTAATGACCAAACACCATAAATATATTGTGGGGGAAAATTCAATTGATTCATCATAATTAAATGTAAATTTGTATATTTTTTTCAAGATTCTTTGAATAATGTTGAGTTAATTTTTAAATATTGAAAGAAAATAATAAAAATATACTTACATTGTATTTTTTTTATTTTATAAAAACAATTTCATCATTCGGTTGTTTCTTGATCAATTTCTAATTCATTTCATACTTCAAAAAATGATTATCTGAGATAATTTTTCAACCCTAAAGCACTAAAATAAATTTTTTAATGTATCATATGATCTATAAAAGAGTTCTTATTCTATCCATATGTATCTATATTTTTACTAAAATAAAAATGGTTTGCAGAAGATATCCAATATAATACATCAATCTATACACCTCAACAATTACACCAAAATATTAACATAATTTATTCTAAAAGTATTTTTTCCTTAAATATTATTTTATATATCACCCAAAACATAATATAATTCCTCCAAAATAATAATTTCTCATAAAATAAAAGGTTATATATACCTTAACACAATAAAACATCTTCTTAAATATAATTTATCACTATAAAATCCAAAAACAAATAAAAAAGATAGATCCAATAATATTATACCCTAAATAAAATTATAATTTATTAGTCAAATCTTTTAAAAAATTATTCTATCTAGGACATCATGTTTTCTAGTGAAAGGAATCTCACCCTTTATGTCCTTCAGTTGTTGGTTCAATCCCCACAGCCTTGCTAGATTCAACCAATTTTCACCACCCATGTAGGTTGTCTAATTTCGAAATGTATTTTAATATAATTAATATAATGTTCCAAAAAAATATGATGGACATCCTAAATAATAACATTAATAAAAAAATCATTATTCAATCTTATGGATATCTATATTAGAAAACATGCGTTTACAAATTTTAATAAGTTATAATTGCATCATCAACAATGGTCATATATACCATAAAGGTTATGAATACAAATAAAAATATTTCTAAATATGAAAAAATCATTAGTCCTCAAATAACACTGAAAAAATTCATACATAATTTTTACATATACCTCAAAAATCTATTAAAAATCAAAAAATGTCTCCAAGGTACATCCATCATATAATACCTTAGAAGTAGTATTTATTCATTTAGTATTACATTATACAATAGAATTATATAACAATGATGGTAGCTAAAAATATAAAAAAAATACTAATTAGAATCATAATATTAATGAAATTGAAAATTTCCTCAAAGCCTTTCATAGGGTCACATTACTTAATCTATGTTATCTAAAATATAGTTTGAAATTTTTCTACTAAACATTGTCTAATACTAACCGTAAAGACCAGGAAAATAGTATACTAGAGTCGTTGGTAACTTTATTTCATTGAAATAAGATACAGGTGATCGCATCCCAAAGGATGAATTGTAAAGTAGTCTTGTTAATCTATATATGTTGTTAAATATAACATTTCATTTTAAAACAATATAGTAAAACATAGTGAAATTAAATATTAGTTATCCTTCAACTCATTCAAGGATTCATTCATCTTATCCTAAAGAAAGAAAATAAAATAAGTGTGAGATGTAATGCTCAGTATTTTTTATGTATAGCAGAATCAATAATAAATAAATAAGGAATAACAAACATGTATTAGTGATTAAATGAAACCACATTCCATTTAATCAATAAATTTAGAAAGATGGATAATATGGAAGGAATAAATAATGATAAAAGAACTCCATATAACCAATCACATGATCCTCAAATTTATCCATGGAAATAAATATTATTCAAATAATCAAATTGAAATAATTAAATAATATCTAAATTATATAATTCACAATGTAGGTCATTATAAACGTACTAAATGGCCTCATTCTATGACATATTACATAAATGGGTAAGACCTCATCCAAATAACAAAACAAGTTAATCTTATTAGGCCTATTGATAAATCTATGGGTTATGGAGGGCCCTTCAAGATACTCAGAAGTCTAATTCATTTATTATATGAAATTATAGAAATGTAGTCAATGTAAATATTTATATTTAAAAACAATAATATGAAATTTTAATAACTTCCCCCAATCAATAAACATGATAAAACACCATCCAGATTAATATAGAAAATGTTGTCAAAATATACATCCCCAATCAAGCAAATCATAAAAGGTCTGAGTAAATAATTAGTATGATATCATTACAACATATACCTACAAGATTATAAGTAAAATAATTGTTTCCCGTTATGTAATAAAATACCACAAAAATTTCCTTACAATCATTTTTCAGTAATGTACCCTTTGCACTTTAAAATTTTTTAACACTAAACTTTTCTAGTATAATATGAAAAAATATTCATTCAAAATAATCATATAAACTTGTAAGGGGGGATTAAAAGAAATGATTCATCATGGTGATGGGAAATTCCATTCATGGTGAGTATGTCAAAACAATTGTTCATTTAACATTTTTAAAGAAATGATAAAAAACACCTCATTCGTGAAAGAAGGGGCAGGTTCCTTTTGTAAACTTTTTTATTATTTAAAAATGTGTAAAAATGTATTTAATAAATTAGTGTATAACATAAAAACATTCAAGAAATTATTTTTTGAAAACATGGATATGGAAGAAATGATTAATGACTATAGAGGAAATAATGATTATTTTTATTAAATTATTTTTTTGATCTTTTGAGTACATAATATTTAGAAATTAAATTGAAACTTATAATATTAAAAAATAAATAGACAAAAATAAAATGTATTGGGATTAAGATTAAATTATCATATAATTCATCTAGTAGAGACTTAAACAAAATCATTCCCAAATAATGATGAAATTTTCAAATAAACGCTTACCTATTTGTAACATTTGAATCATGACCCTTATGAAATAAATAAATTCAAAAGAAAAATTAAATACCATTAATGTAAATATATTCCTGATATGACATATCAAAGGGGTATTAGATACACTTAATATATATAAATATTTTCATAATACCTCCTCCTAAGTTAATTTTTTATTATTAAAACACTTTCAAGGGGGAAGTGAGAACCAGCACAACTAACTAGGTCAGGAAACAAAAGAAACTATAGACTTATCAAAGAAAATTTTAAGACGTTTGGACTCAATTTCCCTATATAATTTATAAGGGATATAATTTACCTGTATATCTGGGTCATCCTTCAAGACATATTCAAAGTGCTGCACTAGATAATCCCAAGAGAGAATGTACTCCTCTTTGATGATCTTCTCCATGTTAAACCCTCTAATAAATATATGGTCTTACTTCTCTATCCACTCACCTTGCTCCCTAGTAACAATAACTTTGATCATTATTTCCATAATTTGGTCAACCTCATCCATTGTTGCCTTAATTTTTAGGACAACTTCCACCATTTCTTCTTCCGAATGCATGAGCAGTTCCATATGGGGGTCCATAGACGCATCTTCCTGTTGTTGAGTACCAACAGTAGTCCATGCCTCTCATTGTTGTGCAGAAGGGAGCATAACCATATCCTCTAATCATGCATCCTCTAGATGCAATGATATCCCCCCAAGTTATCCCTTAGTCTCATCAGTTTAAGGAGACTCCAAAACTTCCACGTACCCATCTGCCTGATGCTTTGGGGATCCTTTGCCTCTTACTTGTTGTTCCTCCATTCCACAAGTCATGGTGCCCACAACCGGTGAGAACTCTCCTTCTTCCATAGTTTGGGGTTCTTGTTCTCTGGACTTGCTCCCTTTTTTGGCTTACTGTGTCTCCATCAGCTTATGAAGATATGAGTAGTCTCTTCGTCCCTTTGATTTCTTATTCTTGGTGACAATGCAACTTCTAGGGTCCTTGATTTCTTTATTCCCCTTCTTCCTCCTCGGGCTATGCAAGACACTATCATAATCTCTTATTTGACCTGAGGGTCTATCTCAATCGGACTCAGATTCTGAGGGACAAGTGTTGTTTAATTCAGCCCCTTCTTTAATACTCAATGTATCAAAACAGTTGTTCAAATTGAGACATGCCATAGTTCTAGGACTCTGTTTGTTATTTGGCTGATATGTGTCGTACCTTAACACCTTCCACTCTTGACCAACCTTGGAACATTCCACATCTGTATTGCCTGCACGCAAAACCATGACATAGGTGCAGTACTTTGGATCCCCCATGGTATTTTAATTATAAGCCCCATCTGAGGCCACTTGTGTTTGATCACTGGTAGAGTGCCTATCCAGCATTGCTCTATTCTATACAGCGCCAACTTTCAAGACAGGGTCCCTTCTAGATCTAGTCTCATTCTAGTAAAGATATCAGTTACTCTTGGCTCCTGAGGTAGTGTCCTGTACTTATTATGAGAAACTTCAACATAACTCCCACTGCCAACCAACTTGTCATCACTTCGAGGGATAGTTCCATCCCCTGCCACTGCCTTGGCCGCCTCGAGTTGCATAATACCAAATATGTCACAATGTAGTGGAAATTTCATATAAAATCTCTAACAAATATTTTACCATTGACGAGAAGATAAATCAATTAATTGATTATTTTTATCAAAATAAACATAACATAAAATTAGTTTAAATACAAAATAAAATAATCATAACACATAATACAAATAATATTAGAATATCAAAGACAATGAAAAGGTAATATAACCCAATGAAAACAAGTTTAGTTATGAAATACTTACAACTTGGTAACATTCAATACAAAAATCCTTGGATGAAATAATATAAATTAAAACATAATATACCATGAAATATTATTTATTCATGAAATTAATTCTAAAAGGGACACATATTAACCATGTATAATAAATTAGCTTCATAACATTAAAATATGCCTCAATGAAAGGAAATTGGGACAGATTCCCTTAACACCGGCCTGAATCATCTTGTATGTTATTTATCATTATAAATAATAAACTTATATTAATTATATAATTTAATAATAACATTTTTCAATATTATTATTTCTTTTATCTTGTTCATTAAATTTTATATTTAATTACTTAATCAATTTAGTTCATGTCATTCATTTTGACATTATTCAATTTATATTTCAAAAAATGAATTCAATAATTTGAATATTATAAAATTTGACTTTATTAAATAACATCTAGAATAATAATAATTACATTAATATCATTTTTTACATCAATTATACTTTTACAACCAATAATTTATTATTTTTATGAATTATTAACTATGTTACAATAATGGATATGGTAAGTCATACGTACGTGTTAGTAACATTTCCATTTTTCAATTATCGTGATGGAAATAACATAATTATTATTTTTTATTTAAATAATAATAATTATATCATAAATATAATATTATTTTTTATATACACATATATATTCCAATCATGTTTTACGATAATGAAAAACAAATCACATCACTTTGTGGATGTGGCAATTCACATGTACACACGAATGACATTATCATTTTTAAAATAAAAGAAAGGTAAGATATCATTGAAATATTATATTTATAGATTTATAATTTTACCATTAAAACAATATATATAGAGAGAGAGTAAATATATCATTATAAGCATTTGTGAGTTGTCGTGATGTTGAACCAATTACATCGGATCACAAGATGATAGTCCCCTGTGCACGAGAATGTTAGTTTGATTTCCACTTTAATGAAAGTGGAGATGGATATAGGTCAACCCATTAATATAAAACATATCTGATAATATTGGATGCACTAATATTATCATATAATCAAGCTTTAAAATGATTATTTGGGTGTGTATATAGAAATAAAAGAAAAAAACTAACCTAGGAATGTTGCCTCTTCTTAGAAAAACCATCTTAATTTTATACAAAATATCCATCCTAGGAAGGTATTATCATAATAAAATCCTCTATAAAGTGAGAAATTAATTAATTAATGTATTTGGTAAATTATTTACTGAACCAAAACTATCTTTAAGTGTGGATAATAGAGGAGGGGATATAGCCTTTTATAAGTGACGGGAGGGGCACCAATGTAAATTTATAAAGTATTAAATTATTTTTAAAATAATTATCTTCTTTAGATGGATTAAAGTTGAGATATTTATAGATAAAACTACATTTTTAATCTAAATCCTCTCATACAATAAAAATTTTACATGTTTTTATTAGGTTTTTATCCTTATCATTTTTTAACCCAATTTAATCCTTTTTAACAATTACCGTTGTAATAATGTTTTTTATATTTTAGGGGAAAAAATCCAATATATTAAAAAAGGAACATAATTTTATCATTATTGATATTATAAACTATTTTTTATTAACTTGTATGAACATAATATTTTTATACTTTTTAAATCAATTAATAAAATATTATTTATTATAAAATATCATTCATGTTAATTTTGACAACAATCATCTAATTTGAATTTTAAAATATCAAGATTAAGATGAAATTTAAATATATACATTTAAAAAATACCTCACATCCTATAATTATCTAATTATTTTTTAGAAAAAAATATTTTTCTGAAATTATATTCCTTTTAATATTTTTAAAATCTTTTATATTATAATTCATTTAATTAAATGATTATTATATCGAGATTGCATAAGGATTTATGGTAATTATTTTTCGTACTAAAAATAAGAATAAAATTACCATGATATAAAATAAATAGCCATTAAAATAAAAATTCATAATTCAGCCTACCAACATTTTTTCCCTAATGTAACACATAAGATATTTTTAAAAGTAAGAGAGTGACATTTTTTCCATTTCATTTCTTAAATTATTATAATGGCCATAATCATGTCCATATTTCATAAAAATTGTAGTTTTCTTGTACATAGATGATATAGGTTCGAAATATGGATATAGAATATAAATAAGAGATGTTTTTTTAATTATAACTATTATCACTTTAGTTTAAACCCTGATAAAACTATTTTATCCTTAACCACGGTAAATGATTTTTCACTATTTTTACTATTAATTATAACCTAAAATTATATTGAAATTATTAAACAATATTAATTATATTTATTAATAGTATTTAATTAATTTTTATAAAATTGAAATCAAATAAATTTCCTAATATTTTTTAAAAATAAACCAACAAAAGGTATCGACAAATGATGTTTCTAATAATGTGTTTTCAAGCATAAGATGTTCTTATTTTAATAACATGTCTAGTGATAATAATTATATAGATGAAAATTAATACAGTCTGTTATATAATCAATAAATAGCATTTAAATTAATTTATATTTATTTTATTTTTAATAATTATAATTGAATTATATTCTGCATTTAAAAACAGTTTTACATTAGAGTAGTAATTGTTACTATTAATTGAAAAATTAAAATTTTCTAAAAAAATGAAAAAACATCACCTTAAGATAATTTCATATATTGGATTCAATAATTATGATTCTATGATCATATAAATTTTATAAAATTATTATAAATTAAATATAGTAATTTTTTAACAAATTCAATTAAATATCGTTTCTTAAAACAACGTATTACTAAAGAATAAATTCACATTATTTAAAATTGAGTGATTATTTAATAATAATGTGTTAAAGAATTTATATTCATAGTAATTTAATATATATTTCAAAAATATTTTAATCTTATTTATGCCTTTTAATTTAATTACTATGTTATAATGATCATATTTAAATAATATTTTTTTAGGTCGTTTAATAACAGTATTGTGTGTTGTATATGCTATCAAACACAATGATCTTCTTTTAAAATCATGGGGTGTTATAACAACACCTCCAACAAAGGCCACTCATTTTGAACCCATAGTGGTACCCAGGAATTTCATCAATGTTATCACCCAACATGGATTCATATCCAAAAACTACATCTCTTACGTTACAGAGCATTGTATGTTTCAAATGAAACCCACTAATTGCTAACTTTTAGGGTGGCCTTGAACAAAATTTGTTGGGGTATAACCACAAACACCTTTCTCTATATAATCCATAGAAACTAAATCATTGTAAATGGTCTAATCACCACCCATTCCACCGAATATTATTTCTTTATGCCTAACCATGGAAAATAATGCTTATGAAAAAATGTTTGCAAAATAAGAAATGCTAACACCACTCATTTCCCAAATATAGTGATAAAATTTTTGTTTCAAACTTCTAAGACAGACCCCTAGGAATCTTAATCATCCACACTTAGTAATATTCTATATCAACTAAAAAAAGTACCCTCAAGGATTTTTTAACACCAAGAATCTCATTCCATCTTTGATCTACCACATGTTCAACTTTCACTTGAGAATCACTTTATAACCACATGAATAAAATTATATTCCAATTTCACCTTCGATGTCACACTTAGAACTAGTTAGGTAAATTTCCAAAAATATCATATCATTCAACCAAAACCAAAAATTTTGAGTACAATATCCTAAGTAAATCTGTTCTCCAAGGTTTTAAGGAAACTTTGGAGATCATTATTTGATTCTTCCCAGATTTACTACCATGACCATGTAACTTCTTCAATAAAATTTGTCCCTTAATCACTAAACATGAGTTTTACTACTCACAAAGATATTCTCAGTCATGTTACCCACACTTTTAATAATGCATTGACCACTAGTAATTATAGTTGCATCTCCAAGGCAATGAAGGCTTTCTACAACACTTGTAATAGGGAATATTTAAGGGTCACAACTCATGGAATGGAACCTTGGTACATCTCCATAGGCACTTCATGATGACTTCACCCTAAGATTATCCATATTGAGGCCAAATATACTAGGTTCTGTTCAATAGTATTCTATTAGATAAAAAATAATTAATAAGTGGTTGAAGAATAAAATAAGGAATAATGATTAAGGTGGAGAAAAAAAGTTGCGTATAATAATTTAATCTTCACTTATTAAGAAGATTTATTTTGAATGGATTAAGAAATTTCTAATGATAAGAATATCCAGAATGTTTAAGTGGATAATTTGGTATAAAAAATATGTAACACCCCGAGCTTCCACGATACGCTTCCCATTCAATAATGCAATAGCTTGCATTGTACACAACTTCGAGTTCTAAAACACCGCGACTAATAAAAGTAGCCATTATGAATAGTAATAACCACTTTTTAAAATTATAGAAATTTTATATTTCAAAATGGACTTCATTTTTGGATTCGGAATATCGAGATTATCCTATGTTGAATTTTTGGTATCTTTCTGAGAACTTTCATTTTTATGAATAGTGAAAAATAATTAAAAATAACTTTTTTTAATCAAAATAATTTATAGTGATAAATTATAATATTTAGTGGTTTTAAAGTATAATTAGAATATATTTTTACCATTTTATCCAATGGTGTTCATTAGAATTAATTTCACTTTGAAATTGGACATAAACAATTGTTAATCTTTTGAAATATATTGTTTCTTAAAAACACGCTATTTGTTGTGATCGCGGGAATTAATTATAAAATTAATTAATGAAACCTATATGTTTGGAATTTTTTAAAATAGACATCATTTTTTAATTCGGAATATCAATTATAGATTAGGGTGAAATTTTGGCATTGTTCTGAAAAACTTCAATTTTTGATGAATAGTGAAACCACTAAGTGGTAGTTAAATAACTGATTTTTTGTTTAAATGAAATATTACCACTTCTGTGTTTTGATTTTCAAAAATCTTACATACATGGTTGTCATTAAGAAGTAAAATGTTGTTCAATGGGATTAAAATAATTTTTGGTGAATAGTAACTTTTAAGTTCTTAATCGCGATTAGAGGTAATTAGTGTAGTTTAAGGTAAAAATAAAGTTTTAATAATATGAGATGAGCTTGACACATGTCCTACCCTCATTTTATGTGCCATGGCCGACTAATACAATCCATGGGTCAACTTGGGGACCCCATGGAGCCACTTTAGTTGGAAAATGACATAAATACCTTTTATTTAATGTTAAAGTAAAAAATGACACAAACATGAAATGTTTTAGTAAAACAACTTTTACATAGGGTTATACAAGTAATATTTTTAACTATAAATAGTCATTTGAAATCTAAAAAGATTTACTACATCATAGTTATTTTTTTATAATTTTTAGACATTAAATAAATTAAATTATTTATGACGTCATTATGATGCAGTGATGACCTCATTATTTAACGATTTTAATAAAATGAAAAGATAATGTACAATCCAAGGCCTACAATTGTCAAAAGACTATTTTATGGGTATATTTAAAACCCTTATCACCTTATCCGCGAATTATATAAGTTTGGGACCTTTAGAATCCGAAAAGCATTGTATAATAATGTAAAATTCCCTTACTTTCCCAGATTGCCCCTCCTCTCCTCTTATAAAAGGCCC
Organism: Viscum album; assembly: GCA_963277665.1. Taxonomy (NCBI): domain Eukaryota; kingdom Viridiplantae; phylum Streptophyta; class Magnoliopsida; order Santalales; family Viscaceae; genus Viscum; species Viscum album. Next base: position 178,449,303 of record OY728151.1, read on the forward strand.
CCACCTCTACCACCTCATTCACACTTCAAAGCCATTTGGCTCGGCCAACCTCTGCCCAAATACTCTCCCAAATTCCACCTATTACTCCTAGAATCCTCACTTTGGGAAGAATTCTTCCCAAGGAAGCCTTTGGCTCAAATCAAAAAGAGTTACCCGATTTTTAGGTAATGTCTTCTCTAATGTTGTTTTGTTTTATTTAGCTTCTCCAACCCCTTAAACTCTTTTTATTAATTTATTTTGTAACAAAAAAAGTATCCTCAATATACTAGGATGTTGTTATAATAAGTATTCTAGCTACAATTACACACACCTACATCTAATGGTTAAAGAAGATACTGTTTCTGTGGATGGCGAATTTCTGCCTCACGAAATGATGATTATTCAACACTCATATAACACCTTCAAAGGTGGACAATAATATGTCACTATATTTATATATGACATATAATATGTTTATGTTTTACTTATGCTTCTGTATTTCTAATTTATGGCATACTTTATGACTTCCATTATGGGTAAACGCGATAATTTCATTTTAGGAAGTGCGGACTACCACCCCCTCAAAGTGATTTGAATCGTTAATGCCATAAGTGGGATGTATAAAGGATGGAGTAAATGGTATTATACACTATATTATACTGGAATTATATTATACATTTATATCATTATGATTTCATTCCATTAAATACGAAATATAAATGAAACTAGCGTTCATGCGTACGTACGGCTTACCGTCTCCATGAACGGTGCATTTCATTTCTTACCTCTACATGTTACGTAATATTATAAATGAATGTATATAATCTATATATATGATATATATGATATCTAAATCATGAATATAATTCTGGATATAATGGATATTTCACCACATAAACAACTTGTAATTATAAGAAGATTATTGTTGACTCAAGTACCAAAAATCGACAAAAAGACCGTTATTAACTTAAAAAAATTACATAATGTTCATAACATTGTAATAAGTGATATAAAAAGGATAATGAAATTAAAAATGGTAGATATTAACTCAAATTTATTATTCAGGAGGTTAACGAATGGTTGAATCAAGTCGGACACAAGGTAAGGGAACTTCTTAACCCAATTTCCATTCTTTGTGTTAATCTCCTACTTTCAAATTATGTCATGATATTATTATGTCCTATCTTGTATTTATACTTTCATTATGTGTACATATAGTGAATACACATAATAGATCTATGTTATTTTAAAAATGATCTTTTTATGGACTTTGTCTCAATCTCCTTTCATTGAGGCATATTTGGTTTTATACACAACATTCTTTTATACGGTGTATAAACCCCTTTGACGTTTATGTTTATTCAAAAGGAATATTTTTTATACGGAGCATTTTACTAAACAACAAAAAGGGAATGTTTTTCATTCCGTACATATGCGGTGACAACGACTTCTCCACCACCGTGACCATTATTTGAGTTTCATCTTCCTCTACAAGCCATCACATTTTTTTAATGAAAAATAAATACAAATTTCAACTTTCATTTATTTTGGTATTGAAAATGGTTTTGAATGTGTTTTTATTATATCAATGTGTTGTATTGAAATCTTGTGATTGAAATGTGGAAAATGTTATGTTTCCATTATGCATGTTTTATGTGATACGATTATGTTATGGTTTATGATATGTTTAAACCTATTCATATGAGGAATGCATTGGACTTAATAAGTGACGGGTGGAGCCCGCTATAGCTCCTAAATGCATCGATTGGTCTCATGAGACAAACTAGTGTCTTGGGACGAGTCCTTGACAAAATCTTATTTGTGGTCTTGTCACGAGGCCTTGGATACATGGTTATGATAGTCTGGCATTATGCATTCTATCATTATGAAAGTGGTTATTGATATTGCATGTGATTATTCGACCAGTAGAATATCTATGTGAAGAGGTAAATGGCATTATCTCATTTTACTTTTTCCATATTATGTTGATGTTCATGTTTAAAAGGCTTTTTTTTAGTTATACATTTCCATAAATGTTTAGGTTTATTTATGAAAGCTTCTGCAATATTGTTATCCTTACTGAGCATCTAAGCTCACCCCTTTCAATGTTTTAATATTTTAAAGGATGTGAAGAAGTATTTTATGAATGACCTGCAGGGATATTCAGAAGAGGTTATGAGTGTGGACTATGAAGACTTTGTTATTAGTTTTTCACTTTATGATGTAATGTAACATTTTTGAATGTATCTAGTGTTTCCAAGGCTACTAAACTAATCGGTCTTTCGAGACTTGATCTTTTGTGATAATGCCAACGTTACGAAGTAATGCAACGACTCTGGGTAGCTGGGTTCGGGGCGTTATAGTTGGTATCAGAGGCAGTTTAGTACTAACCTTGGAAGCTAGATTTAGATAAACACTGATTAGAGCACATAGCTGAAAGATAGACTTTGAGGATTAGTATAGAAGAACTTCCTAGAATTTTGTTATTGTAGAGATTTTGTGAGTTTTCCGAGCAATACATCCATGTATGGATACGAGAAGGTAGAGGCGGCTCTGGCATAGATGTACCTAGGGGTAAAACCTGAAAACATCGCTTTGAGCTAGACTCGAATAGGAACTTGTTCACGACAACGGGCCTTGCTGCACTCTTGGTTACGACACTCCCGGGGGATATGCTTTGGATAATTCTCATTTTCTATATAAACCACAATGAAGGGTTATGAGTATATAATTCTTCAACGAAAACATTTTTATGGATTATATCCATAAATAGTTAAATTTATGTTAAGTATCATACAAGTATGGAATTATGTATTTTGATTCATAAACTAATATAGTTTATGCCATTGTTTAGAAATAGCGCCTAGTGGAAGGAATGGAAACTGTATCAATGCACGCACTCTGTGTAGGGATTTCCCTCCTGCTCAAGATAATTCTTGTGGATCTGGAGATACAACTGGTGCTGATCAACTTATTACCATACTGGGACAACTCACCTAGGTTATGAATAATAACCATACTCGTATGGATCACCTTGATCCACAATGTGGAGGATCAATGTTAGACCGCTTCATGAGGCAACAACCACCAATATTTAATGGGGGTACAAATCCATTAGTAGCTGAGCAATGGATAAACACCTTAGAGAAAATATTCCATGCCTTGGGGAGTAGTGAAAGGGAGAAGGTTATCATGGCTGTTTACCGCCTCACTGGAGATGTCGATCAATGGTGGTCATTGGTTCAAAATACAAAGGAAGATGATGACGTATCGAATATGGAATGGAGGGAGTTCAAAGAACTTTTCTTAGAAAAATACTTTCCTCATGACCATCGAGTAGATATGGAAAGGCAATTTCTGAGTCTGGACAAAAGGAGGATGAGAATGTCGCAAAGTATGAGGCCAACTTTACAAGGCTGGTGAGGTATGCTGCAGATTATATACTTAACCCAAGAGGTAAGATTGATCATTTCTTTGATGGGTTAAAACCATTTCTCTGTAGAGCTTTAGTATCACAATCTTTCTCAACATACGAAGATATTGTCTCATGTGCAATCAAGACAGAAAAGGAATTCTCTAAGTCTTATGACAACAAAGTAAAGCAAGAGAAGAAGAGAACCATGGAACACGAGACAGATAAAGGGAAAAAGGGAAAGAAGGGTTTTCCATTATGTGATAATTGTGGGAAGAATCACCCTGGTACTTGCCTAAAAGGAATGGGAGTCTGTTATAAATGTGGAGAAAAAGGTCACCAGGCGCGTGATTTCAAGGGAAAGAAAGTGGCTATCAATGTTGAATGCTAAAATTGTAGGGAAATGGGGCATTATGCAAATGAATGTCCTAAGTATCAGGGAAACTTACCTCAGAAAAGGCCAAGGGATCAAGGACAATCTTATGTTGTTACTACAGTTGAAGCGGAATAATTAATGTATTGATGCTTTTGGACTCATGGATTATATTCTGGTTATTAGAATAATGTGATATATATATAAGGATTGTACTATAGTACTTGTTGATTTCAGTAAGGTTTTAATATGATTAGTATGTGACAATAATAGAAACTATACTTTGTTTGGGGAATCTGATAAATTGATTTTGGAATTAAGAGACCTTTTAGAGAAAGTCTGGACAGAGGTATTTTGGATAACTATAAAGGTTGGACTGGATTAAGTTGATCTTTGGATAGTATTGTTTAAGGTTAAAAAAATTTATGAAGATTATTTTTGGAATATTATAATACTATAGTTTTAGGAAAAGCACAACCTGCAGGGTGGGGCATAACCCGTCGCGTCGGACAAAGCTGCAGGAATCGAACCCACAACCATAGTGCGATAGGCATTTATTTCCTACCACTAGCCTATAGGAAGTCCCTGGTTGTTACAAAATAATTTTACTAGTCTAAATGGTATGTGTTAACATTTGGAACCCTATACAATTAGGATAAGTATAATATTTTTGAGTTCTATTATCTTTTTGAGTGAAAGATGAGTTGAAGGTTGAAACTCTAATTTTCAAGCATAAATATATATATACCTATCTCTTATTCAATGAATAAATTAATTCATAAACTTTATTAAAGGGATATTAAAACAAAAAAAATGTGTTATCCTAATACCTTATGTCTTGTTGAACTGATGATATTTTAAGTCAACATAGATTGAAGGCTTTGAGGCCTTCAATTTGACAGTTGATTGTGATTGATGACCTCAATCACTCCCTACGAATATTTACGTTTTTCCTCCAATTATATGTCTCTAATTGCCACCAATGTTCTCCTAATCGAGATCATAATTGGGTGGTGACTTTTTCATTTCCCTTTCCCTCTTATTAAGGCTAAATTTTATTAATCTTATTTCGGATGTGGGTTTTCCACAAAGGTATTTTCTCTTTTCAACCTTTTCTTTTCAAATAAAAAATTTCAAATTGCGAGGACGCAATTTATTGATGGAGGGGAGAATGTAACACCCCGAGCTTTCATGATACGCTTCTCATTCAATAATGCAATAGCTTGCATTGTACGCAACTTCGAGTTCTAAAACACCGCGACTAATCAAAGTAGCCGTTATGAATAGTAATAACCACTTTTTAAAATTATATAAATTTTATATTTCAAAATGGACTTCATTTTTGTATTCAGAATATCGAAATTAGCCTATGTTGAATTTTTGGTATTTTTCTGAGAACTTCAATTTTTTATGAATAGTGAAAAATACTTAAAAACAACTTTTTATAATCAAAATAATTTATATTGATAAATTATACTATTTAGTGGTTTTAAAGTATAATTAGAATATATTTTTACCATTTTATCCAATGGTGTTCATTAGAATTAATTTCACTTTGAAATTGGACATAAACAATTGTTAATCTTTTGATATATATTGTTTCTTAAAAACACGCTATTTGTTGTGACCGCGGGAATTAATTATAAAATAAATTAATGAAACTTATATGTTTGGAATTTTTTAAAATAGACATCATTTTTGAATTCGGAATATCAATTATAGCTTAGGGTGAAATTTTGGCATTGTTCTGAAAAACTTCAATTTTTGATGAATAATGAAACCACTAAGTGGTAGTTAAATAACTGATTTTTCGTTTAAATGAAATATTACCACATCTGTGTTTTGATTTTCAAAAATCCTACATACATGGTTTTCATTAAGAAGTAAAATGTGGTTCAATGAGATTAAAATAATTTTTGGTGAATAGTAACTTTTAAGTTCTTAATCGCGATTAGAGGTAATTAGTGTAGTTTAAGGTAAAAATAATGTTTTAATAATATGAGATGAGCTTGACACATGTCCTACCCTCATTGTATGTGCCATTTCCGAACAAGACAATCCATGGGTCAACTTGGGGACCCCATGGAGCCACTTTAGTTGGAAAATGACACAAATACCTTTTATTTATTGTTAAAGTAAAAAATGACACAAACATGAAATGTTTTACTAAAATAATTTTTACATGGGGTTATACAAGTCATATTTTTTACTATAAATAGTCATTTGAAAGCTACAAAGATTTAATACATCATAGTTATTTTTTTATAACTTTTAGACATTAAATAAATTAAATTATTTATGACATCATTATGATGCAGCGATGACCTCATTATTTAACGATTTTAATAAAATGAAAAGATAATGTACAATCCAAGGCTTACACTTGTCCAAAGACTATTGGATGGGTAGATTTCAAACCCTTATCACCTTAGACACAAATTATATAAGTGTGGGACCTTTAGAATCCGAAAAACATTGTATAATAATGTAAAATTCCCTTACTTTCCAAGAGTGCCCCTCCTCTCCTCTTATAAAAGGTCCCCACCTCTACCACCTAATTCACACTTTCAAGCCATTTGGCTCGGCCAAACTCTACCCAAATACTCTCCCAACTTCCCCCTCTTACTCCTAGAAGCCTCACTTTGGGATGAATTATTCCCAAGGAATCCTTTGGATCAAATCAAAAAGAGTTACCCGATTTTTAGGTAATGTCTTCTCTAATGTTGTTTTGTTTTATTTAGCTTCTCCAACCCCATAAACTCTTTTTATTCATTTGTTTTGTAACAAAAACAGTATCCTCAATATACTAGGATGTTGTTATAAGAAGGATTCTAGCTACACTTACACAAACCTACATCTAATAGTTAAAGAACATGTTGTTTCAATGGATGGCGAATTTCTGCCTCACGAAATGATGATTGTTCAACACTCATATAACACCTTAAAAGGTGGCCATTAAGATGTCAGTATATTTATATATTATATATAATATGTTTATGTTTTACTTATTCTTCTGTATTTCTCATTTATGGCATACTTTATGATTTCCATTATGGGTAAACGCGATAATTTCATTTTAGGACGTGCGGACTACCGCCCCCTCAAAGTGATTTGAATCGTTAATGCCATATGTGGGATGTATAAAGGATGGATTAAATGGTATAATACACTATATTATACTGGAATTCTATTATAAATTTATATCATTATGATTTCATTCCATTAAATACGAAATAGAAATGAAAGTAGCGTTCATGCGTACGTACGGCTTACCGTCTCCATGAACGGTGCATTTCATTTCTTACCTCTAAATGTTACGTAATATTATAAATGAATGTATATACTGTATATATATGATATATATGATATCTAAATGATGAATATAATTCTGGATATAATGGATATTTCACCACATAAACAACTTGTAATTATAATAAGTTTATTGTTGACTCAAGTACCAAAAATCGACAAAACGACCGTTATTAACTTAAAAAATTACATAATGTTCATAACATTGTAATAAGTGATATAAAAAGGATAATGAAATTGAAAATGGTAGATATTAACTCTAGTTTATTATTCAGGTGGTTAAAGAACGGTTGAATCAAGTCGGACACAAGGTAAGGGAACTTCTTAACCCAATTTCAATTCTTTGTGTTAATCTCCTACTTTCAAATTATGTCATGATATTATTATGTCCTATCTTGTATTTATACTTTCATTATGTGTACATATAGTGAAGACACATAATAGATCTATGTTATTTTAAAGATGATCTTTTTAAGGACTTCGTCTCAATCTCATTTCATTGAGGCATATTTGGTTTTATACACAACTTTCTTTTATACGGTGTATAAACCCCTTTGACTTTTACGTTTATTCAAAAGGAATATTTTTTATACCAAGCATTTTACTAAACGACAAAAAGGGAATGTTTTTATTTCTGTACATATGCGGCGACAACGACTTCTCCGCCGCCGTGACCATTATTTGAGTTTCAGCTTCCTCTACAAGCCATCACTTTTTTTTAATGAAAAATAAATACAAAGTTTTAACTTTCTTTTATTTTGGTATTGAAAATGGTTTTGAAATCGTTTTTTTTATATCAATGTGTTGTATTGAAATCTTGTGATTGAAATGTGGAAATTTTATGTTTCCTTTATGCGTGTTTTATGTGATACGATTATGCTATGGTTTATGATATGTTTAAACCTATTCATATGTGGAATGCATTGGACTTAATAAGTGACGAGTGGAGCCCGCTATAGCTCCTCGATGCATCGGTAGGTCTCATGAGACAAACTAGTGTCTTGGCAGGAGGCCTTGACAAAATCTTATTTTTGGTCTTGGCACGAGGCCTTGGCTACGTGGTTATGATAGTCTGGCATTATGTATTCCATTATTATGAAAGTGGTTATTGATATTGCATGTGATTATTCGACCAGTAGAATATCCATGTGAAGAGGTAAATTACATTATCTCATTTTACTTTTGCCATATTATGTTGATGTTAATGTTTAAAAGTATTTTCTTTTAGTTATACATTGCCTTAAATTTTTATGTTTATTTATGAAGGCTTCCGCAATATTGTTATCCTTACTGAGCATCTGAGCTCACCACTTTCAATGTTTTAATATTCTCCAGGATGTGAAGAAGTATTTTATGAATGACCTGCAGGGATAGTCAGAAGAGGATATGAGTGTGGACTATGGAGAATTTGTTATTAGGATTTCACTTTATGATGTAATGTAACATTTATGAATGTATCTAGTGTTTCCAAGGCTACTAAAATAATCGGTCATTCGAGACTTGATCTTTTGTGATCATGCCAATGTTACGAACTAATGCACCGACTCTAGGTAGCTGGGGTCGGGGCGTTACAAAATATGTTTTGAAGTTACATGTATTCTAATATTTAGTGGTTATTTAAATAACTGGTGGAATTTTCCTTTTATAATTGGAGGGAAAGTAATTTTAGAAGATATTTAATGCTTAATATGTGAACAAAGTCAAATTTTAAAGAACATTGGTTCAAACTTTACATGAAATGAATGAAATATTGTAGGAGGTTGAGTATGATAACATAAACTCATTTGATGATATGTTTTATGATATATTATATTATTACCCTAAATTTATAATTTCTAAAAAAATTAGCATTTAAATTGGAGGATAATTATTAAAAAAGAAATTTATTTTTAAGAGTAAAACTAAAATAGATCATATCATATAATTAGTACATTAATTTTAAAAATTTGAAATCAATTTTCAAATATTATAAATGATAATTATAATATAATAATTATAAAAAAAGTTTTATATAATTTTTTATGGAAAAAATATTTTTAAACATAAAAAATCATTTACAATAACTATAAGAATATTGATGTGTTCATGAATATAATCTGGTTTTTGTTAATCAAAGGAGAGTTATGTGTAATTTGATGAAATTAAATATATAATTATAATTTGGAAATAATTAATTAAAATAAATGGAAAAAAGATGGCCTTATGTTAGTGTAAAAGGTGTATTTATGATCAAAATTATCAAAAATTAGATTATAAATTCATAATAGTATTTTCAAATGAAATATTTTTATCATTAAATACATGTTATTTTGAAAAAATAGTTTAATTAAATTTTAATTCATGGTTATATCATGATAAATTCAAAAAATATTTGGTATTAGTAAATATTATAGTTTCAATTTAAACCAATAAGTCACAAAATTTAACAACTTCCAAAAAACTAATTATAGGATAGTGTTGATATACTGAATTCAAAAGAAAGTTCATTTTTGAAAATAAAAATGCAAATGTGATTGGTATTAAAATTAATATAAGGACTCGTAATAGGGTAGACAAGTGTATTTATAAAATTAATTTTTTATTATTTTTACTTTTTAAAAAGTTATATTTTTATAATATATAAAATTTATTAATAATTAAATGTATATATTATCTTAAACCCTTCATAAAACCCCATTAAGTCCAACTTATATGATCTAAGGTTATGATAAGCACCAGTTGTAGTTGTAGTTGTTGGATTAGAAAGCATTTGTCTCATAGTGATTTACATGGACTTAAAAATCTCCCAAAAATAGTTTCTCAGAAGCCATATATATAGATTTTCAATGTGTTCATGGTCTAAGGGAACTCTATTAATCACAAATCCTTTACAAACATGAATAAATAAGCCTCATCGGAAAAATTTGTACTATTCTATGTCATTAATTTTCATTTGTTCATCTATTTTGACATGTTTTTATTACTATTTATACATGATAAGTCAAAGGTTATAATATAATGGATAATCAATGGATTTTAATGTTATTAAAATATCAAGGATTGTTTTTATTTGGATAGGTCTATGAAATAATATATAATAATATAGATATATTTAATGTAAAATACATAATAAAATTGTGGGTTGTTGCATTCAATCCCTATAAATATAAATTGTCCTTCAAAATTTAATTTCTTGGATAAAAAACACTGAGGGTAATTTTGGCTCATGATATCCTTAGGTTCCCCCAATGATTCCTAAAAAATATGATTCCTTCACAAACAATTGATAATATTGGTGGACTTGTCCCACAAAACATTATCTCCTTAATCAACAATATTAAGTGGTTGTTCACCATATGGGTGTTTTATTAACCACATAAATTTATAGTTAAGGGTATTTGAATGGTTTTGTATTTACTTAAAAAAAATGTAAAACGAGACAGACCATATGTTAGAGAGAGGTATGAAGACTTTTCTAAATGATATTGTATAGATATTACATGATCAAGAATCTCGAAATAATCAATGTACCTAAATCCCAACATCCTTTTCTTCTCAGACATCATAATTCACCTCAAATGATATATTTGAAGGAATGTTTGATCATCAATATCAAACTCAATATATCATCAATGATTATCTACATTTTTTAGAACATGTAATTATTTTTATTTTTTTGAATTATTTAAACCCTATCTATCATATTTTGGACAAGAAGAGGTCTTACTAGGTTTCCCTCTCTAATATTATCCCAATATGTTGGAGTCCTTTATCTCATTCTATACAAAGCCTCATATGGTCTTATTTGAATACGAGAATGGAAACTATTTTTATATGAATTATATGTCTATGGGACGTTTTAATCCAAAAATCCTTGAATATCCATTGAATAATAACTCAAAATATCCTATAGATCTTGAATAGTCCATTTAATCTAGCTATTTATCATTGTGTGATAAGCAGAGATGAAACTCAAATATACCTCTAATATTTTTTTTACATTTATAGAACCTTCATCATATCTCGATCAGATATAGTCGATATTGTAACCTTATGGATCCTTACCACATCTCTTGTATATATCCTTATGATTTTTTCAGGAAATTAATCTTATTTGGTGGAAATAAATTTCTCTGGCTTTGAATTTAAAACATTTAAAATCCAAATAAAATAATATCATTTAGATGCCCAATGGAGTATCGTCAATAAAATTATTGTTTATGTTTTCCCAATCCGGACCACGAAAGGTAATAGTTCCATCATCCCCTTAAACATTTATCATTTGGTCTGAACAAGATGAAAAACTTGTCATTGAGATATATAATCTAAAATTTACCTATTCGTAATGTCCCGCATGAATCTTTTCTATATAAATTTTTACATCGTTGAACTTATAAGAATAATTTATATTGATTTTATTTTAACATTAAATTAAATTTCCCACATTAGTTCTAGTTTTAATGGGACACAAAACTAGGTTCATTTCTTATAAATCCATCATTATCAACGTTTAACTCTCAAATGCACATGAAAATTAATTATGTCGCCATGTCATCTATCATGGACTCTCTCATTAACACATATATTTATTATTTAGGAATTGTTTTGGAAATATGGGATTTCCCCCTTTTGTTATTACTTAATGAGTAATCTGTAGTAAATCCACAACTATTGAGTATATTTCAAACCTCAAGATGGATAAGGTAGTGCGATCTTTCCTACTCAAATAACCTCCCATCTTATTTTCCTTCTACAAGTTGTGATGTATTATGATGTTTTATTATTATATTTACTTCATAAACTTTATTTGGTTCTTGTATATAATTTTCTCTATGAATATATATATTTATGGCTCTTAAGGTTAGTATATATATCACAATTTTCTCTATAGTGATTATTTTAAAAATCATTAATGTAAGGATCACTATCTCAGGATCCATATCATTTTTATTTAATTTTTCATATTATTTTTCAATTTATGTGATGCATAAAAAATTACCATATCATTCTACATGAGGAAACATCATAATGTATTCTTCATAACATTACTATATATTACAAACGCAATCCCACTTTAGGGTAATGTGTGTATAGGTGAGTTGAAAAAATTTCAATTTAGTTCATTTATGTATTATGTATATTCCAATTTTTATAATAATTTTCCTCCATTTCATGTTGACATGGTTAGTGGACTTTAAAACCATATGAAATTTCTCTTAAATAATTTATAGTATCCATCAAATCCTTGAAAAATATAGATCATGGTTATAGTAGTTTTTCTAGGTTATTGGTTGATAACATTCCTTATTTAAGGATATATTGATATTCACTCACTTTATATTACATTACCCAAGAATGATAATTTATGTAGAATAAATTAACAAAAAATAATTTTGGAATTAAATTTATACATTTTTTATGTCATCATAACTATTCTAAAATGGTCCTCATTATCTTCATCTATATTTTAATATATTTTAATATTTATAATAAATACTAAAAAAATCATCAAGTTAATCTCTAAATAATCTATTAAAACATATATTAAAATAATTGGGGAATTATTATGTTTGAATGGAATCACTATAAATTTTTAGTTTTTATACCTCATTTCTTTTTTCTTCTTGAGAATTTATTCTTTTTTACCATAAACTAATAATATTATATTTTTTGATCAGTTGTTAAGAATAATTGTGACCCTTTTAAATGATCCAGTAGATAAATGATGTATTTTACATAATTATACCAATTTCTTGGGGAATATTCTATAAGGAATAATTAAAATAGTTTAAAACTCCAGTTTAAGTTTAATAGAAATCTATAAATCACATTTTAGGAATCATTAAGAAATTATTTAGAAAATAAATTGATACAATTAGGCAAAATCATCATATATATAATTATTTGTTCCTCCCTAGTCATTTTTAACAAGTGTAATTTATTATTTTGTTTCAATACTTTTATTATATATTTCACTATAATATGAGTTTAAAATAATTCATGCACTGATATATGATAAGGAAATGATTAATGATAAAAATTAGATTTTCCTATCCTAAAAATTGATTTGTTTTTCATATAGGTAAATCCAATATATTCTCAGTATCATATAAAAATATACCATGCGAAGAATTATATGATTAGTATGAATTTTCATTAAAAAATAACAATCAGATAATAGTTCTATATTGTCGAAACAATTATAGTGTAACTATGTGTTTTCAAAAATAGTTCAATGTCTAGCATTTGAGTTGTTTAATAATTTTTTTTCAAACAAGAATTATACGAAAAAATATGAATAAATTGAATCAAATACTATATTCATAGATCTAGATTTATAAATAAATTTATCAATCACCATATCATTTTCTTATTTATCTTTGATGATTTTGATGGATCTTCTTTGTTCCTTGGAATTAAGAGGATTCCATTTACTCTATTCCTCAAGATATCTAAGGTTGTTAAATTTATGTTCATTACTAAAAAACATCATTAACACAATTTATTAGTTTTTTAGTAGTGAATTAGTTGTAATATTTTTCACACATGTTGTGTTCATTATATTTTTCCAAATAGTCCAAAAATTGTGTTCTTATCGATTAACATTACCACAAGTTATGCATTTTATAGATCCTATAAGAAAATTACAACGGTTTTTTAGCTCATGTTTTTGTAATGTAGGAATATGAACATTATTTTCCTTATCATTTAAGTTCTGATTAAACTCAACTTTTACTTTTTTATCTCAAGAAAAATTAAGTCTTTAGTTTCCATATCCACCTCAAGTGAACATCTATGAGTTTTTTCATAGCATCCGTAGTATCTTATAGATAACAACTTTTGAATGATTGGTTTTTTGATACTAAATAATCATTCTCTATTTATTGTAAATTAAATAAAAAACTGAAGGAATATCATGCCAGACTATTGATATTTGAATCAAAAGTAATAATGGATTCATTATCTCATTTTCTTAGATCTTGTAATTATCCTTATATTTTCATCATAATAGTTTGGGTAAATTATTTTTTAGGAAGAATTTAATAACAACCACTCATAATATAGAGTAAATAGTTTAATTTTTTATTATATTCATTGAGAGGGTCTACTATTGGTTCGCCTTACCATTTAAATGATAGAATACTATAACAATGTTATTATTTTCATCAAATTGGGGAATGAATTTTTTTTTCCCTGCTTCATCAATCAATTTATTAGAAAAAAGATGATCAGATAGATGAAAAATGATGATGGATTTCATCTCATGGAGGACTCAGTAACATAATTTAGTTGAATTTGATATGTCAGCAAGGATTACTTTTTCAATCTATTTTTTAGAATGCCGGTCGATCATTTCCATAATATTTTCACCCCATCTCCCATCCTATTTGGATTCTCATTAGGTTAGTGGCTACATTTTACTTCACACAAATTATTTACTTATTTATTCTTGGTGAAATCAATTTACATTAAAAATGAATTTTTTTCATGAGATGACTTTTTATAGGAAAAACATGAACATAGAATAAATTACTCAAAAATTTCATGTATATTCTACCATATGAATATCTATAATTTAATATTATTTATCCATTGATATTTTCCCATGAGGTTCTATAAAAAATAAAATTTCAAAATATGTTTAAATCCTTCATAATGGTTAATATTGAACATGTAAATAAACCAATGAATATTGTATAAGAATTTCCAAAAATGTGAGTAATTAGAAACAATTGTTTTTTACTAAGAGAATGCTGAGTTAATACCCAGAAAACGTTTTTCATTATTATTACCCCTATGTTTAACTATAAAAGATCCTTTATCAACTTATTTGTACCTGGACATGGATTTCATTTCTAGAAAACCAAATAGTCAATACAATATCCAATATTTATTGTATTTCCAATATTTATACTTAACCCTAGCTTCTCACAAATAAAATATCATCTTATTCTCTAAAAATATATAGTCCTTTAATTAATTAAAATTTAGATAATCAAAGATAAATCACTAATATGTTGTACAACATATTAATATTTAAATTATTATATATCACAAGTAGAAAATTTTCATAGGTAAAATAGGAAAGCAATGAGAGGGTTGAATAAGTCTGTCAAGACTCTTAAAATTCATATGATTGAATTTAGCCCCAATGATAGCTTAATTAAATTATTTACTATATTAGAAAACTTCCACATAAGTATACAAAAACATGAAACTGTATTAGGATAGAGGAAATCTTAAAGGATTATACTAAATGTGATATCCTACTCTTTTCTATAATCAACCTTTAATTAGAACACAAATTATTTAATCACGATAATTTGATATGATTAAAAATGCTTCAAATAAAAATACATGGTTTCACTATGTTTTTTCCACTTCCCTCTGCATGAAGGTTTCATCTATATATCACTATACTATTGATAGTGTTAATTATATAAGAACCACTTGTAGATTTTAATTTCTTTTTTTCACTTGTGTTATAATATGATGTTTATAGAGTCATTGGATTCCTCAGCACCAAATAATAGATCATCTTAAAAAAAATTCTTCAACATAAAATGAAATTAAAGAAATTACTTCATATCATTAATTATATATATTTTTATAAAATAATCAACATGTGAATGAGGGAATACATATATTTGATAACCTTCATCCTTATCTTTTGAAAGAAAAAAATTTCAAAAATGTTATATTTTCCATGACCCATTAATAAGAAATAATTTAAAATAGATCAATCTTATATAGACTATCTCACTTAGATAAAACATAGAATTATAGTCTCTTAAAATATTCAGGATAATATTTTTTCATCACATGTATCAAAATATACACAAAAAATATTATGTATATAATTTTTCATTAATTATTATCCTTATAATTATGTATTTTTACACCTTTTAATTTGGTCAAGTAATCCTGAATTATCTCCTTAATTAATGTGGATATTATTTTTTTAATTCATGAATAATTCCTCAGTAAAATTATTATTAAAACACTATTCATATATCATGATATTATTCACTGAAATCTTGGTATAGATACATCATCAAATTATATCCACAAAACTTTATTATTTTAATGGGTATTATTTCATTGGTAATATTCATAATAATTCTATATTAAAATTCATAATGTAGTTTCCATACTATGATACCTCCATATTCATAAAATATAACTACTAATAATAAATTAAAGATAAATAAGGATCCAAACATAGAATGTGGTTATTATATTCATGAATAAAAGCATGATAACTTATCCATGAATTGAATTTCACATAGGTAAAATATGTTTGAATGGAAGATCATAAGAAATATATAAACATGGATATATATCACATTATTCTGCTTCCTACATGATAAAACACAATTGATGTAACAAACTTAGCTATTATTGTTTGATTACATCCGTTAATCCAACAAATATAATCTCATGAATACATGATCAACACATTAGATCCTCTTTTTAGTGAGGAAAATAAAACACTTTTTATGGTAGGTTTGAGCATGAAACCACTCATTTGACTATGCATAGCTCATGGTTGGTCTTTTATATGGAAAGTTCATTTATTGTGGTCTAGTTGGATATTTTCAATCATGTTTCATAAAGATGCTATGAATAATTATAGAATATTTAAATTCCTCGTGTTTTATATTCCTTTAGTATACATGGTTCTTATAATCAATCAAAAAACTTCATACAATTGATGTAGTAATTTTTCTTATGCATATGGTCTCTAAGATTACTCGTATAATATATTTCATTACTCTAGTGGTATATAACTTCATAGTTTAATGGATTCATGTCTCTTCAGATTTTGGGTCACATTTTATTTATTCTCTAGGTACATCTCTATTTATTTGGATGGTTTGGATTTAAGTGCATGGTCAGTTCAATCTTCTTTAGAAGGATTGTTTATATTTATTAAGGAAGTGTGTGAGGGTTTATAAATGTTTTTTATTATATTTTTTGTGTTCAAGGGATTCTAATAGTGAGATAATCTACTCATCCAATGAACAAAATGAATTTTAATTGATCAAACAGTAGATATCATATTGATTAGATGGTCTATATTATATATGTATACTTTAAATTTGGATGAATAATGCTATGCATCTGGAGTCCCTCATTAGACTTTTGTGTCATATGGTTCCACATAATAACACCCATCCCTAAATCATTCCCTCATCCCTATCGTCATATTGATATCAAATATATTTACAAATAATCTATAATGGTTGTCGTTGTCCCCCATGTACCCTTATATTATACTATCCAAACACACCATGTGTGCACCCCTGTCTGCCACCCTATAGAGGATTTTCCTCCATTGTACTCATAAATGTTGTAAATTACCACTAAAATGGCCTTTGAGTTAGTCATATTCTACTTCATGATAGATATATGGCTTAGTATATTGGTCTTTTTTAGAAATTGTTTTGATAAACACTGATAAAAATAATTAGAAAATTTTTATCAGTTCCAACCCAATGTAAACAAATAGAGAATATATAACCATTAACTTTTAAAAAAAAATTATTCAAGAAAAAATATATTATTTTTTCATTAACTTCTAAAATTATTTAAATATCTATGTCATACATGGTTAAAAAATAATACATCGTCTTCAATAAAGGTAAAATCAATTTTCTTCTTGGGATTTTATAAACCATAAAAGTTTTTCTCAGAATTTCTTATAATTCAAGAGACATCACACCATATAATAGAGTATTATTTTTTAGATAAGTACAACTCTAGGTAAAAAAATTAAAAATATTGAAAAAAATATCCCCCCTAAATAAAAGTACATACTTCCCCAAAAAACTCCACATTTTGTAAGGAAACGAACAACTAGATTTGAACACACAATGAAAGAAGGGGAAACACTTATTGGCCATATCTCCAAATATAAAAATGCAATCCATAACCAAGTGGGGGTAACTCCCCATGCTTTAAAATGATGTGGGAGGAGTTGAACAACCATGTTTTTTGTCACAAATATTCTTTTGGGACAACCATGGTGAAGATATCATCCAATTATTCATAGTTTGGAATAAATTACATCTTTATGTAATTATTTTCCACATAATCCAAAATTATGTGAAATATGATATCAGTATTACTCAAACTTGATTTCAGCATATTATTTTTAAAATTTATAATTACACTATGATTATCATAATAAATTTAGAGAGGGTTTATTAAAATTTTACCTTAAATCTTACAATTAATCCTTCTTTCAAATTCTTTGAGTCTAGGAACGTTTTGCAGGAGAATATTTTTCTATTGTAGAAATATTTGTGATCGAGTTCTATTTCTTACAGTGCCAACTCACAAGACACTATCCTAAGATGAAGAATTCACATGAGGTGGTCCTTATTTTATCAAAATCACCTTACCAATCAGTATATGTACTCCCTAAAACATATTTTTACCCTCTTTATAATATAGTAAATAAATAAAAATATATTTTATAACCATTTTATAATATATAATATGTGATTCCATTCGGTTAGTATGATATCTATCATATATTTTCATAGTAGAAATGATATTTATCCATGATATTGTGTGATAAATAGTTCTTCCAATCAATATTATGAACTCTGTTTGATTAACACTCTTACTGTTAACATCATTAAATAATTATATTTCCAATTTAACTAGTGTAGATACTATATTTGAATATTCCATTTTAATATTATTTAATATTTATTTAGAACACTTCTCCTACTATAGGAAAACATGAAACTCATTTTATGTACATTGTAATACAAATATTTATATTATCTCACTAGGAATTGATATCTCAAACGATTTAATCATTTTATTTTCAAATTAATCATAATCATTATCATAATCACTAGAAAATGATATAATCCATATACAAAATTTCAATAAGTGTACATATATTTATTTATTTGATTTACATATTCGTATCCACATTATCTTTAATGAATTTTATCTCTAAATATTTTTCTATAAAAGAATACTAGGCCCTTGAATCATGTTTTAAAAAATAAGTATCTCATTAATTTTAACACTTTTCCACACTATTATCAATAAAACCCCATTAGGATTCCCAAAATAAAAATATTCTTTAAGTTACCATTTAGAAATATATATTTCACATATATTTTAAAAAAAATCTAATACATATAAGATTCCACATAAATTATGATCATAATAACAAACAACATTTTTACTAGTGAAATAGTTTCTTCAAAATCAGAACCTTATACATGGGATTATCCTTTCTATATGAGCATTCCTTTGTTTTTGAGATTTTTTATATTATTATATAAATCATTCCAAAAAACCCATCTAGAATAAATTAAATTTTAATCATTAGGCATTTTAATAAGATCTTATATATAATTCATTTTAAAATGAAATTACTCTTTATTCATATCCTCAAACCATTCCTTTCAATTAAGAAATTCCCATATAGAATGTTTCTCAACATGAGATATGAGTGAAGTTTTATTTACAAATTTTTATCTTTTTCTAGTTTATTGTGTTGTAGGACAGTAAAATATATGATTTACTGTCTTCTGTATAGGTTAAGACTTATTTTTAATGATATTATCTTCTACCACATGTGTCTCAATACTCTGAAACGTTTTTTATTCACAACAACCACTTATTTATCACTAGTTTTATCTGATTTATCATCTAGTTATCTTGGTTCAACCTAAAAATTTTATTTACTCTTATTTACTATAATATTATCATTAAATCCACTGCTTTCATATATACATAATGCATTTGAAACCGTGTATATGAGTATGTTTTCAATAATCCCAAAATCATAATATTATATCATCATGTGATGTTTCTTTTATAATTATCTATAACCATTCTAATTTGATAGGTACCCAATTAAGATTCCTTAATCAAAATTCTCATAGAATTTATACAAAAATGAATATTTAATTTTGATCATGTAAAGACAATCATTGTTTTTATGTCACTCAATATTGTTTATTTATAACACATCTCATATTAAGATTTATTTGAGTTCAGTCATATATGACGTCAATATAAACATGAACAATAGTGAACATAACTTCTCCCCAATGTAATTTATATATTTCAAATGTTGTAAGCATAATTATCCCAATATTCAAAATAGTTCCATTAATTCTCTCTATAGCCCATTATATTGATTTTTTTATGGAGTATAATATTTATTATTTAGCGTATACTTTTTGGGGAAAGATTCAAATCTTAATTAATGTTCGATCACATAATTATAGTGGTAATATTCAAATGCACTACCAATATACTCAGCCACATTATTAGTTCTCAACTAATTGATTTCAAGGACAATTTCTCTTTCAACAACATTATATGCATTAGTGATCATATCAACTACTTGTGACATCAGTTTCATTAATAACATGTTTTCATAATTTTATTTTTATCAAGGAATTTAATAAAGTAAATTCCACTTTTGGATTATTTTTTTCTCTTATTTCCATAAAAATTGAAGTTTACTAGTTATAAAGGCATTGCTTAATTTTTATCCATTTTGTGTCCCTTTATCAATGTTTACTTTATTATAGGTTTTACCAACCTAACCAAAATCCCATCTCAATTATGGGAAGATATCTCAGAACATTTCATTTAGATATTTTACATAGATTATTTTTAATAATGTGGCTAAGCCTTTTGTAACAAAAATGATTTTCCTCCCTAGCACTATGATAACAATAATTACTAGGTTCTCTAATTTGAAACAAAATTTAGTGGTTAATTTTTTATTTGTGATGATTCTAGTATCATTAACTCATTTAGTCATACAATTATTCTTCATTAATATCACCTCATTACCCTAGAAACATAATTGTTTCACATTTAAAAAAATTTTCATGATTCCATTAAAAATAAAACCAATTATTAATTTTTTAGGTTAAATGACATCCAAAAAAACTCACTTTATTTTTAAATAATATCCTGTACAAAATTTCACTCAACCACCATCATGTTTATCAATGTATTTTTGGAAAATAGAATCACCTATTATGTGTGATGAGAATCCAATATCAAGTGTTTAGTTCTTTCACTTCTGATTTATTTTTAAATAAACCTCAACAATCAATGATTTTTAATTTTATTTCTATTTTATTCTCTACAAAAATATAAAATATATTATAGTTTGTCTTAAATATTGGTAATACAATCATCATAATAGTGATCAGGTTGGTCACACCTTCTATAAATATCATCAATAAACTTATTTTTTTTTAAGTAGGCACAAAATTTGGTATTTGAAATTCATATTAATTAAAAAAAATCATTGGACTTGTTTATAGAACAAATCACCCTAAACTAATGATATTTTTTATTACAAGGGAGTCCAAAATTATAACGTCACCTCTAGGATTTATTTATATATGATCTTAAATTGTATCAATAACCCCTAAATTCATATTTTCTTTATAATTATAGAATAATACTTGTAAATTCTTCTTGTTATATTATTATAAGATCAATCGTCTTGTGAAATGATTTTTATGAAACATTATTCCATTAAAAAACATTGCTCACTTTTATCATAGAATTATTATTCTAGTTATTTATCTCTGCCCATGTATATCCAGCAATGCTTATGGGTCATTTACTATTAGACAGTATAGATTTAGAACATTCATATTTTATAATTGAAATTTTTACCTAAATCTTTGAACACAGCTTCTTAATGATTT
The DNA here is from genome assembly GCA_963277665.1 of Viscum album. Taxonomy (NCBI): domain Eukaryota; kingdom Viridiplantae; phylum Streptophyta; class Magnoliopsida; order Santalales; family Viscaceae; genus Viscum; species Viscum album. The sequence goes on from OY728151.1 coordinate 178,471,075, forward strand.
TTCATTACATAGACCCGTCTTTATGATATTTTTCAAATTAAAACATCCACCATCCATGATTTTTTTAATTACTATGTCACTTTAATTTAGAGTAACTATGTTTTAATTATTTAGTATCCATCTTCTTCTTTGATTATTTTATAATTTACACCTGATCACGAACATTAAAATTATGATTTTTAATAACATAAATATAATCACTCTCCTTGTTGTAAAACTCATATTTATCTTTCTTCATCATATCAATTTCTCTCTAGAACATTTTAACTTCCTCATTGAGTCCATAATTCTTTTCAATACATTCTTCATGTTTATCCTTCAAAATGTGAATCATGTATGCTTTATCTCATTCATCTTATCAACCACTAGAATTTTATTGTTTTCTATCAATATGTACCATAAAATTAGTATCGTAATAGATTAATCCTCTTATGACTCATCATATATAGAACATTTTTTTTATTTTTCTTTAGTTTTAATAATTCTCTTATACCCTCTAAATTATTATTTTATTTACCATATTTTATATATATTTTAACCGATTCCTATATTTTCCTCCATTGATATCTTTTTATTCATCTTTATTATATTTAATATACATATTATACATAGGAAAATACTTAGAAAAATTTCCATTTATGTCACAACTAAATAACATTATAGGGAGATTTACCTATTATTTTTTATTTCCTATGTTAGTTTTTGAAAATTTGAAAACAATGATTATCTCATTACTCTTATCATTCTCATAATATTTATCTAAATAACATGGTGGATTAATATCTCTTCTTCCTTAATCATCGGTTTTTTTCATGTAATTTAAAATTATTTATTAATTTTTATTTTTCTTGATAACTATATATTTTGTTATATTATGATTTAGGAGAGTGTTCTACAGTTCATCAATATATATTTCTTGATTATTTTTTAATTATAATCCCTTTGGATCAAATCTATTTGTAGTGTTTCTTATTAATTTTTAGAACAAAATTAAATGATCCAACTTATCTTTAAACCCTTTGATATGACAATCTATATCAGTAAACCTAGTAAAATATCAATAAATATTCACATCTTCATCCATTATGATGTTATCAAAATTTGGACTCTAAATTTTCAACTTAGATTATTTACCTTAATGTGTCTCATATACATATTCTTGATCTTACCACATATTTCATTGTTTCTCAATATCCCCATCACTTTATTATATAATTTTTCGAACAAGTATGATAATATCACATTTATTACCTTTATATTAATAGTATTATTTCACATATCTGTAAATATCATATGACTATAAAATTAAATAGGCAGATGACACATAATGACATCATCAGTTACTTCAAATCAATGAAATAACATAAAAGGTGTAATTTAATTCTCTCACTCATGAGAGGTCCTTACCTCAAAAAATTACACACCACATTTATTCATATATTTCTAATTTATCATGATGCACAATAGAATAATAAAATCTCAAGGAAACATGGTTTTCTCTAATACCACATAATGTGTCTAGTCCAAATAAGAAACACTAATAGGGGGTGTTAATTAGTGGTTCCAATATTTTAAAAATACATCTTATAGAATTAAAACATTATGAAACTAAGAAAATAACTTAGTATACTGAGTCACTTCCTCACCAGTATGCACAAATAGAAATAATATCACAACATGTGATCTTTTAAATGGTTTAGCCTCAATGTGAGGGCCTACTCATTTCATTGACCAGCCTTTTATTGGGCCACATATTACTTTATCACTGTAATTTTTAGTTACTAAAAATTCCCAAAATTTGTATAAAATGTTTAGTGTGTTTTATCCATTTATCTCTATTGGATGGTTTCACCCACATCCCATAAGAATATGGATAGTGTAATTTAGACTAGAACCACTTGTATATCAATATTTATTCTATACCCTTTTGTTTGCATTTGACTTTTAGATAATAAATGGATTCATTAGAACCAAATTATTGATCATCATTAGGAAATAATTCAACTTCCAAATTATGTTGATATAATATTAGAGAATCGATATTCAACCAACATTTTTAGAATAAACATCTAATACACAAGGACAAGCATGCATGGGATAACCCTTTTCAATCTCTTCAACAAGAAAAATATATATTATATTGATGTTCTACTTTCTTAAACCACATAAATAATAATAATCTATCTTAGATCGATCATATTTATTATATTAAACTTTAATAAAAAAGAGTATTGGTGTCTCGCATAAAATTATCAATAATATTAAAATATCTACCTACATCAATATACATAAAAAAATATAGTGTCTATAATTTTTAATTATTTTTTATCATTATAATAATGTATATTTCCTCATTTTAATTTACTTAAGGTATAATAAATTCTCCTAAATTATTTTTGATCTTGTGTTTTGTTCAATATCCAAAAATATTACCTCAAATAAATATTGCATGAGTAATGATTTAATAATTGTGATATTATTCACTAAAATCATGGTTCATCTACATCGTCGCATTTAATCCATAACTCCTCAATATTATCAGGTGTATAGTATAATGTTTAGTTTCCCAAAATCATTCCTCGTTAAAATACTTAATATAGATTCCTCATTAAGTTTATATAATATTCATTCAACATAACGCAACAAGATAAATTCATGAAATATAAAAATGCATATTTTTCATTCACTTATCAAATTAATGAATAAAAAAAATGATAAATTACACATGATTAAAATTTTACTTTGGGAAAATATGTGTGAATGGAATATAATAAGCTCGTGATTATTATAGACCCAGTGTCCTCTATTTGTAACCCGATTCCCATTCATGCATGTGAAAACTACATGCATCTCTCAAAATCACATATTCTTGTTTGATAACATCTATTAATCTAATAAAAACATTCTTAAATATTCATGAAAAACACATTAGATATTCTATTTTCACTTATTACAATAAAACACTCCATACGTTAGGTTGGAATTTGTGTCACTCATGGGACCATTAAGAACACATATTATGTTCTTCATATTGTAGGTTTGTCTACCATAAAATATTCTACTCTTTTAAATTCTATTAGAAAAATCTACCATAAAGAATCCTTGGAGCATTTATTTCCTTGTGTGATAGTTGAATTTACCATTATTAATGATTTTTTTTCAAACACTATAATCTACCACATGTATTTCTTTATATGGTTATTGAATTTACAATTCAGAGAAGTTGTGATTGATTTCTTCACTTTATTGGATCGATGTAAGGCCTTCTCAAAAAAAAACTTCCTAAAAAAATAATAAATTTTTTCATAACCTAATATAATTATATATATATATCTAATACATGGTAGAAAATAAAGGGAACATCAATATCACATAATCTCTTGAGTAATAGGTTTACTATCATTATAGGTAGGCTACATAAATAAAATATTACAAACTATTTATTTAACACCTATAAAAAAACATATATAATAATTTTCATTATGCGCTATCATGTATATAATTTCCTAGGGTAATTAGAAATAAAATATAGTTGAGCCCAAACACTTGGTAATGAATTTTATAAATGAGTCTTAATTGTTAGATTATACTCATGTGAAGAAACCATGAATATGTAAGATATATCTTATTAATAAGATCATTTAATCATAATTTATATTGATAAAACTTTATTGAGAATTAAGTATAATAATATAAGAACACAAGACCATAGAAAGGTTATCATGGGAAAAAGATAGCTACATTATGATTGTAATCATGTGTTAATAATAATGAATCTTGGTAGTATCACAAATAAATATAGAATATCATATAAATGAGGTATGTCATATAATTTTGGTATAATGTATAAATAAGGAACATCTTTAATGTGTTGAAAAAAGATAATCACATAAAAATATTTTGAAAAAAAAATCAATCATGAATAAAATTTTTGATAAACATAATAATGTCCACACTTAAAAATAATGAGGAAAAAAATCATTACCATAACATAATTTTAACAAACACCATCATGTGTATTCATATTTATATCGTGATTTATAAAACCATATATAATGCACATGGATATATAGTAACCCACCAATAAATATTTTTACATATTAGGGACATATGAAATAAATCATTTATCATATCTTATATAACATCAATATAGAAACTGTTTATTATACCATTTTGAAACTATATAATATGAAATGGTATCAAAAAATTAAATATGATGATTCCAAAATCAAATCACCTAAAAGAATTTTTTATTAATATAATTTAGTGTGTGATCAAAATTATTTCACAACATGAGATAGATCATTGATATCAAGTTAAATGTAAAATGAATTTTTCTTCAGAAAACATTTTTAGCAATGTCTTAATATATAATAATACATATAACTATTGAAAAACTATTTTTAATAAAAAAATAGGAAATTTAATAAATTAAATTAAAATACAATCAATCAAATAGCCATATAATTAAATTATAATCATTCTAATAATTTATTAGTAGAATATAAAAATTACAATTTTGTAAAAAGGAATTCATTTTTCTCTTTTTGTTTGTTTTAAAGAAAATACACATTATAGGAAGATTTATTTTCTAAAGAAATAGATAATGAAAAACATGTGGAATAAATAAGATATTATATATTTTAATTTCACGTTACGATAATAAAATACATTCAATAAGGAATAATATGAATATCAAAGAGAGAGAGCTATTAAAGGTGATGAGAATTATTCTTTTCAATGCCATAATTTTAATGTGAATGAAATATATAAAGAGAATAATATTTTAAGTTAATAAAAACGTTCCCTATAGAAATAGTGGAAATGAAATCTATAATATTTAAATAGTATAATATAATAAATTTATAAGTTAAAATTCATAAAATGTAGTTTAATGATCAACAAAAGGGAATTGAATCAATGAAAACCATTACTTTGGATTTCTAAATGGTTTGATGGGATTTAAAATTTGGTATAATAACCATAAAATCTTTAACCATCTATTTTAAAAAATATTTAAATTTTCTTTTCTTTTTTAATAATATTTTTTAATAATTAATTTAACAATATTTTGAAATATTTAGTAAATGTTATTTTTTGGTAGTTAGGGGTTTCAATATTTCCTTATCTATTTTTTGTAAAATATTTCTCATTGTCCATTGATGTTATTAATTTTCTCACCTATATAATGATAATGGTATTGGTAATATAATTTAAACAATTATTTATGATGTTTCATGTTCATTCTATAGAAATTTGATGCACGATTCATAATAATGATATTTTAAATGAGTGTTTTTATGTATGTTTTGTTGAACAAAAGGATGTTTATTTATATTTAGTTAAATCATACTATCACCATTTAAGAAACCATAAAATAATATTTATATATTAATATGATATTACGCTATAAATTAATATATCATAACAATCCCAAATACAAATTTACATCATCAATCATATAAGTGGTTAAACCGACCCAAAAAAGATTGTGTTAGAATAAACTGGATATTTAGGTTTGTAGAATGATTTTATTATTTTATAGACTACAAAATATATTTTATAACATTTTAATTTAAAAATTATAATATAATATTATAAAATAATGATACAATCATTATATCATTGTTTATATATGTGGTAAAATTGACATAAAAATGAGGTTTAAAGGTTCTGAGTACAATAGAAATGCCTCATGGGTAATTCCCAAATCATCTTATTTATCATAATCAATAATGAATCCTTGATTTACATGATGATAAATTCCATGATAAAATTAATTGAATGAATGATTAATTAATGATTAAATTGCATAACCTCTAATATCCTAGGTAAATAATGAATAAAACATTTTCATATTTATTAATATTTATGAATTAAATATTAATTTTAATTAAAAGGGGTGTCTAAATTCGATAGCGTACTCGATACGCAACGATGAGTTTCTTTGAAAACTTGCATTGTACACTAGTAATATAATAATATTATTTTAAATGGTAGTTAACATGTAGCCGTTGTATTGGCGGGAATGGATAGAAATAACTAAAATATGATTATATTGTTTTGTAAATGTTTTTACATTTATCCAATAAAAGATAATGGCTTAAAATACGGAAAGAATTCAATTTTAGGCATTTATACCCTAATTTTCACTAAAGGTTCACTTATCACCTTTTGTTGGCGAACCATCATTAAATATAGTTTTGATCACTCTTATACATTCTATTGGAACAAATAAAACTCTTCTTTGTAATCCGGACATCAAAATTTACTTTGTGTAAATTTTTGGTATTTTTCTGATAAAGTTCATTTTTTAATGAATACTCTAAAATGTTGTATTTTAATTTAAAACCTCTTTTTAATATAGTTTATTATGATGATTAGATAATATTTTGAATTGGTTTTTAAGTGAAATTTGAATATATTTTTACCATTTAATCCTATAGTGGTTGTTGGAATTAATTTCACTTTGAAATCGGACTTAAACTAGTGTCAATCTTTTGATACTTATTGTTTCATAAAAACACGTTATTTGTCATGACAGTGGGATTTAATTATTAAATTAATTAATTTGACTTATATGTTTTTAATTTTTTAAAATATACTTCATTTTTGAATTCGGAATATCAAATATAGCTTAGGTTGAAGTTTTGGTATTTTTCTGAAAAACTTCAATTTTTGATAAATAGTGAAACCACTAAGTGGTACTTAAAAAACTGATTTTTCGTTTAAATGAAATTTTACCACTTATGTGTTTTGAATTTCAAAAATCCGACATAAATGGTTGTCATTAAGAAGTAAAATCTGGTTCAATGGGATTAAAATAATTTTTTTGGTGAATAGTAACTTATTATGTTTTTAATCGCGATTAGAGGTAATTAGTGTAGTTTAAGGTAAAAATAATGTTTTAATAATATGAGATGAGCTTGACACACATCCTACCCTCATTGGATGTGTCATGGCAGACCAAGAAAATCCATTAGTCAACTTGGGGACCCCATGGAGCCACTTTGGTTGGGAAATGACATAAATAACTTTTTATTTAATGTTAAAGTAAAAAATGACACAAACATGAGATGTTTTACTAAAACAATTTTTACATGCGGTTATACAAGTCATATTTTTGACTATAAATATTCATTATAAATATAAAACGATTTCAAACATCATGATATTTTTTTTATAATTTTTAGAAATTAAATAAATTAAATTATTTATGACATCATGATGATGCAGCGATTACCTCATTAATAAAGGATTTAAATAAAATGAAAAGATAATGTAAAATATATGACCTACACATGTCCAAAACCTATTGTATGGGTGGATTTAGAACCCTTATCACCTTATCCTCGAAACACATCAAAGTGGGAACATTAAAATCCGAAACTCATTCTAAAATAATGTAACATTTCCTTACTTTCCAAGAGTGCCCCTCCTCTCCTCTTATAAAAGGCCCCCACCTCTACCTCCTTACTCACACTGCCAAAGCCTTTGTCTCGGCCAACCCATGCACATTTTGTCTCTACACATCCCTTTATTACTCCTTGAAGCCTCACTTTGGGAAGAAGTCTTCCCAAGGAAGCCTTTGAGCTCAAACCTAACGGAGTTACCTGATTTTAAGGTAATGTCTTCACTTGATTCCTTTTGTTTTATTTTACTTCTCCAACCCCCTAAACTCTTTTTATTCATCTATTTTGTAACAACTCTAGTATCTTCCATATACTAGGATGTTGTTATAAGAATTATTCGAGCTACAGTTACACACACCTACATCTAATGGTTAAAGAACATACTGTTTCCGTGGATGGAGAATTTATGCCTCCCGAAACGATGATTGTTCAACATTCTTTTAACACCTTCAAAGGTGGTCATTAAGATGAGACTATATTTATATATTCTATATAATATGTTTATGTTTTCCTTAAGCTTCTGTATTTTTCTTTTTGGGTATACCGATATGGTTTCCATTATAGGTAAATGTGATATCTTCATTTAAGGATGTGCGGACTACCGCCCCCTCAAAGTGATTTGATTCGTTAATACCATATGTGGGACGTATAGAGGATGAAGTTATGATATTATATTTTATATTACACTGGAATTATAATATACCTTTATATCATTATGATTAAATTCTATAAAATACAAAATAGAAATGAAAGTAGCGTTCATGCGTACGCCCGGCTTACCATCTCCATGAACGGTGCATCTCATTTCTTATCCCCAAATTTAATGTACTATTATATGTAAATATTTATAATGAATATATATAATGTGTGTTACATATAAATGATGAATATAATTCTGGAATTAAAATATATATACCTCTCATTTAGTTTTAATTCCATTAATATGACAAAGAAATGAAAGTAGCGTTCTTGCGTACGTACGGCTTACCGTCTCCATGAACGGTGCATTTAATTTCTTATCCCCAAATGCTTATGTAATATTATAAATACATGTATATTCTGGATATATATGATATATATGATATCCAAATCATGAATATCAATCTGGATATAATGAACCATTGACCACACGAACAACATGTAATTGTAAGAAGTCCACTTTTGACTTAAGAACCAAATATCAACAAAACAAACATTATTAACTTAAATGATTACATAATGTTTATAACATGTCAATAATTGATATAAAAGGAATAATTAACTTGAAAAAGGTTCTTAATCAAGTAGAAATTAACTCATGTTTATTATTCATGACGTTAAAGAACGATCGAGTCAAGTCGGACCTGAGGTAAGGGATCCTACTCCTCTCTTTCTTTTTAAGTACGATCTTTATGTCATTAATTCTAAAGCTCATCTTTCTTATTATTGGGATGTTCTTCTAAATTAATCTTACTATAATTTTTATTTTTCATATGATTAGAGACCCTATTTTCTCTCATCAATCCATTTTGAAAGTTTTAAGTGGCGCCGTTAGGCTGCCATGTTTTCGTAAGGGATTTATCATCTCACTTTTATTCACGTGAGATTTATGCTACATTTCCCACAATTTACTTTGAGTGGTGTATGCACTTCCCATTTTTCTACTCTTTGTGTAATATACTTTCATTTATGAGTATTTACATCAAATATGTATTGACCTTCTTTCATGGGGTGTATGTTTTGAAAGATACCCAAGTCGGTAAGGGAACCTTTCACCCTCCTATTTTTAAAAGACTTCTTTGTTGGGTATTTTAATTCACATATTTTTATGTTGGGATATATTCTCATATATCCTTGTTGATGTAAATTTTATGTGATGAGATACTTTTTTTTATCTCTCATCAACTCTTTTTCTGAATTTTAAAGTAACACCATTAGGCTGTCAAATTTTTGCAAGGGAACTTTTTAACCCAAATTTGATTCTTTGGGATAAACTTGTACTCCTTGAATATGTTGTTCTATGAATATGTGTGAATAACCTCTGATCGTTTTACACTTAATATCCACTTATATTTTGTGTATTCGTTTGTCACACATAATTATGAAATTGGTTTATCCTTAAACCGAGGATACCGTCTTTGTAAGGGACTTCGTCTCAATCTCCATTCATTGAGGCATATTTTGTTTTATACACAACATTCTTTTATACGGTGTATAAACCCCTTTGAATTTTAATTTTATACAAAGGGAATCTTTTTCTATGAAGTGTTTTACTAAACGAAAAAAAGGAATGTTTTTTTTAACGTACGTGGTGACAACGACCTTTTCCGCCGCCACGAGTATTATTTGGTCTTTGGCTTCCTCAACAAGACGTAATGTTTTTAAAATAAAATTAATACCATATACTCTTTTTTGTATTTTTGTATTGAAAATGGTTTTTCTAAAGGATTCTATTATGTCAATATATTTAAATGATATATTGTGATTGAAATGTGGAAATTTTATCATTTTTTTATATTGGTTTTATGTTTTATGATTTTATATTGTTACTTGGACATTTGACGGGTGGTTACGTGATAAACCATATGACGGGTGGTGCCGTGAATACCAGGACGGTTGGTTATGTTATAACCTCCAATGTATTGGGTATGGAAGTCGGCCTTATGGCTATTCCATTAAGTATGTATAGAAGTTGGCCGTATGGATATTCTATTAAGTGATATGTGTGGAAGTCGACCGTATGGTTATTCCACTTAAGTATGTTTATGTCCCAAGTTACCTTTATATGTTATGTGTTCTTTATATGGGTTTTATGGTAATCCTTTGGTTACAAAAAGGTATGTAATGATATTTTATTCAGTGAAGAGTTTTTTACTACTTCATGAAGGAGAAGGTATTACTTTGATAAAGTTATACATGGTTTACTTGATGTTTGAAAAACTAATAGTTTTCATTATTTTTTTATCCCTTACTGAGCTTTTTTTGCTCACCCTATGTTTTTTTGAGATGTTTTTCACAGGACTTAATGTGGAATAGGGTCAAGGATGGGATCAAGGGAAAGTCATGCTATATAAAACATGGAACTAGACATGTTTCTTTTTAGAGTTTTTATTTTATGGAATCTTAGTAGAAGTGTCTACTTTGTAATCTTTTGAGATGTAATAGTTATTTCCTAATTCTGTAAATCTCTAAACCTGAAAAGATCCTCAATGTGAATTATTCATTTAATTCAATATTAAGTAATGTTTAAGGACAGGGCCTTATAGTTGGTATCAAAGGTCGGTTTAGACAACTTTAGGAGTTAGAAAATTGTTAGAATATAAGTTAATTTATGGTATGACTAAAATGATATAGCATTTAAAGATTACCATGTTGCTTCACCTATGATATTTCTGTATTAAGAATGGTTTTCATAGAGGAAACAGAAAAGATTTTCTGGGAAGGCATACAGAGGGAAATGACCTTTCAAATCTGTATCATGAGATGGTCAGAATCAGAACTAAACAGTTTGTTGCAGTGATGGCTCAGTTGACTCAGGTGAAAAATGTTGGTTGTTTTTATTGATGATATTTTGGTGTTTTCTAAAAGAAAATAGGAGCATGAAAGACATTTAAGGGTTATTTTTCAAACCTTAAAATAAAATAAACTATATGGAAAATTCAGAAAGTGTGAGTTTTGGTTACAACAAATTTCTTTCCTTGGTCACATTGTTTCTAAAGATGGGATAACCGTTGATCCTGCAAAAACAAAAGTTGTTAAAGAATGGCCAAGACCCACAAATGAAAATGAGATTCATAGTTTCCTTGGTTTGGAAGGCTATTACTGAAGGTTTGTTAGAAATTTTCCACAGCTATCTAGTCCAATGACTAAGCTAACTCGGAAGGGTGTTAAGTTTATCTGGACAAAAGAATGTGATGATTGTTTTCAGGAGTTGAAAAGAAGATTGTTGAATACTTCAGTTTTGGCACTTCCTTCCAGGAATGGTGAGTTTGTTATATACAGTGATGCTTTGTTGAAGGGACATGGTTGTGTCCTTATGTAGAATGATCAGTTAATTGCTTATGCTTCATGTCAATTGAAAACTCATGAGGTAAATTACCCTATACATGATTTGGAATTAGCTGCTGTTGTTTTTGCTTTAAAAATTTGGAGGCATCATTTGTATGGATTAAAGTGTGAAATATATACTGATCACAAAAGTTTAAAGTATATATTCACTCAAAAAGAATTGAACATGATACAGAGGAGATGGCTGGAATTAATCAAGGATTATGATTGTACAATTCACTACCACCCGGGAAAAGAAAATAAAGTGGCTGATGCTTTGAGTCGAAAAAGTAATGCTTCATTAACCATGCTACGTTTAGAACGAGATCCTTTGGTTTTTGATTTGATGAAATTTGGCCTAGAAGTTGTTGGTGCAGGAAGTTATTCTGTTTTGTTTCAGGTATCAGTGAGATCATCCCTATCAGACAGAATTAAGCAAGCACAGAGAGAAGATAGTGAGTTGCAGAAAAAGGTAGTGTTGGTTCAGAAAGGTAAGTTGCTTGAATTCAACATTGTTAATGATTGTGTTTTGAGATTTGGGATGAGATTTTGTGTGCCTTGTGATTCACATTTGAAGAAAGAGTTGTTATGTGAAGCTCATAGTTCCCCATTTTCAGTTCATCGTGGCAGTACTAAGATGTACAGAGATCTGCGGGAGTATTACTGGTGGGATGGAATGAAAAAAGATATTGTTGATTTTACTGTGAAGTGTTTGACTTGTCAGCAGGTTAAGGCAGAGCGACAGTTATCGAAAGGGATGCATCAGCCTTTACTAGTGCCAGAGTGAAAATGGGAAAACATATCCATGGACTTTTTTGTGGGATTACCGAAGACATCTCGAGGTAATAATGCAATCTGGGTTATTGTTGATCGCTTGACTAAATCTGCTCATTTCCTTGCTATATGAGATAATTTTTCCCTGGATCAACTTTCCCGTTTTTATCTTAAAGGGATAGTCAGGTTACATGGATTTCCTCTCTCCATTGTGTCCAATCGTGATCCCAGGTTCACTTCTAACTTTTTGAAAGGCCTTTAGAAGTCATTGGGTACTGAATTAAATTTTAGTACATCTTTTCATCCGTAATCAGATGGGCAATCAGAACAAACAATTCAGACCTTGGAGGATATGCTACGATGTTGTTCGATGGACTATCAGGGAACTTGGGAACAACATCTTTCTTTGGATGAGTTTTCTTATAATAACAGCTTTCATTCCAGTATATAGATGGCACCATTTGAGGCATTATATGGGAAGCGGTGTCGAACTCTGGCATTTTGGGATGAAGTGGGGGAAAGGAAGCTGATGAGACCAGAATTGGTAGAAGAGATGGCAGAAAAGGTTCAGTTGATTCAGAAACACATGAGAACAGCTCAGAGCAGGCAGAAGAGTTATGCGGATAACTGGAGGAAGGATCTATCTTTCGAGGTAGGTGATCATGTTTTTCTCAAGGTTTCTCCATGGAAAAGTGTGATGAGATTTGGTAAGAATGGAAAGCTGAGTCCAAGGTTCATTGGACCATATGAAATTCTAGAGAGAGTTGGATCAGTTTCTTACCGAGTGGCTTTACCTCCGAGTTTATCTCAGGTACACAATGTTTTTCCTGTTTTGATGTTAAGGAAGTATATGCCAGATTCATCTCATGTTTTGAGCCTAGAGGTAGTTGAGCTGGAAGAGAACCTCTCTTATGAAGAACAACCAGTCTAGATTCTTGACCGAAGAGAGAAAGTGTGGAAAAATAAGGTAATTCATGAGGTAAAGGTTTTGTGGAAAAACAATATGGTTGAAGAGGCAACGTAGAAATCTGAAAATGCTATGAGGGATAAATACCCCCACTTATTTTGATAAGTGAATAAAATTGCGAGGACGCAATTCCCAAAAGGGGTAAGGATGTAACATCCTAGGTAAATAATGAATAAAACATTTTCATATTTATTAATATTTATGAATTAAATATTAATTTTAATTAAAAGTGGTTTCTACATTCGATAGCGTACTCGATAAGCAACGATGAGTTTCTTTGAAAACTTACATTTTACACTAGTAATATAATAATATTATTTTAAATGGTTGTTAACATGTAGCCGTTGTATTGGTAGGAATGGATATAAATAACTAAAATATGATTATATATGTTTTTTAAATGTTTTTACATTTATCCAATAAAAGATAAAGGCTTAAAATACAGAAAGAATTCAATTTTAGGCATTTATACCCTAATTTTCGCTAAAGGTTCACTTATCACCTTTTGTTGGCGAACCATCATTAAATATAGTTTTGATCACTCTTATACATTATATTGGACCAAATAAAACACTTCTTTAGAATCGGGACATCAAAATTTACTTTGTGTAAATTTTTGGTATTTTTCCGATAAAGTTCATTTTTTAATAAATAGTGTAAAATGGTGTATTTTAATTCAAAACCTATTTTTAATCTAATTTATTAAGATGATTATATAATCTTTTGAATTTGTTTTTAAGTGAAATTAGAATATATTTTTACCATTTAATCCAATAGTGGTCGTCGGAATTAATTTCACTTTGAAATCGGACATAAACTAGTGTTAATCTTTTGATACTTATTGTTTCATAAAAACACGCTATTTGTCATGACAGCGGGAATTAATTATTAAATTAATTAATGTGACTTATATGTTTTGAATTTTTAAAAATATACTTCATTTTTGAATTCGGAATATCAAATATAGCTTAGGGTGACGTTTTGATATTTTTCTGAAAAACTTCAATTTTTGATGAATAGTGAAACCACTAAGTGGAACTTAAAAAACTGATTTTTCGTTTAAATGAAATTTTACCACTTCTGTGTTTTGAATTTCAAAAATATGACATATATGGTTTTCATTAAGTAGTAAAATGTGGTTCAATGGGATTAAAATAATTTTTTTGGTGAATAGTAACTTATTAAGTTTTTAATTGCGATTAGAGGTAATTAGTATAGTTTAAGGTAAAAATAATGTTTTAATAATATGAGATGAACTTGAAACATGTCCTATCCTCATTGTATGTGTCATGGCCGACAGAGACAATCCATTAGTCAACTTGGGGATCCCATGGAGCCACTTAGGTTGGGAAATGACATAAATAACTTTTTATTTAATATTAAAGTAAAAATGACACAAACATGAGATGTTTTACTAAAACAATTTTTACATGGGGTTATACAAGTCAGATTTTTGACTATAAATATTCATTAGAAATATAAAAATATTTCCAACATCATAATAGTTTTTTTATAATTTTTAGACATTAAATAATTTAAATTATTTATGACATAATGATGATGCAGTGATTATCTCATTAATAAAGGATTTAAATAAAATGGAATGATAATGTACAATCTATGACCTAAACATGTCAAAAACCTATTGGATGGGTGGATTTAGAACCCTTATGACCTTATACTCGAAACACATCAAATTGGGACCATTAAAATCCGAAACTCATTCTAGAATAATGTAACATTTCCTTACTTTCCAAGAGTGCCCCTCCTCTCCTCTTTCAAAAGGCCCCCACCTCTACCTCCATACCCACAATTCCAAAGCCTTTGTATAGGCCAAACACTGAACATTTTGTCTCTCCACATCCCTCTCTTACTCCTTGAAGCCTCACTTTGGGCATAAGTCTTCCCAAGGAATCCTTTGAGCTCAAACCAAACAGAGTTACCCGATTTTAAGGTAATGTCTTCACTTGATTCCTTTTGTTTTATTTTGCTTCTCCAACCCCCTAAACTCTTTTAATTAACTTCTTTTGTAAAAACTCCAGTATCTTAAATATACTAGGATGTTTTTATAAGATGTATTAGAGCTACACTTACACACACTTACATCTAATGGTTAAAGAACATACTGTTTCCGTGGATGGCGAATTTCTGCCTCCCAAAACGATGATTGTTCAACATTATTTTAACACCTTCAAAGGTGGACATTAAGATGAAACTATATTTATATATGATATATAATATGTTTATGTTTTCCTTAAGCTTCTGTATTTTTCTTTTTGGGCATACCATTATGGTTTCCATTATGGGTAAACGCGATATCTTCATTTAAGGAAGTGCGGACTACCGCCCCCTCAAAGTGATTTGATTCGTTAATACCATATGTGGGACGTATAGAGGATGAAGTTATGATATTATATATGATATTAAACTGGAATTATAATATACCTTTATATCATTATGATTCCATTCTATAAAATATGAAATAGAAATGAAAGTAGCGTTCATGCGTACGTACGGCTTACCATCTCCATGAACAGTGCATTTCATTTCTTATCCCCAAATGTAATGTACTATTATAAGTACATATTTATAATGAATATATATAATTTATGTTACATATAAATGATCAATATAATTCTGGAATTAAAATATACAGACCTCCCATTTAGTTTTAATTCCATTAATATGACAAAGAAATGAAAGTAGCGTTCATGTGTACGTACGGCTTACCGTCTCCATGAACGGTGCATTTCATTTCTTATCTCGAAATGATTATGTAATATTATAAACACATGTATATTATAGATATATATGATATATATGATATACAAATCATGAATATCATTCTGGATATAATGAACCATTGACCACACGAACAACATGTAATTGTAAGAAGTCCGCATTTGACTTAAGAACCAAATATCGACAAAACAAACATTATTAACTTAAATGATTACATAATGTTTATAACATGTCAATAATTGATATATAATGAATAATGAACTTGAAAAAGGTTCTTATGAAATTAGAAACTAACTCAAGTTTATTATTCTGGACGTTAAAGAACGATCGAGTCAAGTCGGACCCGAGGTACGAGATCCTACTCCTCTCTTTCTTTTTAAGTACGCTGATTATGTAATTCTTTTTAAATCTCATCTTTATTGTTATTGGGATGTTATTTTATATTACTCTTACTATAATTTTTTTTGTTCATATGATGAGAGACCCAATTTTCTCTCATCAATCCATTTTGGATGTTTTAAGTGGCGCCGTTAGGCTGCCGAGTTTTCGTAAGGGATTTATCATCTCACTTTTATTCCCGTGAGATTTATGCTACATTTCCCACAATTTCTTCTGAGTGGTTTATGTACTTCCCATTATTCTAATCTTTGTATAATATACATTCGTTTATGAGTATTTACATCAAAGATGTATTGACCTTATTTCATGGGGTGTATGTTTCAAAAGATACCCAAGTCGGTAAGGGAACCTTTCACCCTCCTCTTTTTAAAATACTTCTTTTGTTGGGTCTTTTAATTCACATATTGTTATGTTGGGATATGTTCTCATATATCCTTATTGATGTAAATTTTAAGTGATGAGATTCTTTTTTTTATCTCTCATCAACTCTTTTTCTGAATTTTGAAGTAACGCCATTAGGCTGTAAAATTTTTGCAAGGGAACTTTTTAACCCAAATTTGATTCTTAGGGATAAACTTTTACTCCTTGAATATGTCATTCTATGAATATGTGTGAATAACCTCTGGTCGTTTTACACTTAATATCCACTTATATTTGGTGTATTCGTTTGTCACACATAATTATGCAATTGGTTTATCCTTAAACCAAGGATACCGTCTTTGTAAGGGACTTCGTCTCAATTTCCTTTCATTGAGGCATATTCCGTTTTATACACAACTTTCTTTTATACGGTGTATAAACCCCTTTTACTTTTACTTTTATACAAAAGGAATATTTTTCTATGAAGCGTTTTACTAAATGACAAAAATGAAGGTTTTTTAACATACGCGGTGACAACGACCTTTTCCGCCGCCGCGAGTATTATTTGGTCTTTGGCTTCCTCAACAAGCCGTAATGTTTTTAAAATAAAATTAATACCATATACTCTTTTATGTATTTTGGTATTGAAAATGGTTTTGATAAAGGATTCTATTATGTCAATATATTTAAATGATATATTGTGATTGAAATGTGGAAATTTTATCATTCTTTTATATTGGTTTTATGTTTTATGATTTTATATTGGTACTTGGACATTTGACGGGTGGTTACGTGATAAACCATATGACGGGTGGTGTCATGAATTCCAGGATGGGTGGTTACCTAATAACCTCCAATGCATTGGGTATGGAAGTCGGCCGTATGGCTATTCCATTAAGTATGTCTGGAAGTTGGCCGTATGGCTATTCCATTAAGTGATATGTGTGGAAGTCGACCATATGGTTATTCCACTTAAGTATGTTTATGTCCCAAGTTACCCTTATATGTTATGTGTTCTTTATATGGGTTTTATGGTAATCCTTTAGTTACAAAAAGGTAAGTAATGATATTTTATTCAGTGACTAGTTTTTACTACTTCATGAAGGTGAATGTATTACTTTGATAAAGTTATACATGGTTTACTTGATGTTTGTAAAACTAACAATTTTCATTCTTTGTGTATCCCTTACTGAGCTTTTTATGCTCACCCCAAGTTTTTGTGAAATGCTTTTCACAGGACTTAATGTGGAATAGGGTCAAGGATGGGATCAAGGGACAGTCATGCTATATAAAACATGGAACTAGACATGTTTCTTTTTAAGAGTTTTTATTTTATTGAGTCTTAGTAGAAGTGTCTACTTTGTAATATTTTGAGATGTAATAGTTTTGTCCTAATTCTCTAAAACTATAAACCTGAAAAGATCCTCAATGTGAATTATTCATTTAATTCAATATTAAGTAATGTTTAAGGCTGGGGCCTTATATAACCTATATGAAGGATCATCACATATTATTTATAATTAATTTACTCATTTAAATAATTACCTTGTAATAAATTATTTATTTTTTGATGGAATTCAAATTCCTTATGTATCATACTATAATTTTATTATAGGATTAAATAGTACACTCCCTCTATTAGTGATCCGCACATGTTCCCTGAACCTCTAAACATTGTTGTAGGAATCTTAGAATTCTACAGTGATATATCTGAACACATGTGTTGTCAACCTTTTATCGCCATGATAATCACATGAAGATGGGTTATCTTTCATATCTCTAGAAACAATATTAGTGGTGTAGTATTTATATATGTTTTTATAGCATTCTTGGAGGGGGGGTCTCTCTAGTTCTTTAAGAAAATTCTCTCTGAATGTCATTGTGAATAGATAATTATAATAGTGACACCTTAAGAAAATAATATAATTGGGATTCTATAACTGAAGGGTTAGAAAATAATAAATTAAAAATCAACCCATTATTATTTCATTAATCCTTGTGGAACACTTTGATGATAATAATATTATTATTATTATTTATTCACATCCATAGAGCTATAAAATAAAATTAAACATTATTTATTTAAATTATATTTACTGTATATTATTTCTCATCGAACCGTTATTATCAGTTCACCATTCCACAAAATATTTATCAGACATTGAATAATGATAATTTATTTATTAAATATAAATAAATTCATTATTCTCCAACAAATAAATAAATATTATATTAACTAAATAAAAAATAAACATTTTTAAATATTCCTATTAGAAAATATTCCTTAATTTAACTTGTTAAGGATTATATGGGATCATGGAAACATTAATAATAATTAAACCACATGTGGTAAAATTATTTATTAAAATTTTTAAATAATAGGTAATATTATTATTTAACTGATATTATAGTCATAATTACTATGTAACCCTTTAGTCCACTTTCTCAAAAACATTAGGTGAAACAACTCAATATCTGAGGTTAGCATCTACCAAAATTCCAAAGAACCCATATATAAATAACTTGTTACCACAACGAAATAAAACCACATAAAAATACTTAGCATGTAATACAATCCCTTTATCATGTCGTGATATCTCTAATCAAATAGGATTCCTGCTGGTGTCATCAACCTATGTGCTCGATGTCTCTTTTATTGACATTATGGATATTGTACATTCCTAATGAACACTCTAGACATATATTTATTTTAGTTATTTCATTTAATAAAGGATCTTGAGATATCCACTTCTATTAAAGGATAGAAGATAAAAATACATTATTGTGTTATTCATTGATGAAGTTCTTGTTGTGATGCACCGAACGTATTCTACTTGACCACAAACATATATCACTCGAGTTTTCATCAATACATTAAATCATACAAATCATAATATTAATCTATATGAATATTAAATTATGTATTGAATATTTCATTAATAGTAACCACTATAAATTTATGTAGTCATAAAGTACATAGAATTTGGTTCTAGAGAACCAACTCCAATATACTCACACTTTCAATTGAACCAGCTGCTAGTAACCTTCAGTCTACAAGCACTCACATGAAACTCATGATTCTATTTAGGTAATTATTTTTTCAAGGGTACATCCACATTATAATCAATGGAAAATATTTTTACATTAAATTAACCCATCTGTGAAAATTTATTCATGAGAAGATACTTTTGTAGTATGTTATTTATCCATTCTTGTGACCTCAGATAATTTACTAGAGACACCACTGAAATGTTACCACAATACAATATGATTGTTTCTTCACTACTAGGTATCACATCAAGATACTGGATAGATTTTCATATCCACATTTCATCCTTGTCTACATGAGATAATGATATATACTTGGTATCTATTATAGAATCAGTGAAAACTGGCTTTTTTAAACTCATCCATCTTGTAGATCCTATATTGATACTGAATACGTATCCAAACTGTGACTTCATATCATACAAATCTGTTTTAAATCTAGAATTAGTATAACACATATTGATTATATCCTCATACCCTCTATACAAAATGAACATATCCTTAGTTCTTATTAGATACTTAAATATAAATAGTAGACCATTGTTATTCACAATAATCATCATGATATCTCCCTAATATGCTTAATGCATAGGAAACATCAAGTCTAGTACATAACAGTATATACATGATTGTCCATGTTATTGAATCATATAGGATATTACTCATTCTCTATTTCTACTATTTTTTCTAAGGACATATTTTCTTGTAAAATTGTACATCAGGTTACACTATAATTATTCCTCTATTTTATTATTTCATACTATATATATATAGAATATGTTTAATCTATGTATTTTTACTTCATCCAAGTAGCCTCCTGGATCTATCATTAATGGTCTTAATCCCTATAATTTAGGCTACTTCACATAGGTCATTTGTTGAAAAACACTTATTCATCCTATCCTTAATAGACAATATTACTAGTATTTAGTTTCCAATAATGAATATTTCAAACCACATGTACTAACTATATAGTTACAATGGTCCAACTAGAATTCTTGTAAATGCATGGATCACATACATTTTTAATGAAACCAAAATCTTTTATAACTTCATAGAATCAAATTTTCAATGAATTTGATGCTTACTTAAATCCATAAAAAGATCTCTATAACTTGAATATACATTTTTCCTCACATGGAGTCACAATCCCATATGGTTGTGTCACATAGACATATACCTGAATTTTTCAATTATGGAAAGTTGTTTTGAAATTAATCTACCAAATTCAAATGTTATTGTATCTAGCTATATCATGAAGAATTAGTCTAGATTTAAACATGGGAACTTATGAAAAGGATTTGTCATAATAAATCACTTGGTGTGGTTTTAACCCTTTATCCACATTCCTTGTTTCAGAGGTACTTAATTTACCTTTCATGTATACTTTTAACTTGAATACACATTTTCACTCAATAGGATTTCTATCAACTACTAGATTAACCAAACAACATGAATGGTTATGATACACATAATCCATTTCAAAATTCATAGAATCATTCAATATTATAACTTTTGAGATCTATATTACCACATTATATAATATAGGTTCATTATTGGGAACCAAAAATTAGTCACCATCTTCAGTGACCATAAAACTATATATATCTACTTCTCTTACCTCATTAGTTTTTATAGACTACTTATGTGTTTTCGGAACAAATTTTTCTAAAAGAACATGTAGAATATGTTTATGTAACGACTCTTGTGTATCTTGAGAATAAACTTCATCAATGTAATTTTTTCTACCACAATTTTTCTAGAGGATGTTCTCCCTGTCATAAGAGATGACTTGTCTTGGGGTAGTCACTTTATTTTTTGAGGGTTTGAATAGTTAGTACCACTTTGTTTCCTTGTGATTCCCTATAAAGATATTTTTTGTGGCTCAAGTTACTGGTCTGTTTCTAAATAAGTCCTTAACAAATGTATCGCAACCCCATACAAAAGTATGTGATAAAACATGATTCTTTCTACTCTATAGCTTAAGGGGAATTCTGTTATTTAGTTTATTTGGTACTGGGTTTAGTGTGTATTCCAATTTTTGTTATTAATTTCCTTAAAAGTATAATAGATTGTATGTATGAAATTTCACTAACAATACCATGTCTAGAACATTACATTCACTACATTCATTAATAACATTTCACTTTGGTGCGTATGTGGAGTGAGTTGAGATAGAATCCAAAAATCCATTAGAAATTTGACAATCTCTTAGTTACATTATTCTTTGCCATGATATTATTGAATATTCTTTATCTTCCTTCTAATTTATTTATCTACTTAATTCTCAAGTTATGTGAATTTCTTAAAGGG
Source organism: Viscum album (assembly GCA_963277665.1). Lineage (NCBI taxonomy): Eukaryota > Viridiplantae > Streptophyta > Magnoliopsida > Santalales > Viscaceae > Viscum > Viscum album. The sequence goes on from OY728151.1 coordinate 178,493,116, forward strand.
GTCATATGTATACCTCATCAAGCATACATAACCATATATACTCAAGTCATCATTAAATATTATGAAGTAAGAATATCCACTTATAGATTCTAATGGAAATGGTCCACCAACATCAGTGTGTATCAATCATAGAATCTATATGGTGCTTTCAAAATGTCCATATAATGGTGGTTTGCTCATTTGTTCTCTTAAATAAGAACATCATCATTCAATTGGTTTTATCTTATAATATTATAAATAACCATCTTGATAGATCTTTTTCAAACACATCTCATTTAAATTACTATGTAAATGAGGTTGTATCTTGGTGTTATATGTGTAATGAAAACATGGTTAAATATAAATTTCTAAAACATTGTATTTTTAATTTAATACTTAATGAACATTAATTATATGTTTCATAAAATAACATTTATTTCATTTATAAAATAGAATAAAAAATTTAAAAAATTTAAAAATTAGACTATCAAAATCTAATAAGGATATGGAAATTATGTTCTTGGTAAAATTAAATATATAATAAAAATATATTAAAACCAATGTAATTCTTATTTTCTGTGAAAGATTATAGTCTCAAATGGTCAAAGTAGTCATCCCCTCACTATTGTAATCTCATAAATCCACCTATACTTTGGAAACCTTTGAAAATATTATTGGTTTCTTCATTTTGATATAGAATTGATCACCAAAAGCTTTATATAATACCCAATGTGTATATATTTAAATATTACACTTGATAACGAATGCACCTATATCTTCCCATTTCTTCTGGGAGTGGTTCCCCTTCTACTATCCTTTTTTTCATGAGAAACACACTTATTGCATTCCCTTTCATTACCTCTTGATCATACACTTCCAATAATGACAATTCATAGGCGTTTTTTACTTTTTGTGATCATTGGGGACCTATTACATAATATTAATTTACTTATTGACTATAAGGTTTGTGGTTGTTTTCATACCCCATGTCATAGTAGACATGAAGACTCGGATTAAAATGTTTTAAAAGGATCTTCTCATTATTGATCATGTTATAATTGGAAATAATGCTAGAGATTGAATTGGGTGGTGGGGAAAGTATGATATCTGATTGTAACTCATCAAATAACATAATCCCTAATATATATAAAAATTTAATGAATCCAATAACATTATCTACATGAGGGCCGATCAGTTCTAAATCTGTATGCTTTTTGTAAACAGATCTTGGGCAATTTCATATCTCTCTTATCTCGCCTTCTCTTGATATAGATCCCAAAGGTTGTACATCATGTTATACACATCCATGTCACCATGTTGATTTAAATGATCATTGTTTATTGATAATAATAAGAAACATTGTAAATTTGTCGTGTCATTTAAATTTTTCCCATATAAATACAACTCTTCATCATTATCCACTTTATCAATTTCTTTAAGAATATATTCTTCTAGAACATAAAATCTTTCTTCATGGTCTATTAAACACGTTAGAACCACTTCCACTCTATGAAATGTGTGTTGGTGATGATTTTATCATTATAATGTATGAATTTTAGTGATACGTTTGAAGTTTTTTTTTTTTACAAATATGATAAACAAAATTTGATAATCTTAACTAATAAATAGTAGAAAAAATATATAATATTTTATTTATTAATCATTTACTATTTTTTTGAAACCAAATAGCCCTCACCATTGGATTTATAATATCTCTTTTCCAGGACATTCTAGTGGTCAATACCAATATTTACCTTATCAACAACCCAAATTTGGCTAGACATGACAATTTAAGGGTTTTAGGTAGGCACTACAAAGGCCAACTGCATTAAATGATAGTTCCATTATCAGTTGAGTGGAATCCCAAATACTAAAACTATCAAATTGGATTTCCCTATAATTTTCCTCTTATTTGTAGAAAGACCCCATTTGGAAATCAAATCTTGATATGAAAATAGTTAAGCAACCCAAAACATCACGTTTTTATTCCCTATCAATTGAAAGAACCTCGCCTATTGTTGGTATAATTCCTTGAACTATAGTTCTATTTTAACATACGTAGTGGAAGGATATACCGACATAATATATATTATTCATGGATTTACCTCTATCCCTATGTTTTCCACTTTAACATTGTTATATTATTATTAATATTAAGTTTATTTATATATGTGACTAACAATGGAATATAAAAAAATTATCCATGATTCAATTTATTTCTGTTCTATCTTGCATGTTTTTAAATTCATTAATTTATTTGATATTGAAAAAACAACCTAAATAAATCTACCATGCACATGATAACAAAAAAATAAAAAAAATTCATTACCATTAGATTTTACTAATGGTTAGTGTCACAACCCACCTTCACCAAAAGGAGGGAAGGGACAGCAGATTGCTAGACCCTTCATTCCTTAAGTTGAAGGAGAGATAATGACCCCCCAAGACCCGCCTCCAATAGGTCCCGAAGTGGCGACTAGCACCAAGGGTATAGAATCACACACAAGATGGAAGGCATTAACCTTTTTATTATAATAGGATCGAGAGATAAGATAGCAACCCCAACAACAGCAAAGATGAAAGTAAAGGTAAACCCAAAAGAAACCCATTCCCATATGCATGTTAACAGTAAATGATACAAGCCACAAAAACTCCAAAGGTAAGTACCATGAAAAAGAAAATGACAACAGCGAATTTCCCAAGGTCTAAGCTAGTGCTATCCCGCATGATCCCTAAAGACCTCATAGAAACCTGAAAGTAGTTTTATATATGTAGGGTGAGTATACAAGTATACTCAGTAGGGAAAACCAAAATATCTGGTGCACAAGTGGGGAAAACATTCTAATTCCTTGTGAGAAAAGAGAAACCAAAGCACCAAGCCAGCAAAACTATCCATCGAAGCCTCACCAAGGCACACTCCCCAACTAACTCAAGGAATGTAAAGTATAGTAATAGCACATCGATATTTGGGAACCCGTGCCACTTTCCCACTGGTTATTGAAGACATCCTACGTATCGAACCAATCCCGCCATTCTCACTATTCTCCCACTACCAAACCTTTCCCGTAAACACCTAGGCCATAACGTCACCATAGTCCCACTACCAAACCTCGCCCGCACACACCTGGTCTATAACCGCTATCCCGCCCGTAGACACCAGGGCCTCATCCCATAGACACTTTGGAAACAACTTTCCTGAAAACACCTGGGGAAACAACCACAACTACCCATTACAAAGATTCTTGGGCTAATAATAGACTTCAGGCCATCACATCCTACCAGAAGAGTCTTGGGCTATTCAGGAAAGGCAGCAGAATGAAGCTAATAACCATCCACACATAACAGTGTTGGGAAAAATACCCTGTCCATGAAATGGGGTGTTTGGTACTAAGTTCTCAACATGGGTGGGGCACGAATAAAAAACATAAAAAATACAATATATGTATAGGTAACAAGCACTCATCCCAACCTAGTGTCTCCAAAACCTAAGAAAAAACACCATCGTTACTATTCATTCATAAAGAAAAGAACAACACTCACGGCCAAGTCACAACTCATCCCCAAAAAACTAATTCCCCATTTAAACCATTCTTGTTTTTCATGTTCAAGTGATCCCATTTGGGTGAATTTTGCACTACTTGGACACTAACAAGAACAATCCCAAGCCAGAAAATAGAAACAACCAAACAACAATTTAAGCATTCACACCCAGTTCTCTTGTAGAGTTGCATCAAAAAAAAGGGATTAGTGATATCCCTAAAAGTACTGGAACCAAAGAGAACCTCACAAAAGGGATAATTGAGACCCCTTGAAGTACTGGAAACAAGGTAGACCCTGAGACATAGACCCATGTCCCCCAAAACCAAGAACCAATGATTTCTCAATAATAGAGGATCCCACCCGAGTTCGTGTCACAGTAGAGTAACCACACGCTTCAGACTCACAACTAAGAGGATCTCATCCTCACCCACATCATCCCATAGGAAAAAAACAGAACAAAACACCCACCACCAAAACAAATAATGGAAACTTCCAGGTTCAAGAACATCATTTGTTATTTTCTTCTTTCTGTTGGTTACATGGGTTGACCACACAAGGCTTTATGTTTGAAGGAAATCCATTTAATTCACTGAGTTCACGTGATTAAAAAATTTATATGTTACAACCATTTAATCATCACAGGAGACAAGAGTTTATTTGTGCACATAGAAGGACCACCAACTAATATGATTTTTAGTAGGTAGAAACCTGTACAATTTACAAAATAATGATTAAGGAAGAGGAGAAAACAGAACTGTGGCATGTCGATCATACCCCTCCCCTTTATTTTTAAAAAGTCTATTTGTTATCTTCATTAAGGTTCATTTTCATCCATTCCCCAGAAACCATAGAGTACCCACCCCAATTGATACACAGAAAGGGTACATGAAGGAAAAATCCCTACTTGGTTGATCAACAATCGATGTTTTTTTTCTCCGCGCGCCAAGAACAGGGGATGCGTGTCTTGCAGGGGAGGAAATTTGTGGACTCCAAGATGTGCAGAAGGCTCCAGTAGAGGCACACCACAATACACGAAAATAAGGACTCTAAGCGCGCCAGGAAGAAGAAGAAAAATCAACTGATATGAAAAAGGAGAACTCTAGCGGGAGATATAAAGAGGAGATCGGGATTTGGAATTTTGAATGCCTGGAAAAACGGATCATGATTTCCTATGCGGGTGGGAAGTTACACATGATGATATTAAGGTGTTATTTAATATCCCCCATCGGGGAGGCCTCTTGGTATTTTTAGGAATTAATTATGGGATTTAAAAATGTAAAATAATTAATTTATGTCAAAAGATACGTTACGGGATAGGAAAAGTCAGGTACTGGAAAAAAAGGAACAAAAGGACGCGAGGGGACATAGTGCCACCATCACGGTGTCACCCTCACGGTTCCACTGTCACGGTGCCACCATGACCAGTTCCACCATTATGGTGGAGCTGTTTTTTTGGTAATGTAATGTCCAGGGGGTCTGGGCCATTACAGTTAGTTTATCTAGTGTATGATAAACTATCCCTCGTCCTAGGGGGAAAACACCTTGAACCATAACATGGTTCATGTTATAGGTCTACCTGTCCACCAGTGTACCTCTTGGATCATTTTCTTATCAACTCAAGAATTAAACGACCGAAAATAACTTGTGTGTTTTTTCCATTATGTAATATTTTACTTACATGTAGGTGATGGTAACAAATTAATTGGTTATGTTGTTTTTATAAAAGAAAATAGGGGCATGTAGGATGTTACATAACAAGAGCAGGGATCAAACACATTCCATCGATTTAATTTAAAAATAAATTAAATGAAACCAATCCCATTCAATGTTCTATTTTATACTAAAAAACATCCACATTCATGTAAAAAATTACACATTTAATAAAAATAGCACTCAATTCCAATTGTTCACATTTAAGATAAATATCACCCGAATCAATTAATTATCTTCTTTAATTAATAAATTTTTTTATCTTAATCCTCAACCAAATTTTCTTGAGATTAACATCCCTTTTAATTGTAATATAATGAAATGTTTTTATTCGAAATTAATTGTGCAAAAATGTATGTTGGAGGCAACATAGTGAGTACCCATCCAAACAACTCAAGGTGTATTATATTTTTGTACTATTTAATCATGAAACATGTGGCATACATGAAGTAAAACATAATTTATTGTCCTATTCTATAAACTTAATGACCACATAGAACACATGATATTTACATCATTTGTCATGTTTCAATGTGTATAGACTAATTACTATATTGTGACTTATACATGGTTTAAAGTTAAGAACATTAGACTGAAATTAATTAGAAATTTAGTTTATATATATATATATATATATGTCTGTGAAACCTATTATATGCCATGTACTATCAACTTAATTTCTACAAGGAACACATGTTGATATGGTTTAACAAGTATAATAAATTAATTTTTCATTCTGTATAATTTGTTAATATAAATGGTGTGTATAATCTAGGTACCCATCATGTATATCTCTCACCATCTCTCTATGGTACATGCCTAGTGACTTAGTGTGTAATAATTTCATGGAAATCATGGAGTAAACATCATGTACATGGGATAAATGTAATGTTCTCTCCATCTTATATTATCACTGGTCAGGTAATCCTTATAAGAGAATACATGGAATGTCTTTGACTAATGGTTTACACATCATGTATGGATGTTACACACTATGTAGTCTATGTAACCATGTCCCATCTTGGATAGGTCAACTCCTGGGGTATTTAAATACAAAACTAATCTAATAAAGTGGCCTCTGTGGATGCACCTTTAGAGGATAAAGGTGGAGAATGGATGTATGCAAATTCTGGAAGGAGGGGTCACCACTCTCATGGCAAAGGTGGGCGCCTCCATTACCATAGCATGAGTATCCTCTCTAATACAGGTTAAAAATTTCCTACTATATTCCTTTTTTTTAATTCCTCTCAGGGACTCATTTTTTAATTCAATTAAAAGTCTTCTACGTCTCAACTTTATAAAAAAATTATTTGTGAATTAACCATAGGTATGAGGCATGTAATAATAGGCCGCATTGTGTATAATCTTACATTAACCATCCTGAATACTCTGCACCTCTATATGAATTCATAAAATTTACTTCACTCATAAGATAAATAAATTTTATTATATTTGTCATAATGAAGAGAAAGAATATCATATTTCATTATCTGAATTAAATAATGATTAAATTAAAATTGAAAAGTACAGATAAATGCAAAAATTTATCAATGGCCATTAAAAAATTATAAATAGGTCTACAACCTCTATTTTGTACCACATGAAGATTCCAACCATAGAAGAATCTCCATATGGGGAATGCCCAACTCCACTTTCTTTAATAATTAGTGATTAGTCCGAGACTTACAAGATGATAAATTCCATGATTAAAAAAATTTAATAAAACAGTAATGAATGATTAAACACGAGAATTAAGATATTGGATCGTCATGTATTATTTATAATTAATTTAAGAAATTAAATTATTACCTTAAAATTCATTAATTCTTCATTGATAGAGCTATCAACACCTCTACCACATACCTTCATTGTGTTCAAGGAATCATGTGTAGATTCCCTCCAATGGTGCTCCACACATGTTCCATGATCCTCTAAACATCACTATTGTAATATTTGTGTGCTACCATGGTAGATTTTCAGTGATGTGTTATTCACCTTTGATTTCCCTAATAATCACTTAAAGAATGATTTTAATTGATCTATATAGAATAATGATATTTTTAGATAGAGGATATCCCCATGTAATTGAGATTATTCTTCGATGGGGATATCACAGGGGATTTGAGAGAATTCTCTTCAACTATCATTATACATAAAAAATAAAAATGCCTTATGAAAATAATATAATAGGGTTTATATACCATTAGGGTTAGAAAATTGTAATTTTGAAAGACTTTATTTTTTATTTATCTAATCCTTGAAGAACTCCATGTCTATAACAATAATATTATTATTATTTCTTGACAAGTGCAAAGATAGTGAATTATGCTAAATATCGTTTATTTAAATAATATTTAATATATCCAAATTATTTCTCAATACCTGAATAATGAATATATAATTATTAAATAAATTTCAATTCATTATTCCCTAATAAATAAGAAATATTATATCCACTAAACAGAAATTAAATATTTATTAAATATTATGATTATACAAAAATTTACTCAAATATCTGGTGACAAAATATATGTGATAAATAAAACATCAATAACTATTAAGAAATTTTTAAGATTAATATTTATTTAAATTTTTAAATAAGTAATTATATTATTATTTAAAATACATTCTAGATACACTTCATGTGTAACCCTCTATGCCTTTTTCTCAGTGTCATTTGGCATGGAATCCCAGTGTCCCATGTTAGCATCTTGCAACACACCAAGGAACCCATAGAGAATGAATTAAAATCCACAATTACATAAAACCACCATAAAAATAATTATCATTTAATATAATGCAATTTTTATGATATTTATAATTATATAGGTTGCATTATGGTGCCCTCAACCTATGGGCTCAATGTCACATTCATTGAATGTCCCTAAATTGAACTTACCTTTAGAGCACCATGGCCATATATTTATTTAGGCTTGATAATTTCCGTCTAAGGGCCTATGATATCAACATACATTAAAGAACTAAGGGGGTAATCCTATGTCATATTATAGATTAATAAATTATTACTTGTGGCACAACCAACATATACTACTTCACCAAAAACATTTATAATCATGGTTTTTATCAAAACATAAATTTGCATGACTCGTAATATCCGTTAATACTATTCATAATGTCTATATACAATTACATATATATATAGATAGTAACACAAACAATGGAATATAAATTTGTGGATATATTACTAGAGGGTATTGTTCTCGTCATCTAATACATTAGAAATTACTAAGGACATAAATCATAATAAGGTGTCTCATAGTCATATGAGTCTCCATACCTAATAGACTATATCATTTGTGTCCCTAAAATTATTTCTTCAGGATATAGAAAATATATTTAAGAATACTATCGTGAATCATAAGGGTTCTCATTATAGAGGGAAACCATTATGGCCTTTCAATGTGATAGTTTCTCTTCGGATATTATCACATGCTAGGTTACATTGAAAAAAAATATGATGTTATATTGATATTATTAGTATTCAAAACATTGAATAAAGTTAATCGTAATGTACACTAAATTTGGTTCTAGGGAACCTCATTTGACAATTTAGTTATCATAATAACCAGTGTCTACATGGCTTCATGGAAATTAGAAAAAAAATTGAAATTTTAAATTGATGGGTGGATTTCATTTTAAACCGGGGTTCATTTTTAAAATATGAAGGTCAAGTCCCCTAAAAAGTGTCACTATAAACATGTAATGACAATCAAAAGGTATCTTAGGGGCATAGGAGATCCTCAGAAGGTGTGGAGGTGGATACTATAGTAAAGGTTACATCAAACCACTAGTCAGCTGGTAGCATCCATCATCTTCAACGTTGCTTCCATCATCTTTTCATTGGCCATTAAAGAAGTAATATATATATATTTTTCCACTTTTTTGAGGTTGAAACCCCTCCTCTACTATCATATATTTTGTTATGATGGGGTTAACTCCCCCCCTTCCTTATCTCTTTATCCTTAGGGTTGGTGGGGTTCTGGTGTGTTTTTCATGTTGATTGATGTTATGATTCAATATACCTCTATTGATGTCCTCATATATTCTTCATAAATTCATTTTAATCCTATATAGATATTGGGTTTTTATTCCACTGAATTATAGTGGAATCATATATACGTCATGGGGATTTTTCCTGACATTCATAAAGGTGGCCCTATGACAATGTCTACCCACTATCGCATGACATTTTGATGGTGATAAGAAGCTACTTTTTTAAAGTTTGAAACTTATTTTAAATTAAATTGATAGTTAAATCCTTATAATATATTGGGGGTCTTACTTCTCTTACATATTAGATGCCTCAAGGTATCTTCTTCCTCCAGAAATGTGTTGTTATGATGAGGTACATCACGATTTGGTTGCATCAATATTTTTCATAAAATAGTTATGTTAAAGTAATAATTAATTTTTCTCCATGTTTGAGTTCATTGGACCTAGTTATGTTCTAGATTACATCAGGGGTAGGTGGAATGTTTTTGGTCATAGTTATTATAAGACAAGTTCTAAAAATGGGATTTTCATGTTTAAGAATAATTGAATAATGTTTTAAATTTAAACTTAATTGTTCAAATAAGTTTGATAATTAGTTATTAATGATTTATAATTAGTTTTTGGATTTTTATTGTATGAGAAAGGGGATATGAATTTTGGATGATGTCTAGGTGGACTTGAAGAGCCTCATCAAGATATGTTGTGCAACATTGAAATGTGATTCACCTAAATTTATAATTTTTCATCCATATGCATATATGATATGGTTATATGTGTTTACATGTATCAATGTGGAATATTTGGATTCACCACATTTGGTAGTGGGAATCTTTAAAATGACAAATTTTTAGTAAAAATTAAAACCTTTGACTACATTTCATAAGATTACAAGTGCCATGATAGACCCTCATGCACTGGTTGGATTCCTTAACCGCTAATAGATGAGTATATAAATTGAATCACGAGCATTATTATATGATAACACCATGAGATGTGGAATTTTAATAAAATTAAATAATGGACACATACAGGTCATCGAGTAAGATCCCCTATTCACCTACTGAAAGGAACATGTTGGACATAGTTTTTTCAGCTCTAATAGGTCTTAGTTGACCATCAATAGGTTCCTTGAGAAACATCCATATGATGAAAGGTGTTAGACACGACATCTTATTCCATATAGGCTTTGATTAACCTTTAGATTATCTAGATTCATTGGTGTCATTGATATAACCATGGAGAAAGTGTTCCTCCTGGAAAAGTACGTGATTACATGGGTGGTTAGACCATATAGAGATTGGAGAATAAGTCAAGTGATCATAATGAAATTGGATATCTTGGGAAGGGGATGGTCTTAAGGCTATATCACTATTGTGACATTCGGGGGAAGCTAGGAAGACATTGATGAGATGTAGGGGAATCTTGTAGGTTCCCTTGTGACTTGTGGCCCAAATAAGGGGGTGAATATTGGAACATGTAGATTAGGTAGTGGGTGTACATTACAACCCATATAGAAGACTTGATCCTAAGGGGCTGTGGTTTGTGGTGATGAGTTTAGGCATTTGGAAAACCCTTCCTTATAAATATTATTTCTCCTATTTACATTTAAAGAAACTAATTCTTCCCAAATTTGATTCATGGGTCCCAAACTATGGTCCTAATGTGATGTGATGTTATTGTTTGGGATGACCAAATGTAACACCTTGATTTTTTATGAATTAATTTTTCCAAATAAATTTAATTTATTTTTTTTCCTTTCATTATAGGTAGCCCCAAGATAAGCTAGTGTTGCCCACAAAAATAGGATTTCATGCATTATAAATGAAACTATGATTTATAAAAACCATGATATATTATTAATAGTGTTTTTTAAACACACCAGTTATAAACTACACATTAATAATAGTGATCATAATTATATTAACTAATTATTAAATATTTATTTTAATGGATTATTTAAAAAAGAAAACATATTTATAATAAATGTAATTCCCTTTTGGTAAAGTCTGTATATGTTTTGAAAATAATATTTTCTCAAAAAATAATTTTCAATTTTTTATTAGAACAATAATAAAATTCATTTTTTCATAATTTTAGAAAATTATCATTATACTATTAAATTCATTTTTTATAAAAATTTGAAAATTATCATAGGGTGAAATGTTATAATTATTATGAAAATGTTCATTTAATTAATTAATAGTGAAAAATAATTAATTTTAATTGAAAACAAACATTTCATTTAATTTATTTTTAAAGTTTAATTATATTTTAAATTGGTTTTAAGGTATCATTAGTTAAATTATATATAAGTTAATAACAAAATTCATTGGAATGAATCTCATTTTTGGATTTTGATATAAAACTTTATAAACATTTGGACGTTATATCTTTTAAAACACAATTTCTTTCACATCTGTAGGATTAATTTTAAATTACATCTCTACACTTATATTAAATAATTTTTAGAAAATATAATCCATATTTATATTCTATCATGACTTGGATCAACGAGGCTAGAGCCACAACTACCCCAAGCCCACATCCAATAGGCCAAGGGTTGGCGTCTAGTGCCAAGTAGCCATATGACACAAATGGGAGGCCTTAGACTAAAGTTCCTGAATGAATTCCTCCACATAAATCTCCATGAAATCGTGAAGAGATAATATAAATTGGAAAACAATCAATAATAATTCATCCCATAACCAGTGTACATCATGAGCATTGAAAGAATAAAAGGAAAAAATGCAATCCCACCAAATAGTGTAAAATCATCCCAAAATCATAGATGTATGGGATCACTGTAAAATGGTACTTTCTAAAAGCTCCTTGGCCATGCACTATAAAACACCTCAATCGGTCTAGTTCACTATGGTCCGCCTGTATCGGGTCCTCTGAGGACTCCACTAAAAGGCTCGTCGTCTACACAATACACAACATTTATGGGAAAATATTTTATATGGGTGAGTATAACAATAACCTTTAGCTACCCCAAATACCCTAAATGAAATGGAAAAAGTAGAAATAAATAATCCACTCAACCCATCCATAGTTAACCCATACAAGAGAGAAAATCTAACTCATTCAATCCTTGTCTATACATGACTTGTAATCTCTATCCATGTTGATTGTCAACTAAGATGTGTTAAAAATCCATAAGGAAACCCAGACTATCTCAAATATATTTGACACTAAATCCTAGTCTCACGAGGTCCCAACAATAACAAGACATGTGATCTTACACAAGGGTCAATGGAAACACTCATCTAGGAGAACACACTCTATGAATCCTAACACCCTAGATAAAACTCTTCTAAGAGTTACACTCCATCAGAAACAAATATGTCATCCCTGATGGCCCATATGAGAGATACCACTCCATTGGGTATCACAATGAATATTAAAAATCCTTTCCATCCCGGGTGGTATACATCCAAGAGGAAATGCTCATTGGATATCAACACAAAGAAAGTCATGATAGAACCTAGTGGATATAAATACAATGATAGGGGATCAAACCCATCCCTGATGGGGGATTCCTCTAACCCTACTAGAACAAAAAATGGTCTCATCACTCATAGAGGGGATCACTCCCAGAACTTTTGGTGGGCACCATGTACTTATTCTGGAACAATGAGGACAACATTTAATTAGATATGGGATCAGACACAGGACTACTTGGGGCACCATGAACCCAATACAGTGACCCAAAAGATCTCACTCAGATAGATGATCGCACCCATAACCACTACGGGACACCACAAACCCATTAATACATATCAATTATCATATCACTCAGATGTTGTTTTTCTACCCATGTAGTGTTGGTCACGATGATTCCACAAACCCAATCTAGTATAACTCACAATGTAGGGGATCATACTTCTGATGATACCAAAAACCCCATGGAAACCATATCTTGAGTATGGAATTATACTCTCAAAGATTTCACAACCCCAAATGAAACGTCATGGTATGTAGGGAATCATATAACTGAAAATTCTACTAACCCTAGTAGGCTATACTACTCGATAGGCTATCATCACCTGTATAGTATTGGTCATGATGATGAAATAAACCCAATATAAGAAAAATGATATGATAGAGGATCCCACCCTAGCCTCCCTATAAGGATACTCCAACTCTATCCAAGCTCATACTATCGAGTGGATCAGGATCCTATTCTAAGGAAACAATGGCACAGTGTACCCTCATAGGGTTAGACCAAGGGGATCACTAAAAAACTGATTTATCAAACCATAACCATCATTTCACATCATAAAAAAACCACAGGTATAGGACTTGTGCCCCAATAATAGAGTAGAACTGCTCTAATTTCTTACTGAGTCTAGGGGACCCAATTTTTGATACAATAGAAAATGGTACCAACCCAGGCATCACTCTAGTGATCAACCTTGATCACTACTCACAAACTAAAATCGCTATTATAGCATCATTATTAAATCATGAAACATCATATCTCATGACCTACCATGAATGCTACCACCATAATCTATGTTGAAAACTTCTCAGGATATTCTACTCGCAATCTTGAATCTGAGCCCCGAAGTATATATTATAGGAGGAAGTATCCTATTATAGTACACAATGTTTTATAGGGTCCACATGGTTTGTGACCTAACTTGAACAATTTTTCATTCCCAATACTACACAAATATTCTACACAGTTGATCTTACATAACGTGTACATGGTATACAAGACATGTATCACCTCACTGGGTCCCCTGGTAGTGTATTTACCCACATTCATCAACCAACTGTTTATTTCACACAACATGTGTGCCTGGTACATGGAATGTCTTAGCTAACTGATCTGTAGGCCATGTCATCAACTTGTGTTTGTATACTTCACCTCTTGTCAATTTCTCTAACCATGTACTTCTACATGGAAATGTCCATTGACACGACTAACCTTGTCGTTTCCCATGGCCCCATGATAATACCTTACTACACAAAGTTCTCCCCAGTACATATCATGTAGTCCCAAAAATATTATCTTCCCCCAACAAAAAAATAAATGGGGTGTGAAATTACACTACACATTTTGTTACCAGGAATAATGAATGAAAATTCCCATGAGCCCCCGAAATTACCTTTGTTTACCCCAAAACCTACAGATCGGCCCCATGGGATCTATTGTAGTCGTAAAAGGGATCTAAAGACATAAAAACAAATATAAATGGAAATTAGGACTAATGAACAATATTAATAACTAATATTGAAATAGAGAATGTTTACGGTTAGATTCATGCTCTGAAAAAACTACACCATGATCCGAGAGAAATCGCCATCAAGATCAGAGTTCAGTGGCACCCTATCCCCTTTGTTTCTCTTTGGTTCATTTGTCACTCCAAAGGGTGGGATGTCCTCCTCTATTCCATGCACATACAAGGAAGAAGAGGTATTTATTTATTTTTTATTAAATCAATGTCATCAATTTAACACCCTGCCAAAATTCCTCTGACCCAGGACATTACACTAAAAAATTGCTTATTGCACCTATTGTAAAAACCACATTCTCAGCTCAACTGTGGCCTCAGATTTACAATTTGAGACTCCACTCATGATTTATTACATGTTTATAAATAAATTTTGTTTGAGTGATAAAATATATTTAATATTTTTAATATCACTCCACCGAGTCACTCCGGGTATCAGAATCCTACCCCGACTTGGTGCCTGTATTTGAAAATATTTCTAGAAATATTTCAAAGTATTTTAGAGAAAAACATGACTCATTATGTTTTCCCCAGCTTAGTTATTTTTTCTATTAAAAGAGAAATCCAATGGAGAAGGAGAAAAACTAAGCACTCTACTGTGTTTCTCATGCTAGTGAGTTCACCAAGGGTTCTTATGCTCCCTAAAATCTTGTACTCAATGGAACCTTAAGGCTAGCACACCCACCATCCAACTCAACTAGGTGGACTTCATATAATAAATATGGAACATGTATCCACATCTATGAGTGGTGGAAAACACCAAGAACCAGACTCATTTGTAGTCATAAGGTCTATAAATGCACTACGTCGGTAACATGACATCGATAGTAAAGAAATCCCAAACGTATAATCTACACTTTGATGAACTGCACCATGACCCCCTCAATAATCTCTCATAAAAATCTGATGTCAAGTATACAGGGAACTACTACAAAACACTCCTCTTACAATGCTAGAATTTAGTTGTGCTAGAGAAATGCACAAATAATGTTCTTCTTTATCAATACTAAAATAAGTGCTGATTAAGGGAGACATTTATTAACACTTTATTTTAGAACTGATAAAGGTCCACAGTGAAATGAAATAATTAAACAATTAAAAAAATTAACAATTTCATCTATTAAGAAATTGTTGTAAAAAATGAATAAATAGAATATACATATATATATATACATATATATATATATTAGAAATTAGTTAATATTATATATTAAATTTATAGATATGTAAAATTGAAAAAAAAATTAATTAAACAAACCAAAATTTTAAATGAGTAAATTAAGAAATATATTAAACATTTTATTAATTTAATAATTATTGATAAAAATGAATAAACGTAATATAAATACATATAGATTATATATATTAATAAATATTATATATTAAATATAGATATATATAATGAATATATTGTAATAATTATATAAAAGATAAAAAATTAATAAATTAATAACTTATTAATGAAATAATTAACAATAAAAATGAATAAGTATGATATATAGTGATATATATATTAATTATAAATAGCTATAAAATATATATATAAAATATATATAAATATATAATGAATAAGAAGTTAATTAAAAACATATTAATGGCTTATTCATTTTAAATGTTATTTGATTTGTCTATATAACATATATAAAATGCTGTGTGTTACATTGATTTGACATACATAAATATATATATGGTTGTGTGTGTGTGTGTAATTAATGCATTTTCATATACAAACACACACACAAATATATTTACACAATATATATAAACACATAAACCTAATATTTATGTAATCTATTCAAATTTATTATATTTTACAATTTTCATTATAATATGATACATTAAATAGGTTTTGATTTTCATCATTAAATTTTTTTTATTTATTTTGAGAATTATTACAGTTAGGGTATTCATTTTTAATATTTTTTTAAAAATTTTACTTTATTTTTTTATTTGATAATTTTCTATTATTTATTTATATTTATTTATTTACTATGTTTTAGTATTTTCAATACACATATATAGATATTTTTAAAAATTTATATTTATTTAACGAAACTTATCAATTTTTTCAATATTTTGAAGGTTTTCACATTTTGGATTATTTAATTTCCCTCATTTTTAAAATGTTTGTATTTAAGATTATATATGCAACAATAATGTAATAAATATATTTATAAATAATTTTATTAATAAATATATATTTACTATATATAAAAATTTATTTATTTATAATTATTATAAGTGAATAATTACTATTTTTAAATAATTTTATATGTAATTATAAACAAATAATTATATATATTTAAATAATTATAAAATGATAATAAATTTATTCAACTAATTATAATTATAATCCCTTTTATCAGTGCTAAACTTTTAGGGTTGAGAAAAGGAAAATTTATCAGTGCTAAAAATTGCTATTAAAAATATTGTTACCAAAGTTAAAACATTAACACTGATAAAGATGTATTTCATCAGTGAATTTTTATCACTAATAAAAATCCATTTTATCAGTTCTTATCAATTTAACACTGATAAAATGGATCTTTATTTGCGCTTTTCTGAAAGTGTGGTTTAAAGTGTCCCTGGTCTATTTAAAAGAACCATAACCACGACTCAGTCCCTCAATATTCTAAAAAATTCTCAAAACTCCTAGATTGCTGGTGTGACTCCTCTATACGAATCAAGGATACAGTCCAATGTATGCTATTTTCTACTTTTCCTCTATAATTGTATGATTTTTTGGGATATGTGTTTTGAGTTTTAGCACTATTCTTACCCATGTAGAACCCATCATCTCATCTCTTCACCACAGAAATAAAACTAGTGGTTCTATTTCATCCTTTTCCTTTATAGATAATTTTTTGGAATAAAGATAATGATGTTTTAATATGGTAACGTCATCCAACATTTGTATGGGCCTATATAGATAAATATAATAGAATTTTCACAACACACTATTGTAAGGGTATTGTTATATATATCCCTTCACATTGATACAAGACATTAGTAATCAATAAGTGTGTTTGAGGTGATGTGTTGAACTGAATTGGGAATTATTTAGGTATAGTAGGTCAAAAATGTTAAAAATTGAGTTAGGGTAAAACTAGGGATATTTGTATTTATTATATCCAAAAGAAATAAATTTACTTACCTAATAAGTAATCAATAAATATGCCCGGATAGCATAATTATGTTGGATACGTGAGTTACCATATAAATTCCAGGTTCTTTTTTGTTTTTTTCCTTGACCAATCTTCTCTAGTCTCATGGCTATTATTTAGGATTTGATAGGTATTAATTGGTAAGAATATATAAAATTTAATGTTCTTATGTGTATTTATTTTATTTTTTTTTCTATAATCAATTATTAATTTTTATTAAAAGAAACATGAATAATAAATGAAGAGAATATTCTTATTTACTTATTAGTGGCGATTAGGTTTATATAACTTATTAATTGAATAATTTTATTTAGTAACCCCATTTATAGATACTATTATTTAGTTGTTTCATACATATATTCAAAAAAAATATTCTAACCACTTTTAAATTATATTTAATGTATGAAAATATTTATTAAAAATGAAATAAATGAGAGAGAGGGGTAGGGGTCACATTTAATATATATTATTTTGTTCCTATTTGTGAAAGATTATTGTTTTTCATAAGGGGAAAATTATTTGAATCTCTAAATTAATATAGAATATGTAACCAATATAAACCCTAGATATCCATAAGGAAGAGCCAATGAAAATCCTTAGTATTCTAGAACTTATATTGATCCTCATGTACTTGAGGTAATTGAATATCTAAATCAAGTAATTTAGTATAATTTTCAAGGGTGGGACCAAATAGTTTTGATGGTTCCTCTATGATTTTATGGTAATAAATCATTATAATAAATTTAGGATTCTATTTTGTATATTAATTTTATTTTTAAGTGTAAAAAAATCTAGATCAATAATAACACTAATTTGAAAAATTAACACTTTAAAGGTATGTATATTATTAGGGGATCTTATGGGGGACTAAAAAAATTCCAAAATTTGAAGCTGAGGAATCTTTTAGTAGACCGAATTGTTGTAGAATGTATGTGGGGTGAAATTCAATTAATAAAAACCATTTGAGTGGATGTATTCTAATTCTTATTCAATTAAGGATACTTTTTCAGTTATTCCATAAATGTAGGTTTCTAGGACACAATAATCCTTATTTCCTATTTTATGTGGAACATGTCTCTCGGTGTGGTGATTTAGGGAACCTCCAATGGTCCTTTTAAGAAATTCCTTCTAGTTAGGGTCATTACATATGATTGGTAGATTATTTATGGATGATTATCCTATTGATTATGGTGGAAAGGGTTCTACTATAGTGATAGGTACAGTCCTAGTATATTATACTCTTTTCAATGGTCTAAGGACACATAAGCTTCCTATTTTTTAGTTATAAGTATCATCTATTTCATCTAGTATTGAGATTAGAACTTATTCATAATTTTGTTTTTATCAATATTCTCTATAAGTAAATATGTGGAAAAAGAATAATTAGTGTCAATTTTATTTATAGTTATCTTATGTATCTCTCTCTCCCTTACCAATACCTACACAATGCCACCCCTACTCTATGATATCATTTTAGCTTCATACGAGACCATTTCGTACTGTATCTCTATTCACTATTGTGAAAGAATCGCACAACACATAATTGTCATAACCAACATAAAAGACTTTTCATAAAAAGGGACAATGGGGTTCACAAATAAGGTTGTGTAAATAATGATTAATTTTGTTATGATGGATATAGAATACAATACACTTTATGCATAAAAGTACACAATTTCATTCATCTTATATGAAAATGTTACTTTCTTAATCAAAGATATAATACTTCAACACTACATTACAACTAACCGTCACTAACTTTATTTAATCTATCATGAGATGCTTGATTTATTTATATATCTTGATGAAGGATTGTACTCCCTATTTCAAACTAGCCTCCCCCCTATCATTTTTGTTCCAAAGTTCCTTGATGACATACATCCTTCACAAATAGTATTCATAAATCATCATCAAATCCACTAACATGGCTTTGAATACCGTATATACAAACTCATTCATTATCTCTTTCATCCTTTCATCCTCAAAATTTACTACTTCCTTGAAACACAAAATATAAGATTGAAAAATTAATCAAAATATAATGAGTTATTTTTTTTTGGTTTCTTGATATGAATTTTTTTATATGAGTCACTCAGTTACTTTTTACAAAACATCATCAAAAATTACTTTTATTTATATTATTCTCACATTGAATCCTATTAGAACTACACAATTAAGCATACTTGGATAAGAATACTACTATGATGAGTCATATAGTCTAACTCTTGAAGGTATTCCTCCCATAATGGTTAGAGTTATCTGGCCCATGTTTTGGCTTCATCTTCAAGAAAATTTCTCTTAGAAGCATGGATAATATTCTAGTTTTCATTCTATCCCATTTTCCACACATCAATACCACCACAATTTTGGGTATTCTCTAAGACCTAAAAAACATTTTAGATGAAGTCAAAAAAAATCAATTGTTTTGAGTGGAAGTAAATGACTACATGTTGATTTTATGTTGATTTTAATGTTCATTCCTTCATTTATTAATGTAATACGTTAGAATCTACAATTAAAATATAATTTTAGTTAATTTTTAACCTCAATGTAAACTCTATTTTCATCTCACAAATAATTATTATTGCATTTTGCTGACTAAGATTCATCCCCCTTCTCTTCTATGTTTCTTGAACTAGTCTAAGTAGTAGTCATCAAAAATGATCAAGGGATGACTTTTGGTTAGATTATTTCAACAAATATAAGTGGATGTCCACAAAATATGGGAGATAAATTCCAAACCAAAAAATGCAATTACAACTATTTGGTAGGTATGTCATCATGGAACATTAGAAACAAAATGATGGGAGGAAGTCTAGTTTGAAAGAGGGAATCCAATCCATCATCAAGAGATGTAAAACAATAAATGTATAAGGATGGAATAAATAAAGGTAATGAAGGTTAGTTGTTCAACAATATTCATATATTATATCTTTGTTCAAGACAGTAACAATTTTCATGCCATATTCATGTAATTGTGGACTTCTATTCACGGAGTATGTTGTATTGTTGTTATTTAAGAAAATTTAAATTTTTGAATACTCATGTATATAATGTCTTATGTATATGATGATGTTCCCAATGTTGTTGAAGAACATATTGTTGATGATAAAACATCAGAATTATTAGGGGATCAATAATATGTTGATGAAAAAAAAACAATAATGTAGCAACATAGTGGCGAATAGGACTATCAAGGGAAGAAGTTAGAGTATAAATTTGTGGTTGGTTGGAATCAGCGTGGTCAATATATTTAACCTAATAGGTCAATGCCCATTATTTATATTGGGGTCACCATAAGTACAAATGGGCTAATTGATATTGATTAATGGTGTTTCGTCCATCTTATAATGGAGGAAATCCTCTGAAAAGATATAATGGTAATGTTGCAATATAATTTCTCTATTTTACTGAAAAATTATATAATTAAATATGGATTAAATTTTTATTATTGCATGAATAAGTTATTTATTATAAAAATAATTTCATAATAAATAAGTCTTAATTCCTTCTATAAAATCCAATAGAGGCTTCTGGGGTCTTCTTATGAACATCTTAGGGGTGTTGAGGGGAAAATAAAGCCCCCTCCCACCACTTAGTTATTCATGTATTATAAATAAGGAAACATGGACTTATTTCATCAATCATTGAAATGGGAAATCATTTAATGTGAATTGTAGTCAATAATATCTTATTTTATATTGTTTATTTTATCCAACTTGATTCAAAATTGTTAATCTATGAAATAATAAAAGAGTGTTAAAAATTAAGAAATTGCATCAAAACCATCATACCCCTATCACTACAAAATAATGGGGTAGGATTCATTAGATAAGAAACTGGTATGTATTTTAAATCAATAATAAATGTTTAATTATGTGATATGAATCAACATATTATTCTTTTTTTAATATACATATTGATGAATCAAAATCTAAATCCACTTCCATGACACATTATGACTTATTAAAGAAGTCTCGCGTAAATAATAAGAGTAAATTAGTCTATGAAAATCAAAAAATAGTATGGGAATCATGTATAAGTAAGACATATTTGTAATATTTTATGATTTATAAAAATTTTACATAAAAATATCTATTATTATTCATATTTATTTATATTGTTTAGACACAAGAATCAACAATTAGTGTTCTATATGAAAAGGTACTTTCACTAGCATTGAGGTAGCCTATAAAATATGGATGTGTTAGAGGATTAGGTTTTGGATTCTCTCTCATAACATATTTCAAGAAGATTAATCCAAATTATGATAAATATAATATAGTTAGATTATTTTATACAAAAATAGGATCACTATAAGATATTATTTTACAGACTAGTTTGGAAGACCAAGGTATAAGAAAGGATAAAAGAAAACTAGTGGTGGAACAAAAATCTGCACATCAAAAAAATGATCCCATTGGATTTGAGGCTAGTCACTCCCCCAACCACATACCTTAACTAGGGTAATAAATTTTTTCATTACTCATTCTCTTAAATTTGAATCAAATAACTTCTAATATCTTTATATTACTAAAATTATGTTGGCTATAGTTGTATGTGATTTGTATTTATCGACACCCACATATATCTGTGTTGAAATAGTTACGATGAATAATATCACATGATACTAGATAAAAAATCAAGACCTCCCAAAATATCATACAGAAGTGGAGATTGAGGTAGAATATGAGTCTACTAGTGATTTTCTTGTTCCACTTGATGGTCTGAATATTATTATGGTCAAAGATTCTATTGGAACTTTCATAGCACGGTCATATAATATTATAAATACGTATGAGGTATGTCCTGAACAAATTTTTTCATATGAAAAACATGTAATAGTTTATGATAAAAAGAACTGAAGTGAGGTATTATATTATAAATGTATAAATACGTGGGGAAATAAAAGGATGAATTAAGACAATACAATAAGTAGACCAACAAAATAAAATGACCTTCTGAGAGTACCATCTCCCCGCAAGTTCAAGAGAAACATTTATTATAATTACAACTTCAAAAAGAGACCACATTTGAAGATAAAAGTATGTCTTACATTGAATATGAAGTAAAAAATATATGGATATTCCTCCAGAGATGTAATTGGTCTCTAGAGTCTAACTGAGATTCTCAAGCATGAATAACTAGGATTCTTAGTTGTTAATACATTCATGAGATACATTTTCATAAAAATTATATCCAAATAGTGAGCTAATATGTTTATTAAAGTTAATAATTATTTATATTTTGTACATTAATTTATATCACAACTATATAAAGGGAATATTTTTTGAACCATTATTTGGATTCATTAATCTACGTATCTTTTCTATATCAAAACATACATTGAATGAGGAAGAAATAAATAATAAAAAATTTATGTTACTGAAAGAGTTTAGCAAAAATGAATCATATAATAGACTCTTTTTGATTCCTATAATAAAATGGTAAAACTCTAAAATATAATAACATTAAATATATTTTTTATTTTTCCATTACTTAATTATTTTTGGTTTTTTAGGACACACAGGATGCTTATAGTAGTCAATATAGACACCCCAAATATTAAGTTTTTAGATAAAATGTATTGATATTCAAGAAACTGACCACACATGATGTGTATTTTGAATATGTAATAAACAACAATCAATATTTTATATATAAACATAAAATAATATGTTTAGTTAGTGTTTTAACTATGATTTTGTTATGATAGGGTGGTTTCTCAATATAGGCTAGATCATAGAATAATATCACGGTCACAATGGATAAAGCCTATGGATTACTACAAATGGAAAAAAATTAAGGTATATATAGAAATCTTTAACAATGAAACCATTTAAATACAATTTACATATTTTGGTCAATGTTTATATAGTGTCTAAAATAAGATAATGACACCAATTATGGATATTATATTTTTAAATTTATGAGAGAAATCATGAAATATTAAAATACTAGCATCCCTCAGTAGGTAATTTCTTAATTTAATTATAATTTCAATAAATATATTTCATAATCATTTTTTCTTTATTTTCTAAATACTATAAAGACTGTCGATAACCTAGTTACTCAGAATAACAAATCAATTTGTTTAGAGATGAGTGGGTAGCATACTTTTGGTCAGAATGAATGTCGACAATAAATTTAGATGATTACTTATAATTTTTGTGATCTTGTACGAGTTATGACCTTCGAATGACATTGGGGTGTGAATCATTAGTGTCTGAATAATTATATATTATTTTTTATCTCATTCTCAAGGAGAATTATAATGAAAGAAGTAAATTTGTTTAGAAGTGTTGACCTGAAAATAATAAAATTTTTGGGAAATCAAATAGGTGGAGGTGGAGGTAGTGATGAAGACAAAGGCGGAGGTAGAAGCCTAGTTAGAGACTGAATCGGAGTCGGAGACTGATGTGGAGGAGCAGGCAGAAGCAAAGACCAAGGTAAAGATCGAGGTGAAGGAGGATAGTCAGCATTGTCTAAAAATTTTGGTCAATAAAGTATATTGGGGATCATACAATGGTTGATTTTGAGAACAATAGTTTAAAATTGCACACAACACCTATCACTTAAGATAAGAGCCATTGTGCAAGTGTTTCAGGCGATTTATTAAACTAATTCCTTTCACCTCTTATCATTATAATTTGGTACAAAGACTCATAATTCATTTTTGATATGTATAAATAATTTTCATTTCAAACCCATGTATGATTCCACCAGTATGGCACAAAATTCCTGTTTCATTTTAAAATGACATTTTAGGAAAAAAACACAAGTCACATACTCAATACATAGTAAACAAATTCTAATTATTTTTATACTTTTGGAAAATGATCCATGAGTCATTTGGGATGTGTAGAATTCATATTCACCACAATCTAAAACATGGTGTGATCGTTATGACTCCAATTGCATCTTCTTATTCAAATTGACTTTAATTTTATTGAAAAAACAACTAACATACTCAAAACTGATCAAATAGTGTATGATTATTTTATTACTTTAGTAAAACAATCCATAAGTAATTTTTATTGTGTGGTCATCATCCACACCTCAATCCAACACACGGTGTGACCAGTATGACTTCATGTGTCCGTTATCATTTTAAAATTGACATTCTAATACAAAAAATTGTCACTCACTTAAAACTACGAAAATGTTCTCATATAGCCTTGATAAATTCTAAAAAAATTTCTTAATTCATTTGTGACTTTTATGAATAATTATCATATAAAAATCTCACATGATGCCACCTGTATGAATCAAAGTGCATGTTTCCAGTTTAAAATGATATTTTAGTAAAATAACATAAGTAGCGTACTAAAAACAATGAAAATAGATTCATATTGTTTTATAATTTAGGAGAACAATCCAGGGGTAATTTTTGATATTTAGTAATTAGAATCTCTTCAATATGATGTATAGTGTGACAAGTATGAAACTGAGTATTCATTATCATTTTAAAATTGGCATTTTAATATAAAAAATTTTGCACTCACTAAAAATAAAAAAAAATCACTCAGGTTGTTTTCATAATTTGGGACAAGGATTAATAATTAATTTTTAATGTGTATGAATCAGTCTCATTTTAAACCTATGCATTATGATAGCTTTATAGATTAATGTGTGTGTTTGCAGTTTAAAATTAAATTTTAGTAAAAAAAAGTGGAATACTCAAAACTAAGGAAAAATATTCTAATTATTTTGATACATTAGTAAATGAATCTATGATTCATTTGGGACATGTATATATTATCTAAAACTCAATCATACACATAATGTGAATAGTATGACTCCAAAGAGTATTTTTTATTCAAAAGCGATATTATTTTTTGTGAAAAAATCTAAAATACTCATAACTGATCAAATACATTTGTATTATTTTATAACTATAGGAAAAAATCCCTATGTAATTTCAAACATGTAGGAATCATCCTCACCTCAATCCAATGCATGGTTTGACCGGTGTGACTCCAAGTGTCCATTATCAGTTTAAAATTGACATTTTAATACAAAAAAGTGTCACTCACTAAAAATTGAGGAAATGCACTTGGATTGTCTTAATAATTAGGGAAAATGATTCCTAATTAATTTTTTTCGTGTATGAATTATTCTCATGTCAAAAAAACACACAATGTCACCTGTATCACTAAAAGTGCATGTTTCGAGTTTAAAATGACATTTTTGTTAAAAAACAGAAGTACCATACTCAAAACTAAGAAAATGCATTCGGATTAATTTATTTACTTTATGAAAATGATCCATGACTCATTATTGACATTTAGGAATCGTCTATAACTCAATATGATTCAAGATATGACAAGTATGACTTCAAGTGTCCATTGTATGTTTTAACTTGACATTTTAATACAAAAACGTGACACTCACTAAAACCTGAGAATACACGATAAAATTGTCTTCATAATTTATAACAATGATTAATAATTAATTTTTTATGTGTATTAATTAGTCTCATGTAAATCCAACACATGATCCCAGCTGTATGACTCATATTGCATGTTTCCTATTTAAAATGACATTTTTGTAAAAAACGCATGTGGTGTACTCAAAATTGAGGAACACATTCTGATTATATTGATACTTTTTGAAAATAATCCATGAGTCATTTAAGACGTTTATAAATTACACACACCTCAAAACGATATAAAGTTTGATCAGTATGACTCCATGTTAATCTTTCTATTCTAAATTGCCAATAATTTTAGTGAAAAAAGCAACTTACATACTCAATACCAATAAAATGCATTTAGATTGTTTTATTACGTTAGGAAAATGATCCATAAGTCTTTTGTGATTTGAATAAATCATTTAAACCTCAATATAATGCACATTGTGACCAGTTTGACTCCAAGTGAATCCTTTTTTTCAAAACATACTTTAATTTTAATCATGAAAACAACATACATACTGAAAATTGAGAAAACACATTAATATTGTTTTTGTACTTTTGGAAAAGGATACATAAGTAATGTTTAATATATATGAATCAGTAACACCTCAATTAGACTCACAATGTGACCGGTTTGACTCCAAATTATCCTTTTTATTCAGAATTTACATTAATTTTTTTAAAAAAACTAACATACTCTATAATAGTTTATTTCTTATATGTTTGTTCGAAATTTTATTTAATTTATATTTAGTTTTTTTATCTTATTTTTTTTAATATCTTTTTTTATTTCTGGTAATGTAGTGTGTTGTTATAGCACATTGCACATGTTCCTGGTGTTATAGTGTGATGTATCATCACACTACATTTTTCACCATTATCAGTACTACTAAATGTTCTAATAAAGAAAAATTTTATCAACACATGAATAATATTTGATAAAGGAATCTATTACAAGAACATCTATAATATTTTATAAATATAACCTTTTTCAGAACATGTAAATGTGATGATAAACTCATATTTTATCAGCACTTTTAAAAGTGTTGATAAAATCCTTGTCCATTTAACCATGCTGATGTTGTTAGCGCATTTCAAGAACTGATAAATTTCTATTCAAGCATTGTTAAAGTAATTTTTTGTTGTGTTGAGGGTAGAAATGAACAACACAAGGCTTACCATGTTCAGACATTGGGTATCCCCAGGCCCTACATCTAAAAATCACCAACTCGTAACCCTACCTTAAACACACAGGTTAAAATAAATCATCCACCACACCTCAACAATATATACATTTGGATGAACTAACTCACCTATATACTTTTACTCGTGTCTTAAAAATTTATCACATTGGGGGAATCATCCCTCTTCATCATGAGTCAGAAGCTATATAAAAAACAATAACATTGGGTTCTACTGATGCCCTACATCACCCTGGTTATGCCTTGAGAAATAAGTGGAAAGAATAGAGTGTCTCATAATAGTGTATGAATATACTACAAAAAAGAAAAAAAGAAAATAGAGAATATCCATAATCATTCTCAGAGCCTCTGGTTCATAGGCCTCAATGTCCTGCAACTATCCTCCCCTAATATTCTAGGTCCTCCATCCTGGAATGGACCACATAAGAGTGGTAGTGGAAAAATCATGAAACATAATACACCTTCTATTATTATCCCCTCTCTTATTCCATTCCTTCCATCATATAGAACTCTAAACTCAATAATATACCTCTTTCAGGCCACTCCATCGATCAGCTCTTTTTCTGCATCACAACATGTAGAAATATCTCGTGTACGATGTCCTTGTACATTGAATTCATAGTTCCACATATCCTTCTACTGACTATTTCTGGTGTCGAATTGATAGGCATCATACCCTTTGTTTTCTAATACTCTCCTGAAGTGTCATTTATGCCCAAATCTTTGAATCTTTCATCAACTACAAACTTCAGAGTTCTCATCTTTGGTGTTCCCCAAACTAATAGTCAGAGTCTACTAAACAATAAATTTCTCCACCACCAAGGAACACTCAAGAACTATAGCATATATGGTAATACACAGTGATACCACTATTCCCTGATCTTCTATATTAACCCCTACTCAAAGTTCCATTATTTATAAAATGGATCTCTAACCATATCCAAATAGTATCATGAGAGTTTTTCAAACCCTGTCAAAACATTACCATGGAAGTTCTATATTTTTGAATCTACAGAAGGTGATGGATATTCACTAATATCAACATGGCTATATAAAACTCTTCCCATAATATTTGATAGAACTCTATCAATGTGAGAGTTTCCACTTTATGGGTATGTGTCACCAGACTCCACCATCTCCTGAATCAAGCCTATTGAATGCTCTCTGAAAATACCACCATCCAATTAGGTGGGTCCTCTGAGGGTGTAAAACACATGTTACTGCCTTATGCCAGTCATTAACAACCTGGGGTTTTGGATCACCATGAAACCTCAAAATTAATTGCATCTGTAACTCAAGAATCACACTTGGCTTTCACACGCATCCTCAACCTGATCTAATGGCCCAACCTATTGCTCGATGAGTGGAGGTTCAACAGTAGGACAATTTGGAGGTACTTTCTCGGGACTAGTGCCATGAACTGAAGCCTCTTATCTGGACAGATTGTCCTCACAATCCATTTGTCAAACCTGGTCAAGATTTAATCACAATGGCATCCTGAAATAGAATCGAGATGTGTAGTGGTCAAAGAGAATATCTCCGGAGCAGACTCAAAATGTACATGGAACCCACAACCATGTTCTATATGATACATGTGCAAAAATTTCCCTACAACTACTGTATATATGTTCTGAGTCAATAATAAGGTTATCAGGGTCTTGGTAAATTGATATGTTGGCCACCACACCAAAACTGGAATCCCTATCTTAAAAGAAAAAACTAGGTAAATTTAACTTTATCTCTATGAAACCCAAACCGTACTCACAAATAGAAAACCTCTAAATGTGTGTCCCAAAGTGGATCCTGTTATGTTACCACTCTATCTTGACCCGACTCAATGGGGCCCATGCCATGACTACCCCAATCCCTCAAACAGTAGGCCATGAGATGGCCTCTCACACCAACTAAGGATATCAAACAAATGGGAGGCTTTATCCTAAGGTACCTTTATACAAACACCCAAATTCATCTCCATGAAATTGTGAATATGTAATATAAAATACAGAAAAGAAATGAATTCATAAATCTATCCCACAAATAGAGTGCAGTAGGAATAATCAAAGAGTAAAAGATAAAAATACAAGCAATCCAAACTTGTAAAAATTTACAACCTACTCTAAAAAATGGTATTTATATCAAATGAAACTACGAGAAATCACCCCAATGAAGAACTAGAAAACACCGTATTCAGTCAAGATCAGTAATCGCTTTATCCTATGGGTCCTCCTGGGACTCCATCCAAAGATCAGCAAACTTCACAAGACACAACATGTTAGAAAAAATCCAATTTAGAGGTGAGTATAAAAATAATTAGTAGGAACCCAAAATAAATGGGGAAATCTAAAAGGAAACAATCTAATTGAACCATCCAGAGGGAACCCATATGAGAGAGAAACTACATATCATAAAATCCTAAACCATACAAGATGAGTATGATCCATCTAAATGTTGTTTCAACCAAGTGGTTTGAAATAACTATAAGGAAAAAATATCTAAGATATGATTCACATGGACTTGATGTATCATGAGGTATTTACCTCATATACAGATACATTATTTTACTGGAGGCTCAAATGTAATAATCATACATCAGAACTCACTCCACAAGATTAACCATACGAGATGGATATTTTCTGATAGATACACTCCATTAGGAAAACCAATTCCATCCCTAAGGAACTATCCAAGAGATTCAACTCCATTGGGAATCGCTAAGATCATGAAACACCCCCACCATCCTAGGTGGAATTAATCTAAGAGAAAATGCTTGTAAAATCTCTTGATGAAGAAAGTCACACCAGAACCCAGTGGATCTTGTTATTTAGATAGAATATCTCACCCATCCGTAGTGTGGGAAAACTTTAAACCTACTGGAGCTGTGAAATGTCTCACCACCCAAATAGAGGATCACTCCCAGAACTGCTGGGGGACACCACAAACATAGTTTGGAACACTAAATACCATATCTCATCGGATACAGTATCACACTCAGGACAACTGGAAGACATAAAAAACCAATTTTGTAACTTAAAAGATCTCACACCGATAAGGGACCTCACCAAGAGTCACTGGGGCACAAACCCAATTTGGAATCTTAGAGATCATATCACTTGGATAAGGGATGACCACTCTTGTAGTCTTCGTCAAAAATATTCTGCAAACCTTATATGTTACGACTCACAAATTAGTGGATCATACAATCAATGATACAGAAAAACCTAATGAAACTATGTTTTTAATAAAGGATTGTACTATTGATGATTCCATATACCCTTATGAAATAGCCTATTACCTAGGGGGTCATATGACATATTATTTCATAAATCCTACTAGTCTATCATGCTAGATAGGGGATATATGTCCATGTAGTGTTGTTTATGATGATACCATGAACTCGATATAGGGAAAACGATATGATAGATGATCCCTACATGTACTCCTTATAGGGATATACCAACTATATCCAAGATTATACTATTTAAGGGATTATATTTCCATCGTGAGGATGTAAAGTTGCATTGTACCCTCATAGGTATAGTCCACGTACTCACTCATGTGCTGCAAGTCTAAACATCACTAACATAAAAAACACGAAAACATCACCTCATGTCAAAAAAATACCCACAATTAGAGGACCATCATTCTAATTGAAGGTAAGAACCACATTATTGGCTTGAGGAGTTTTAGGGGCCTACTTCTAAAGATGAAAGAGAATGGTACTAACCATGAAATCATTCTAGTGACCCACTCTAAAAAATACTCACAATAGAGAACCTCTACTAAAGAATTGTTCTCAAAACATTTCACATTGTATCCCTTAATCCACCTCAAGGGATACCACCACTTTCAATGTAGAAAACTTCTCAGTATAGGCTACTCACAGGCCTGAATCTGATCCATGAAGAAGGAGATATTCTTGATGTTAGTCTCCAAGAATTGTATACAAAATGTATAGAGGTCTACATTGCATGTTAACCCACATAAAAATCTAAATATTCTCTCTTCTTAATGGATTGGATGATCATGTGATCTTATACAGTGCATACATGGTGTGCACAGCATGTCCCATCTGACATAGTCACCTGGATTTGTTTTTCCTATAAATCTCAGAAATTTGTGTCTTCAACACATCGTGTACACCTGGAACATGGCTTTTCTCAACTAACCATACACTATGATGTGTAATCATCTTGTTTTTGTGTACTTCACCCCATGGACAAGACTTTGATTGTGTACTTCCATACAACCATGCCCCTTGAGATTGTTACACTTGTCCTGTCACATGTCCATATGACACGATCTTTCTACAAAGTGTGTACCCCTAGTACACAGTGTGTTGTCCCAAAAATTTCATCTTCCCAAAATGATAATAAAACATGGTGTGTTTAATTACACTACACACTGTGTAATCGGGATTTTGGAATAAGAATTCCCTACTAGTCACCCAAACCACCCTGGTTTCCCCTAAAACCAAGAAATCAACCACCATGAGATTTCTATAAATGATAAAAGGGATATAAAAACCTCAAAAAACTCATATAAAGTAGGAATCATGACCTAAAACTCATATCCACCTACCTTGTGGTGAAACTCTAAATATTCTGGGTCATATCCGCACTCTGAAGCCACTACACCACGTGTCGGGTGCAATCACCATAAAGGTCGATGATCATTGACACCATCTATATATAGTTTCGACTCAATTCATCCTTCATTCCAATGTAGATAGGGATATAATTCTATTTTACATTCCTGAAAAGGGGGTATGGGTATTGATTTAATTTTTATTAAATTAATAAACTTCATTTAACACCCCCCCCCCCCAACGTGCCTGTGACCCGACGCCGAGTGATGAAAAATTTTATGTTGTGCCTTGGGTAAACAGTATGTTATAAAATCAGATGTGACTTTATATTTTTGATTCAAGACTCTACTCGGGATTTATTCTACATATACAATGAATATAAACCTATGTGATAAAATATTTTTAATATTTTTAACATCACTGCACTGAGATCTCCAGGGCCTGAAATCCAACACCAACATAGTGCCTTGATTCAGAAATATTACTAAAAATATTAAAATGTTTTATATAGAAAACCTGAGTCACTAAATATTAAAAATAATTTATATTATTTATCAAGTTAAACATAATTTTTGACTAAATGGAATACTATAATCTATAAAAATTATTTATTTCAGTTTAGGTAAAAGTGGTTTTACCGAAGGGGTTAAACTAAAATGATAAGGGTTTAAAATATCCCAAAACTATTCCAAAACTCATTATATTGAAATATATAGAAACTATCTCCTATATTATTGATAATTGACCATTATTTGATCCTTTTGACATGAAAAAATGGTGGTATTCTTTCTTGAGAAAATTACATGTGTGTCGCTCACCTCACTTATTAATGGATACCCCCCTCTCATATTTCAATCACACCATCAAATAATTTTCATTTAAACAAGTACTAACCAAGTAACATAAAAAATTTCCCCCACTTATATTACAAGTCCTATTTTTGACATAACTTTTTCTCATGAAATCTTTTACTGTAAGCTAATGGAGGATTCCTGAAGAGGTGGTAACGTTCATCAATAAGAATTTTTGTTTTATCCCATCCTCTAAATAATTCAATAATTATTATACAATGATTATATAATAAAAACATTATCATATATATACTATGTTTTTTTCATGTTAAAGGAATGACATAAAACCATCTACACTTTCATCAAATGGGTTACGAAATCATCATTCGGGTGTACGAATGAATACCTTCTATCAAACTGATGTCATTTGTTTTTCCCTTACCACATATCATGGTAGTGAATAATGATTGATTTTTTTATATGTATTATATTTATAATATTATTATACTTATAGAATTATTATTTCACACAAACCCTAATACTCTCCATTTTGTGAGAATATGATAGCGTCACTTCTGTATACGGTGGACTACCACCTTATGAAGGAATGCGATTCATTGATAGTTCACATTGAAGGTAATAAGGATTTTTTTATGAAAATATATGACATATGTTAAATTAAAATTATTCTATAATGAAAATATATCATTTAATTTTCCTTTATTCTATCCAAAATAAAAATAAAAAACAACATTCATGCGTATGTACGGCCTACTGTCTCTATAGAAAAAATATTTCATTCCCTATCACTTAATATTGTCGATTAATGAAAAAATATAAATATAATAAATATATGTGATATTTATATCAAGTTTAACATTTTCTATATTATGATATCATGATCAAAGTTAGGGGACCAAAAATTAATATGAGAAACAAAGTGGTTATTACCCAAAACATAACTTTAACATTGAAATGTATATAAAATAGTTATGAATCTCATAAGATAATTATATATGGAATGATATATATATAGTTTTTAATATATTTATTATAAAATTTTATTTATTATATAGTAGGTTTGAACATGTATAGTGTAATTCCAGACTTAAAGGATTTCTATTTTCTCTTTTATTTATGGGTGACATATGAAAATTCACCAACCATTTATTTTATGTGGTTTATATATTTCCTATGAATATATTTTAGGATTAATATATTTAAAATTAATGGGATTTACATATCTATTTTAAATTCTCGCTTTCATGGGGTTATGGTTTAAAAAATAACTGAAGTGGTAAGGTTTTTTCATCAATTTTTTTTCTTTAAGATGTACGTTTTGTGATCCTCCTATATTCTTTAATGATATTAATATACAACCCATTTGACAAGTAATATCATAAATTTATTTACTCTCATGATATTTTGACATCCATTTTATGATATTCATTCATGTGGATTATGATTCAATATTAAAATATTTGTAATGATTTCATTAAATTACATCATTTCTCGAGATAATTTAAGATTATGTTTTGGATGATAAAATAATATGATTTGCCTCTCTAGAAACTCATTAATATTATTATCTTTTGATTATTCATTAAATTTTCATGTAATAGTTCTATTTTTACACTATTTTAAAATTAAAATTATTGAGAAATTTTTAAGAAAAACTCACTTTATTTCTCTCTTCGATAGAAAAATTGATTTCCATTAAAAACCATGTTTTCTAAAAATGATTTTAAAATCATATAATCATTCTTCTATTATTTATAAAATAAAATGCTTCCAATTTTTCTCTTTTTAGAAATTTTTTTTTAAATGAATATTCGGGTCATTTTCTAAACAATACACCTTTAGATTTTATTGAAAATTTGAAATAAATTTTCATTATAATTTATACAACATACATGAAACATCTTTTATTCATTAACATAATTTTCTATGAATATTAATTAATAAATTTTCAAGGTTATTTTAAAATAAAAATTTCTTTCAAGTTTTTTATGTTTTAAAAAGTTTTTTTTTTCAAAATGGAATGGTAATTTTCCTCAACACATGTTTTAAGTGATCTATCAAAATCATTCTACATTTAAGATGACATCCATTTATGTTACCTATTCCTTAATAGGGAAGGGTTCCAAGGACACCATTCATATTATTTCTTTTAATGGTTTTTATTTATGTTAGATTAATGTTTATGATACCCATTTCTCTTCCACAAGTTTTACAAAGATAAAATAATTATGAAATGTTCTTGTTTTTTCACAGGTTATGCTATGATGAAATAATGAAATCATTATGAAACATGTCTCTTTTAAATATTTCATGATATGATCAAATGTTTATGAAATAGATTTATTTTAATGGGTTATGATATAATGAATGTTTTATGATCTTGTTGTACATATAAATACAGTTTTCATAATTAGATGGTGGGACCTTTATCTCTCTTCAATTCATTGTGTAATGATATATATCGTGATATAGATAGAGATTGAATGGAGATTAAACCTGATTCCATAAGAGAATTTGTTTTCTATGATGGTCTTGAGATTTATCCTTGACTACTATGATGGTTTTTAGAGTGGACTCATTCTACTATGATAGCCTTGGCAGTGATCCTTAACTATTATAGAAATGATATTCTATGTTTATGTGTATACTACAAATATATGAAGTATGCCAAATTCTTTGATATCATAACATTTGTTCTTTGATTTCATTATTATATATGTCTTATGAACTAAAAATACTTATTCACTAAATCAATAATGATGATCTTTGATATGTAGGGTATTTATTTAAAATATTATTCTAATGTTCTCATACCCTTTGGTTCAGGTTATGCTTAGGTATCTCCCTTTTTTACCCATACTGAGCATCAGAGCTCAGTCATTCTTATTTTTCCTTTCCATAGGTTTTGATGAAAAGTATTGCAAATGATATTTATAAAAAAAAATATTTTTATGAATATCTTAGTGGGAGATGATGTATTTTAA
The DNA here is from genome assembly GCA_963277665.1 of Viscum album. NCBI lineage: Eukaryota > Viridiplantae > Streptophyta > Magnoliopsida > Santalales > Viscaceae > Viscum > Viscum album. The sequence continues at coordinate 178,528,762 of OY728151.1, forward strand.
CTATGGTCTAGTTTTTATGTTTACATATTTTTATTGACATTAAACTAGTATAGTCCTCAAACATGTATTTTTGTAATATAATGAAAATTCATAAAAAAGACATAATATCTACATATGATAAAAATGGGTCTCTATATGTCATGACCCGTCCCAGTGGGGCCCACATCATGACTCCCCATGCCCACCTCCAATAGGCCAGGGGCTGGTGACTAGCACATAGTAGGCATATTATTAACATGGGAGGCATTTCCTAAGTACATCCACACACACACACACACATATCTAAGCCCACAAATGATGAAATATAGAAAACCACTAAGGAAAAATAATGCATGCATACAACTAAACCCAACCAACATAGTACGACGAAAGGTAGTGTAGTGTAAAAGTAAACTGGGCCAGAATACAAGACCACCAAAAAAAACAATCAAAAGTCTAAAAACTACAAAGTCCAACCTTTAACCACAAAAGGTACTGGGATTGCTGCTCGAAGCCATAGGAATGCCTCGGCCTGTAGGGAACTCAAAAATCTTGGTTCTGCCCTGGTCTTCCCTTGTCTCTGTCAAAAGGCTGCTCATCTCCACAAGACACCAGACGTGCAGGAAAAGCCCGTGCAGGGGTGAGTATAACAATACTCAGTAGAGAACCCTGAAAACCACAAAGCAATACACAAAGTAAAGGTACAGTCATCTACGCACTGTATATGTCTACAGAACATATAGAACAAACTAGATATACTCAAAACCCAGACCTGTAGTCAGGGGACAAGTCACACACCTGCATACCCCCGTAAGGGATTCTGTTCGAAGATTCTATGATGCACTCGTTCCGAGAGAACACACTCCACGAGTCTTATAGCTCTGATGACGTTCGTCTGAGAAGTTATTTTCGATGGGAACTATCACGAGAGATAGCTACACTCATTATAGTAGACACACTAATGAGTAGAAATGTTACGATAGATAGAAGCACTCATTAAGGGAGACACACTCTTAAGTGGGAAAGATCATGATACACAGATAAGGATCACTGTCAGGGCCATGGATGATACCGCGACTCATCCAAATTCACCAGTTAGGTGATACACTATCTAGGTAGAGGATCAACACCTGGTAAGGTTGGTCACGTCGATTCCAGACTCTACCTTGGTTCATGAATGGATAGAGGATCTCGATCCGGGCCTCTCAGATAGATGTCTGACTCTATCACAGAAAGTCCTACTAAGGGATCATACTTATGAGTGGGTGACCTTTACGGGAATGAGAAGAAGGGGCATTATCCCAAACGAAATATGTCCAAGGTACGGTGAACGAAAGGACCATGCCGTTTTCCAAAAAGTATAGGGCGTGTAGAAAGATACACGCCGTGTTGTCTGACCTCGGGTACTGCCCATGTACAACGGCCCATGCCATAGGCTAGTCGTGTAGGAAAAACTGAGTACAAGGTGTGTAGTACAGTGTACAGGCCGTGTTTGGGTAATTGGGGTTGGCTCCGTGTACTCGGGCCATGTGCCCATACATGATTATCAACTCGTGTACTCCAACCTGTGTAATCCGCACACAGGGTTTCCCGTGCTGCTGGCCTCACCTAGCCATGAGATGGAGTACATGGTCTTGTAATCCATCTCGTTTTCGTGTATCCTCGAGATACATGCTGAGTCCCACGTAGTCGCTTCTGCCAAGTTGTACACACTGTGTCGCCTGAAGCCGTGTAGATCATCCCATGTCCGTATACAACCCAAAGTACAGGGCGAGCATCAGGGAAGGTCCAACATGCCATATGACCAGGGTCACACACCGTGTGATTCTTCTCTGACCCCGAAACCCTAGCCGCCGCCACCATTACTATATGGCATGTTCTTCGAAAGTACACGTCGTGTATTCTGAAAATTTCCAGAAACGGTACTCTTCACCGGTGCGCCTCTCGTGCTGCTCCAATCATTGATTTAGTCGTCCGATCACCATGAAACCTTCAGGTTTTGGTCGTTCCGATGCTATGAAGCCGCTTCTAATGTTTTCAGACATCTGATCAGCTCTGAAAACGTGATTTGATCTTCCCGCATGAAGAACACTCGAAGAACGCTTTTTCCGATCTGGCCCGATTCATTATCTTCCATCATCGCCGCACCTCCACAAGTTTGTTGCGGTGTCGAGCCCTCTATTTGGGATCGTTGCATTGCAGAATAGATGTGCAACAATCTGTTGTTTGTAACCCCACGGAGAACGTGAAGAACGCACATGGAAAGAAGGGGGAAGAAATCCAAATAAACAACTTGAGGAACGAACCTCAGCCGTCATTCGTTATGGCGTGATCCGCTCCCATTAATAGGCATAAATGTAGAAACAATCAACAACAACATAAAGCATGGATCAATTCCCCATAATCTTCCCAAAGAAAATCCATCTCACAAGAACGTATGAATCCACAGATCAAATTGTTCGTGATTGATCTGCGTTCATCGTTAAAGTCATAAATGGGGAAAAGAAATTGAAACAACAACCCCTACCTTTTGAAAGGATCGATCGTTGATGAAGGCTTCGCGCTGCCATTGTCGTCAAGATCCTTCAACATTGTTGGCATAACAATTCTCGACTTTGATCCACCATTGTTCGTCACCGAGAGTTTGCTCCAACATGCTGCAGATTCAGAAGAGGTTCCTCTCAAACGTCGCCAACGATCAACAACTGTTCACCCCTTTAAAAAGGGAAACAATATTGGCACTTAATTACACGGTGATATTAATGACTCCTCCAAGCCAAATCGTGAGTCATTATGATGCACCATTAATTAAGGAAACAAACATCCCATCGCTACGTAATAAGGAGTCCAAATTTCCATTTAATTGTCATTATGACACAACATTTAATTAAAGAAACAGCTTCCCTTATACCGTGCTGTAGCGGTTGTTTCCATAAAATAAAATAAACATTTATATTTATATTTTATTTTATTTTTTTATTAAAACATTTGAAAATTAACTTTTATTCCCTCTAACCATGCCAGTAGAGGTTAGCCTCATTCTTAGGTAATGTCGTTGTCCCGGACGCAACGGTGTGCTCAGAGTTTTAATCCGAGCATCCATCTGGAAATTGCCACAACCGCACACAAGTGCCGACTCACTTAACATAAAAAGTTCAAACCACCATTCCGGGCTCACTGGACCTCAGAATTATGTTCCATCTTCATGCCTGGTCTCTAAATAATTGCATATAATATTTAAAAATAATAAATGGAAAATCCGATACATTAAATTCTCCCCACCTTGGGGCTTTACGTCCTCTAAAATCCAAAGCAAGGGCTACTCAAAAAGATGTGGGTACTTGGCACGGATCTGAGCCTCCCACTCCCATGTGCTCTCCTGAAGATTCCCATATTGCCACCGGATTCTCACCAAGGGAATTGATCACCCACGAAGGATCTTATCCTTCTGATCCTCAATCTCCATTAGGTACTCAGTAAAGGTCACTCCATCCTTGATGTCCAACTCGCCCCAGTCGATGACATGCGACGGGTCATGCACGTAACTCCTCAACTACGACACGTGGAAAAAATCATGTAGTCGATGCAACTGTGACAGTAGAGCTAGGTAGTACACCACCTCGCTAACTCTGCACAGAATTTGGAAAGTTATGATGAACCTCTGAGATAGCTTTCCTCCTCGGCCAAATCTCTGCAACCCTCGTCGAGGTGAGACCCGAAGAAAGATGCGGTATCCCTCTTTGAACTCCAAAGGTATCTGTATCCTTTCAGTAGAATACTTCTTTAGGCTCTGTGTATTCTTCATCCGCTCTTGGATGACCTGCACCTTCTTTGTGGTAGCTCGCACTAACACTGGACCCATCAGTGCTGACTCTCCTGGGTCGGTCCAGCAAAGCGGTGACCAGCAAGGTCTCTCATACAAAGCCTGGAACGGTGCCATACCAATGGTGGAGTGGTAACTTTTGTTGTACACAAACTCCAACAGTGGTAGGTGGTCCTCCCAACTTTGACCAAAGTCCAAGATATAGGCTCGAAACATGTCCTCCAGAACCTAAATGGTCCTCTCCGTCTGACCATCCGTCTGGGGATGAAACACTGTGCTCAAGCGTAGCTGATTCTTTAAAGACTCCTTCAATCCCTTCCAGAACTGGGATGTGAAGTGGGTGTCTTGTTCTGAGACTATAGTCGAGGGGACTCCTTGAATCTGAACTATATCCTACACGTAGAGACGTCCCAAGCTCACTACAGAACTCTGCTCCCAGATAGCTAAGAAGTGGGCCGACTTGGTGAGTCGGTCAATGATCACCCAGATGAAATCATACCCCTTGGACGTCAGTGGTATGCCTGTCACAAAGTCCATCAATATTCCATCCCACATCCACTCTGGAACTTCCTGGGGGTGAGATAATCCCACTGGAACCTGGTTCTCATCCTTCACCGAGTGGCATGAGAGGCATCGAGAAACAAACTCTGCTACTTCCTTCTTCATGCCTGACCACCAGAACTATCGTCGGAAATCCTGGTACATCTTTTCCACTCCAGGATGTACCTTTAAAAGGGATGTATGAAACTCTCTCATGACCTCCTCCTAGAATGCCACTTGTACAATAGTGTGTCCTCTGAAAATAATTACGTGCTCCCCACCTTGTAAATATCCCTCAGGTGCATGTCCTGTGGATAACTAAGCACATAAAGCCATGCAGTCGACATCCACAAGATGTGCCTCCCTAACTCACTGTAACAGTAGAGGGGTGATAGCCATCAACTGTAGGTAAGCTGTATACTCTCCATCTACAAAGGATAACTATAACCCAGCTAACTTCTGTGTCGCCTCACTCAATAGCTATGAGCTCGACCTTCTAATAAGGGAATCTTCCACCTTGTTCCCCTTTCCAGGAGTATAGATAATCTCAAAATCATAGTCCTAGAGGAACTCTAGCCAACGTCTCTGCCTCAGATTTGTATCCTTCTATGATAAGATGTAAATGAGCCTCTTGTGGTCAGAGTAGACAATGAACCACTCACCCATAAGGCAGTGTCGCCACATCTTCAATGTGAAGACTACCGCTTCTAACTTGAGATCATGGGTTGCATAGTTCTACTCATGTTGCCTAAGCTGGTGCGAACCATAAGCAATCACTGCATACCGCTACATCAGGACACAACTGATCCCGGTCCCTGACGCATCGTAGAAAACTATGTACTCGACACCCACCTCTGGCAATCTCAAGACTGGGGCGCTCGTCAAACTCTGTCTCAGCTGCTCAAAAGCCTGCTGGCACTTTTCTGTCCACATGAAGGGTTTTCCCTTCCTGGTCAAGGCCGTTATCAGTGCTGATATCCAGGAGAAATCAGAAATGAAAATCCGGTAATATCCTGCCAATCCAAGGAAGCTTCGCACATCCGTTACACTCCGAGTTGGCGCCCATGCTGACACAGCCTCCACCTTGGTTGGGTCTATAGCCACTCCATCTGCTGAGATGGCATGTCCTAGAAAGTGGACCTCCTGGATCCAGAACTGACACTTCGAGAGCTTTCCATAAAGCTGGTGCTCCCGGAGTACGTTCAGAACCATCCACAGGTGTCACGTGTGCTCCTCTGACGCTGAGTACACAAGGATGTCGTCGTTGAAGACCAGCATGAACCGGTCCAAGTACGGCTGGAATATCCTGTTCATCAGCCCCATGAACACTTCGGGTACGTTCGTCATGCCAAAAGGCATCCCCATGTACTCATAATGACTGTAGCGACATCTGAAAATTGTCTTTGGTATATGCTCATCCCGCACTCATTGCTGGTGATAGCCTGATCGAAGGTCAACCTTCGAGAACAACTATGCCCCTCTTAGCTAATCGAAGAGGTCATCGATTATCGGAAGTGGATACTTGTTCTTCACCATGACCTGGTTCAGGCACTAGTAATCGATGCACAGACTCAAACTCCCTTCGGCCTTCTTGGAAAACAAGACCAGGGCCTCCCATGGTGAAACCCTGGGTCTCACAAAACCCCTGATCTGCAAATCCTCCAACTGCACCCTCAGCTCACAAAGCTCTATTTGAGCCATCCCATATGCCGATTAGGAAATCAGTGTCGTCCTGGAGTGTAAGTTGATGCAGAAGTCAATTTCCTAGTGGGGATGTAATCCTAGAACATCTTCGGGAAAGACGTCCTCATAATCCGCCACCACTGCTGGGAACTGAGAGCACACAACATCTACTGCTCTAAGGGTAAGGCTAGCCAACTCATGAGTGATCGGCTTCACCCTCCTATGCATGGGCACATTTTGTGCTGCCTGGGTCTCCTTTTCTCTAACACAGGAAAACCTTGTTCTATCACGGTGGACTCACCGCACTCTTCACCTAAAACAGTCAATCTAAGCATGGACCATAGATAACCAATCCATACTGGGAATAATGTCATAAGGCCTCAACGCAACCACCAAGATTTTCCAACCGAAACTCTCACCTCCAAGGGTAAGATCAGACTATCTGTAAAGGTGTGTGATCATCGAGTCTCCTCCCGTAGGTGTCTCCAAGCTTAAGGATCGAGTCAATGGTTCTACCGAAATCTTGAGGTTTTGTACAAGAAATGTGGATTTAAGGGAATGAAGGGAACCTGTGTCTATGATTACGACAGATAAGGTAGAAAAGACACAGATCGTACCTCAAATCATCCCTGGAGCCCTTGGGTCATAAGCCTCGACCTCATGCAGCTATCCACGCCCCTGTCCTGCAGCTCCCTGATCCTGGTCCAGACCTCCTGGGGGTGGTGGTGGAAGTAAGTCAAAGCGTCCTTCACCACCTGCTGCTCTCCATGCTCCATTTCCACGTCTGCCACCTAGCGGGTCTACCTGTTTCATTCTATGCCTCTGCCTCGGTGGTCCATCCACCACTTCCCTGTCAACAGCTCGACGGGTCGGGCAATCTCTAGGGAGATGTCCCCTACCATCGCATACATACCATCGCTTCTCCCTAGGTTGACTGGATCCATCCTGAGAGCCCTAGACTATCGATCCCCTATCTTGGGTCCTCCTATGACGTTTCCCACGTCCAGATCCCTATGCTAGACATCGGCTCCCTGCTGTCGGGGTCTCTGCACCTGTCTACCTATTACTGACTGCCGACGGCTGTCTCTGCTCCACCAAGAAGCTCTCAATCACTAAGGCCCGCTCAACCACTCTAGCTTAAGTGGAAATCCATAGAGGCATGACACTACCTCGGATGTCATGATTTAGACCTCGCTCAAAGGTCTGATATCTGAAGTACTGATCCCTGATCATATCCATCGAGTACCTGGCAAGGTTGGTGAACCTCGATGAATAGTCAACTACTGTCATACTTCCCTACTAGATCTGAAGAAGCTCCTGCATGCATACAGCTCTAAGGTTAACCAGAGAGAACTCCTCTCGGAAGAGTCGCTCAAACTTCGTCTATGAAAGAGTCTCATCATCATGAGTCCGTGTGGTCAGACTCCACCATCGTCCTTCCGAACCCTGAAGAAGGATCACTCCTAGGATCACCATCTGGTCTGTTGGTGTCCTCACTAGTCGGAAAACTCTGGTCACCGCCTCAAGCCAGTCCTCATCCGCCTGAGGGTTGGGCTCACCCCGGAACCTGAGGGGTCTCTGTATCTGGAACTCATGGAGCGCGCTAATCCTGTTCTCCTCGCCGGTCGGTAATGGAGGTACCACTGGCTGCTCCACTTGTGGTGGTATAGTAGGTGCGCCACCTGGTGGCAACGCATGCGGAGCTAGTCCCTGTATCGAAGCCTCATCACTGAGGGGGTCATCCTCATGATTGCGCTACTGAACCCTAGCGGGTATGCGTCGTGGAGGCATCCTGTAAAGAAACAAGATATATCAGGGTCAATGAGTATATCTGGATAGCTGACACAAAGGACATGGAAAACTCAACCCATTCATATATGATGCATGTACCTTTTATTTCCCTGTAACTAGTGTTTTCATGAACCAATTCAAAAAGTGGGTTATTAGAGTCCTGGTGTATGGATACGTCAGCCACCGCACCAACACTAACGTCTCTGGCCTGAAAGATAAACCCAAATCACATAACACTATTGCTCCAAACCAAACTCACAGTCTCTTGGTCATAAGGTAGAACCGACCACCTCTAATGCCACTCTGTCAAGACACGTCCTAGTGGGGCCCGCACCATGACTCCCCAAGATCACCTCCAATAGGCCAAGGGATATTGACTAGCACCGACTAGGAATCTTACTAACATGGGAGGCGTTTCCTAAGTACCCGTACACACACACACATCACTAAGCCCACAAATGATGAAATGTAAAAAACCACTAAGGAAAAAAGAATGCATGCATAAAACTAAACCCAACCAACACAGTATGATGAATGGTAGAGTACTGTAAAAGTAAACTAGGCTAGAATAAAAGCCCACCAAAAAAACAATCAAAAGTTTGAAAACTGCAAATTCCAACCTATAAGCACAAAAGGTACTGGAACTGCTGGTCATAGTCATAGGAACGCCTCGTCCTCTAGGGAACTCAGAAATCTTGGTCCTGTCCTAGTCCACCCTGGACTCTTTCCAAATACTGCTCATCTGCACAAGACACCAGATGTGCGGGCAAAGCCCGTGTAGGGTTGAGTATAACAATACTTAGTAGAGGACCCCGAAATCCACAAATCAGTACCCAAAGTAAAGGTACAGTCAGCAATGAACTGTATATGCCTACAAAAGATATAGAACAAACCAGATATAATAAAAACCCAGACCCGTAGTCAGGGGACAAGTCAAACAACCGCATACCCTCATAAGGGATTCTGTTCGAATATTCCGTGATGCACTCGTTCCTGGAGAACACACTCCACGAGTCTTATAGCTCTGATGACATCCATCTGAGAAGTTTTGTTCATCCGGAACCATCACGATAGATAGCTACAATAATTATGGGAGACACACTCTTTAGTGTAAAGGTTATGATAGATAGAATCACTCATTATTGGAGACACACACCTGAGTGGGAAAGATCACGATAAATAGATGAGGATCACTTCCAGGGCCATTGAGGATACCGTGAATCATCCAGATTCACCACTTTGGTGATACACCAGATGGGTAGAGGATCAATTCCCGGTAAGGATGGTCACGTCGATGCCTGACTCTACCTAGGGTCAATAAAGGATAGAGAATCTCGATCTGGGCCTCTCAAATGGATGTCTGACTCTATCATAGAGAGTCCTACTGAAGGGATCATACTCCTGAGTGGGTAATGATGCTTGACCTTCATTGGAATGAGAAGAAGGGGAACTAACCCAAATGAAAGATGTCCAAGGAACGGTGAATCAAAGGACCATGCCATTTTCCAAAAAGTACACAGTGTGTTGAAAGATACACGCCATGTTTTCTGACCCCGGGTACTTCCCATGTACAACGGCCCGTGTCATAGGCTGGTCGTGTAGGAAAAACAAAGTACACGGCATGTAGTATGGTGTACATGTCGGGTCTGGGTAATTGGGGTGGCTTCGTGTACTCTGTCCATGTGCATGTACATGGTCTTCTACTCGTGTACTCCAACTCGTGTAATCCACACACGGGGTGGCCCGTGCTGCTGGCCTCGCCTAGCTGTGTGATGGAGTACACAGTCGTGTACTCCATCCCATGTCCGTGTATCCCCGAGATACACGCCGAGTCCCGTGTAGCCGGTTCTGCCAAGTTGTACATGCCGTGTCGCCTAAAGCCGTGTAGATCATCCTGTGTCCGTGTACTACCCAAAGTACATGCCAATCTTCAGGGAAGGTCCAATACGTAGTGTGATTCTTTTATGACCCAGAATACCTATCCGCTGCTGCCAGTACTACACGGCGTGTTCTTCGAATGTACACGTCGCGTATTCTGAAAATTTACAGAAACAGTACTCTTCACCGGCGCGCCTCCTGTGGTGCTCCAATCATTGATTCATTCATCCGACCGATACAAAACCTTCAGGTTTTGATCGTTCTGATTCCATGATGTCGCTTCTAGTGTTTTCGGACCTCCGATCGGCTCCAAAAACGTGATTTGATCTTCCCGCATGAAGAACGCTCGAAGAATGCCATTTCCAGTCTGGACCGATTCGTCGTCTTCCATCGTCCCTGTACCTCCACAAGGTCGTGGCAGTGTCGAACCTTCGATTTGGGATGGTTGAGTCGCTGAACGGATGCGCAACGATCTGTTGTTCATTGCCCCGTGAAGAATGCAAAGAATGCACGAGGAAAGAAGGGGGAAGAAATCCAAATAAATAAATTGAGGAACGAACCACCACCATTGTTTGCCAAGGCATGATCCACTCCCATTAATAGTCTTAAACGGAGAAAGAATCAACAAAAACATAAAGCATGGATCAATTTCCCATAATCTTCCCAAAGAAAATCCCTCCCGCAAGAACGTACGAATCCGCAGATCAACTTGTTTGTGTTTGATCTGCGTTCATTGTTAAAGTCAAGAACATGGACAAGAAATTGAAATAACAACCCCTACGTTTTGAATGGATCGATCATTGATGAAGGCGTTGTGCTGCCGTTGTCATCGAGGTCCTTCAACGGTGTTGGCTTAGTGATTCTCGACTTTGATCTGTCATCGTTCGTTGCTAAGAGTTTGCTCCAACGTGTCGCAGATTCGACGGAGGTTACTCTCAAACTTCTCCAACAATCAACAATTGTTCACCCCATTAAAAAGGGAATCAATATTGGCACTTAATTACGTGGAGATATTAATGAATCCTACTTTCCAAATCTTGAGTCATTATGACGCACCATTAGTTAAGGAAACAGATGTCCCCTCACTTCATATTAAAGAGTCCAACTTTCCATTTTTTCATTATGAAACAACATTTAATTAAGGAAACAACTTCCCTTTTTCCATGCTGTAGCGGTTGTTTCCATAAAATAAAATAAACATTTATATTTTTTTTTATTTTTTTTATTAAAACGTCAGAAAAATAACTTTTTTCCCTCGACCCGCACTGGTCGAGGTTATCCTCATTCTTAGGTAAAGTCATTGTCCCAGACACAATGGTGTGATCATATTTTTAATCTGGGCATCCGTTGGGAAACTACCACAACCGCGCACAAGTGCAGACTCACTTAACTTAAAAAGTTCAAAATACCATTCTAGGCTCACTGGACATCAAAATGATGTGTTGTCTTCACGCCCAGTCTCAAAATAATTCCATATAATATTTAAAAATAATAAATGGAAAATCTGAGACATTACACTATAATTGGTATTATAGTACATGTTTATTAAACCACTGTAAACTAGAATAAGAAAACCTTAGTGATATACCTAAGAAAATTTAAAAGGATATGCCTAAAGATGATTCAATGTATAAGAAAATGTACTCGTATTTTGGTAGAGAATAGAGTGAGTGGTTTCAAAGAAATAACATCCATGTTTGGATACTATAAGTGGATTTTCATCTTTATTGGATGTACCAAGGGGTAATAAATATAAAAAGGGAACATTGAGGTTGACTCAATCATCACCTGGTGCCTGACAACATTCCTTGCTTCACACCATGTTTAAAACTCTTGACGGATATGTTTTGGAAATACAAAAAACTGTTTATGAACCATCGTGAAGGATTTAAATCGATGATTACCATCAATGTACAAGTATAAACCTAAGGTGTAATAAGTTAAAGAAAGTTAATGATTTAGACATCTTAGCCGATTTTTATTATTATTATTGGGTTCCCCATCATGATTTTTGTTTCTTATTCTATTCTTTTGGTTTGGAGAATGGATAGAACATGAAGGAACCATATTATTGCCGATTGTAGTGGACAATTCTATGATTTTCCTTCATAGAATCAAAAATTATGTGATATTGAATGAAAATATCATTTCTATTCTCACACAACATTTGAAAGAGGAGAATATAATTTCATTTCCAAAGGAATAAAGGAGGAAAAAACGTTATATTTATTCCATTCATAAGGAAACTTACACCTTATTACAGAGGTTCTCCTGATCAAATAATTTATAAGAATATAGCAGCACCACTATTTTTTTTATTTTATAAAATGATTGGAACATGAAAATGTTATTTTGTTTGTCTATTTTTTGAAAGGTGATGTAGATCAATAGTGGGATCTTATGAATAATAAGAGACAATAATATGGAATTTAATTGATGGATTGGTACATGTTCAAGAACTTATTTTTCAAAAAGTAATTTCCTAATATTCTTCAAATAAATATATAGAAAGAGTTCCTTATGATAAATCAAAAATATTAATAATCCATTGGTGACTATGAGACAAAATTTTCAATACTTTTGAGGCATGCTTATGATATTATCATCCATCCTTAAAGTAAATTTGATCAATTATTATGTGGATTAAAACCAAGTCTCTAAAGTACATTATACATAAGATACATTAGTAGTTGTAAAGGGATTGTTTTATGTACAATCACATAGTAAATAGTGGTTGGGGTTATGAATTAGTCTCATGGATTTAATAATATGATAAAAATTAAATTCAAACGAAAATATAATATCTATAGAGAGAAGAAGATTGGATTTTTTTATGCTCAAAATGTGGGAAGCATGATGGATAAAATTATCTTAATGGGAGTAGTAAAAGTTTTTTAAGTGTGGAGGGGAATGTCATCAAATAATTTATTTTCATAGTGATGGGAAGAAGTTAGATAGCAATGGAAATAGAGATAAATCTACATAGAATGGGCCACCCACACTCTAGTTCTTCATATGCAAGGAGTACGAGTATTATTATAACCAATTACTAAATCTGAAGGATAATGAAAATGATTAATGTCAGTAACCTCTAAGAACATGAGACAAAGTGAAATATCATGTGATCACTATTTCAGACACAGGGTTCCCTAACGATGGGGTGAATGATACACTTACCATCTACTCTAGACTTTCTAATTTCTTATTTATCTTTATATCAACCAATTATTTCATATCTAAATAATTTTATATGTGAATCAAGGTTCCACAAAAATTATTAGATATACAATTAGTAATAGAAACCTCTAATGTTATAATGATTTCATCTCAATTATATGATTCCTCTCTAGTTTACATTCGTGGTAATATGATTCCTATAAATCTTATCTTTCTTTTTTTGGTTTAGTTTGATGTTATCTTAGTATCGAATTGATTTCTATACATAAATTCCACATCAATTTTTGATTAAGGGGTGTAACATTTGATATCCCAAACAAACGTAATATCATTGATCAATGTGATGATAAGTATAGACTTATAATAGTGAACACATCAATTTTATGGATATTAATTCCCATCTAGAAGGGGTGTTTATCTAAGATTGTTAGGGAGAAACTTTACATCTATGATATGCCTATTTTTTGGAATTTATTTATGTCTTTATGGAATATTTTCCAAGAATTCATCCAAAATGTTAATTTGTGATCTTAATAGAACTAATACCTGGTGCCATATCATTTTCAAAGTCTCCATGTAGAATAGCCGCAATTGTGTTCTAGGAATTGATGAAGTAAATATAGTAAAACATTGACAAGTTGTTCATTCATCCATGGGTGTGACCTTGTGGTGCATATATTCCTTTTGAAAAAAATTAACATGGATTAATGTGACTCTGCATCGATTATCATGAGTTGAAAAAGAACACAATTAAGAAAATTTTTTGTCTTCCCTATATTAATGACATGTTTAATAAACTATAGAGAGATGAATACTCTTCCAAGATTGAACATAATTATGTATATCATCAAATGAGGCTCACTAAAGAGGATATAGCCAAAAAGACACTCTATACAAGGTTTTAAAACTATGAATATATAGGTATTCCATTCGGTCATACTAATTATCATGTTATCTTCATATATTTAATGAATACAGTCTTTAGAGATTACATTGATCATTTTGTAGTAGTGTTTATAGAGAATATTATTTTCTACTCAATGCAAAATGATAAGAATTAATACCACATTATAATTGTACTAAAGACTATAATTAATGAGAAACAATTTGAAAATTTTAAAAAGTTTGAATTTTGGTGGAAAATGTTTTCATTTTTGTGTCATATAATCCTAAGAGACTATATATCTATAGATCCAATATTGATAACGACTATTAAAAGATGGCCTAAAGAAACCATAGTGACTGTGATGCATAGTTTTCAGATTTTAGATAGATTTTATCAATGCTTTTTGGATAATTTATCATAACTATATGATACTCTAACAATGTTAAATTTTAATGGAGACAAGTTTCTATGGACAGATGAATGTGAGGAAAATTTTTAGGAACTGAAGAGAATATTAGTCAATGCACCTGTGGAAACATTATCTTAAAGTGGAGAACAGTTTGTAATCTATAGTGAATCATCCATGATGGATTTTTTGTGTATTCTTATAAATAATTATAAGGTTACAGTTTATACCTTATGAAAATAGAGGATCATGAGAAAAATTTCTCAAATCATGATTTAGAGTATGTTTTGGAAATTTTTGAATTAAATATATTGATCAATTATCTTGATGGAAATGATTTTGATATATATCAACTCTGATCATAAAATAATGAAGTATATATTAATAAATAAGGAGTTAATTATGAGACAAATATGATGGTTAGAACTGATAAAAGATTATGACTTCTCAATATATTACCACCCTGGGAATGAGAACAATGTACATGATAATTTCAGTCGAAAGGATCATGCTTCCTTGTCAATGATATGGATTACAAAAGGTACAATATATCTAGATTTAAAAAGGATGGATTTTGAAATCCTAAATTTTGGGTAAAAGAGTTATCATTTTTGATTTAATGTTCAACCATCTATCGAAGTGAATATTATAGAGGTTCCTAATGAAGATGTAGTGAAATAAAATAAGAATAGAAATATTCTTAAGTTTAACCTCAATCATGATAGTATTATATGGTTCTGGAACCATGTATGTATTCAATCAATACTAGATTTATAGAAGGTTTTGTTTTCGAAATATCATATTTCTTCATTCCGTTTTCATATGAGAAGTATGAAGATGTATACGGATTTGAATTATTATTTCTAGTGGGATGGAATGAAGTGAGATATCTAAGTGTTTGTATCTTAGTGCTAGGTATATTAGCAAGTTAAGGATGAAATACAAAAGTAACAGGGTATGTTACATCCATTACTCATGCGTTAATTGAAATTCAAAAACATTATGATGGATTTTGTCTTTGGACTCCCCAAAACATAGAAATGAAATAATTAAATATATGTTGCAGTTGATAAAATTTCTAAGTCAGTCCACTTTATTGATATCAGGGAAGACTTATCTCAATATAATTGTTCCATGATTTCTATTAATAATGTGGTAATGGTTTGTGGTGTACCAAAGTCCATTGCATCTTATCAGGATATGTGGTTTAACTAAATGTTTTAGAGAAGAATTCAAACATATTTTAATATAGAGATGAGATTTAGTACTTTGTACCAAGATTAGATAGATAGTCTGTCTGAGAGAACAATGGAAACCCTATAAGACACATTGAGATGTGGTTCATTTGATTTAAAAGGAGGTTGGGATGAAAACCTTACTCTAGTTGAGTTTTTATTCAACAATAGATTTCACTCAAGCATTCTAATGGATCCTTATTAAGCCATCTATGGAGAGAAATATAAAGCTATAATTTGTTGGAGTGATGTTAGAGATATAAAGCAATTGGGGACTGATATTGATAAATAAATATAAGAGAGGTTAGATCCATTCAACAAAACATCAAGGAAGCTTAGAGTCGACAAAAAAGTTAAATAGATAATCCCAAACATCTAAAATTAATGTTAGTGATGAGGTGCTTCTAAGAATTTCTCCATTGAAGATGGTTATGAAACAAGGGAAGAAATGTAATCTGAACCCTTGGTATATCTATCCCTGTTAAATTCTTAGTCATATTAGGATAACATATTATAACTTGGTGCTTATAAAAAAACTCTCTCATTTCCATTATGTGTTCCACTTATCTATCTTGAAGAAACATATCAGACCCTTTACATGTACTGAACTCATAAGTCATACCACTAGAGCAATAAATTTCTTATGACGAACAACCAAGAGAAATTCTAGATAATTTTGAGAAATTTCTATGAAACAAGACCACTCATATAGTCTATGTTTTTTGGTGAACTGACCATTATGATAAATCTATGTGGTAAATGGAGGAAATGATGATGCAGAACAATCCACTTTTTGTTGTGTTGAAGTGATGAATTTCAATAGAAAAGTTCATTGTAAGGTGGTAGAATGTAACACCATGTGTTTTATGAATTATTTTTCTTCAAAAAAAAAAAATTTATTTGTACTCATTCATTACATACAACATCATATAACCTTGTTCTACATGAAAAACTAGGTTATCTTGTGTTATACATGACCCTAAGTTCTTACAAAACCATGATATATTATTAATATAGTTATTTTACTGTGACCATTATAACCTATACATTAAAAATAGTGATATTAATTTAAAATTTAAATTTTTAAATATTAATTTAATTAATTTTATATAAATTAAATATATTGGCAAAAAAATTAAGTAATTTTCAATAAAGCCTTTATATATTACAAAATTATAATTTTCTAAAAAATGATTTTTATATATTTCTATGAACAATAAAAAAATTAATTTTTCATAGTTTTATAAAATTATTGGATAAAATAAAAATAATTTTTCAAATCATCATCTCAAAATTATCATAGGGATATTTTTTTGGGATTTTTCTGAAAAGTTTCCATTTTTGATAAATAGTGAAAAATATTAAATTTTAATTGAAAATTTTCTTTCTGTTTAATTTATTTAAAAAGATATAATATATTTAAAATAGGTTTCAATGTTATATTAGTTAAACTAAACATCCCATAATCCAATTTAGGTCTTTGTAATCAATTTCTATATTAATGTTTTATATAAAAATAATGGAAACTTTTGATCATTTTATCTTTAAAAACCTGCTTTCTCATTACATTTGCAGGATTAATTTTAAATTAAATTATGCCACTTATATGAATTGATTTTAAAAATATATATTCCATATTTGGAATAAAAATAATTTATATTATCTAATAGGGAAAACTTATTTTTAAAAAAATTAAATGGTAAAAGTAGTAAATATTATTTAACACAGTTAAAGTAAAAATGGTTTTACTAGGTGTTAACCTAAAAAGATAGGGGTTAAAAAAACCAAAAACATGTTCACTGTTGGTTTTATGGCCATATTTATACCTTATATTCTTTACTATAAATAATGGTACTTTATTAGAGCTTTTTGGAATGAAAGAAATGTGGGTGGAATTATTTTTTACAAAATAAATTACAAGTTTTCCACATACCTCACTAATAAAAGGTCAACCCCTCTTTTCTCCACTTCAAACCAATTTTTTTTTAAAATCCACAAAAAAATAAAATCCAAACTTATCATCTTATATGACTTATCTTGGACATAAATCGAACCAATTAATTCTTTTAATTAAAAACTATAGGGGCTACCTGAAGAAGAGGCAACGTTTATCAATGAGCTTTTTTATTCCTTCATCCATATCCTTAAATTATTATTATAATTTTATGATATAAATAAATAATTATATTCCATATTATAATATATTTTATGTTAACTTATTTACCTAGAACCATCTCCACTTCCATCAAATGGGTTATGAAACAATCGTTCATGTGTACAGAAGGCTACCACCTCACAAACTGATGTCATTTTCGTCCATAACAACCCCTAAATGATAAAAAATATTATGGATGTATTATTTATATATTTTATTTATAATATTATTGTTTTATATAATCATTATATCACACATTACTTAATTTTAATTCCCTGAATTCTAATGTATGTATATTGTATTAGATAGTCTGTATGACACGCAAACCAAGTGTAGAATATGATATAACATCAAGAGGACTTATAATGTATTCAATATTTTAAAATAAATTAAACATATTTTATTCCTTAAAATTAGTGTGATAATAAGTTATCATTTATTATATGAAACAAATAATTTCTTAGATAACTTTCATTAGACGCATGACCTAGTTTTACTCAATACTATTAATATTATTATTTAATATAATAAGATATAACCTAGCTATTAGATTGGTCATTATGAATAGGATTATATAATTTTTGAAAATATATGATTTAAAAAATATAAAATTAATAAATTTGTAATAAATTTATTATAAATTAAAATTAAAAACAATTGAATATCAATTAAATGTTTTTATAAAAAAAGGATTTTTATAATTATAAAGGTATTTTGTTTTAATAAAATAAATTAATTACTATTACTATATGATATTAATGAAGTATATATTATATTTTATATCAAATATATTTAAATTTCATCCATTACATTTTATATGAATAATATAAAAGAATCCCAGTTTTATGCATAAAAACCTATATTTTTTCAAAGGCAATTCTTCTGCCTTTTAATGGAGAACTCGTTTGAAAAAAAAATCCATTTTTAAAAATTTTATTTCTCAAAATTAAACATAATTTTTTAAATATGAATGTTAAAATTATATTTTATTTAATTATTGGTATTTTTATGAGAAGTATCAATTTTTTAGGAATAAAGAAAAATACATAATTTTATTTGAAAACTGGTTTTTAATCGAATTGTTATATAAGAAAAAATTCAATTTTTTGTTGGTTTTAAATTATAATTATATAAATATAAAAAATAATAATCCAATTTATGTCTTTATGATAAATTTTATATTGAATCCTGATATAAAAACCTTTCAAATATTTGAACATTTTCACTTTAAAAACCTAGTCTTCCATTGCGTCTGTGGGATTAATTTTAAATTAAATTATGCCACTTCTGGGATTTAAATTTGGGTAAATTTAATAAATTTTATTAATATGACTAATTTATAATTTATAGTTTTTTAATTTTTGTTTTTTACAATAAATATTAGTGAATGAAATTAAAATTAATTACATCCATTAAGGTGAAATTGAGTTTACTTAGTGGTTAGCCCTTAAACATAATGTAACAAATGTCCTATAAACATGTCCAAAATATATTTTATAGAAATATTTCGACCATATACTCAATTTTATAAATTTTTATTCATTATCGTAAGAACATGATATAAGAGAGGCCTCATAATAGTGTTTCCCTTTTTATATTTACAAGAAGGTAACTCCTCCTCCACTATAAAAGAGAACTCACCCCCTCAATTAATCACACCTCTTAGGAAATTTGGATCATTAAAAATGATCCAAAATAAGAATCCAAAATACATTAACTAATAATATAATCCTCACTTTTTACGAAATAAAACCAATGAATTAATTTGGTATAAACTAAAAAGATTTACCGAAATAAGAGGCAACATTCTTCAACAATCACTTTTCTTTCATTTAGTTATCCACTCATCCAAATTCCTTTCATTTCAGGATTACATAATAAAATAATTATATTCAATATACTTATTTGTTTTTTTTGAAAATATTTTTATCTAAACATTCAAACATTTCCATCAATTGGGAAACACAATCATCATTCAGGTGTACGATGGACTACTGCCCCGCAAACCGATGTCGTTCGTTCTTCCATTTCCATATTTAAAGGTTGAAAATAATTATTAATTTATATTTTCGATATGATAGATATGATATTTATACTCTATTTATTGTTATATAATTATTATACAATATACCCCTTCATTCTTTATAATTTGTGGAAATGTGATAACATCGTTTGCGGACGTGTGGACTACCACATGTTCAAAGCGATGCGATTCATTCACATGTTACATGGAATGTTTTAGGGACAGTTTTAATAAAAATATGTGATTTATATTACATAAATTCAATGATATAATTAAAATATACAATTATACCATTCACTTTCCATTCTTTTAATGTGATAAGAAAATGAAAATATTGTTCATTAGTACGTACTGTCTATCTTCTCCAAGAACAGTACATTTCATTTCCTATATCCAAATTTGTTGGATTATTATAAATAAATATATAATGAATATATATGATATTAAAATCACATTTTATATATTTTATATAACAAAATCCATATCAGTTTAATAAGAAAAAATAAGAATTGAAAACAAACAAAAAAACATGACAATTAACATTGAAAATGATGAAAATAATGAAATATTATAAACAAATGGGTAATATGATATTATAAAAATATAATATATAAAATTTTAAAATTAAAATTATTCTAGATAAAATTATTAACATTCTTAAATATATTATACAAGAGGTTAAATTATTTTCACATAAATAGAAACGCAAGGTAAGGGATTTCATCTCAAAATCTTTTGATTGAGGAATATTTTAATGTTATACTACTAGTGTTTTTATATGTTATATATAATTCATCACTGAAATTTAATGTCCTAAATAAATTTTTTTAATTTCATTTTTTAATTTATGTTTAATTATTTAATATAAGTGGATTTGATCTTAAAGTTACCAACTGGTGAACAAACATCATAACTCAGTTAATTTTTATTAGGTTATATTACTTCCTCGTTACCATTAATATTACATGATCATGTGTATAATGAATTTGAATATATATTTATGTATTTAAACTTATAAATTTTTTATTTAATTTTGATTCACAAAAAAATTTAATTTATTAATTCTCACATCAATATTATGATCATTTTAAGGGTTTATTTCACAATATCAATATAATCGAGATTGTCTATTCTTGAAATTATATTAAAGGAATTTATATGATCATTTTTAAATAAAAACTTTTATTTTATTTTACTTTGTTCATTCTTTTACTTTTTCAAGTAATGTAACTATTTTTAATCTTAATTACTCAAAATGTTTTATAAAATGTTTTTAGGAAAAAATGACATCATTTCTCTCTTCGGTTGGAAATCATTATTTTTCAAATCCTTCTTATTTATAAAAATAAAAAAAAATTAATCATTTAACAAATGATTTATTAAAGAAATTTTTACCCATTTTTATTTTACAAATTTTTTCAAACGAATCTTCTTGTGCATTTCCAAAAATGGTACTTTTTATCCTTTTTACTATAATGTCCCGGAACCGGGTACTCCTCAAAAGTTAACCAACCCTAATTGGTCACATAACCTCAAGAGAACTTCCACAAATTCTAGAGGCTTCCAACTAGAAGCAAGTTCCAAGGTGTGATATTGGAGAAACTATTCTTTCCTTGAGAGAGTATAAAGATTAGAATCTAAATATTAAACAATATATGAAGCAATAATACCAAACACAATTAAACAGTGGAAAACAGAAAGTAAATCAATAAGAAGACACAATATATATATAAATATTATGCATGGAATACGTATCTAATAAAATATACAAACTAGTCATAATTCTTGAAATCAATACACAACCATGTACAAAAGAAACAAGTAAACTTCAGTAGAATCACAAGCCTGAGCTTGGTCCCATTCTCTCCGGCTCCAATCACAATCAAGTACTTAAAGAAGAAGGGTTCTTTCCCTTATCTATGCCTACAGTCATATAATCTATTTGGGTCCAAAATCATGACCTAAACAGGGTATGAGACGAATCCAAGTACATGAACATAAAAAGATATGTTCTTAACTGTCATTGAATATATATTGAAGGTGATATGAAAAAGTGAAGAAATAAACTAAGAAGAACTCAAAGGTAACTAATTCGAAAGTTTTAAATTACATTAATTTAGCATGTTATTATTCATCCATTGAATCATCTTACCCTCAGATCTAGCCTAATCTCTACATTCCTCGTGTAATGTTACCAAAACAAACTTCTCATAAGACTATCTACACAATCAAGTAAGAATGAATCCAAGATTTTGCTTGGGCTTGGAAGACGCGTCACAATCAGTGATTTATCCACAAATGACCCTCTAGGAATCTCTCACATTCTGACCCCTTTAGTCCAACATAGTATCAATTAATTATAAACAACCACATTTTCTAGATCTCATGGTCTAAAACCTTTGGTCTAACATACATTTAATCAAATATTAATGACCACCAAGGCATCTCTCACAGTCAATACGCCTAGGTCATTCATTCTAGCAAAATATACTTAAATTACCCCTTTGGGATGTTCTTAGAGTCTAGCCCCCCTTGGTGAAACCTTACTTAAATTCATTATAAATGACCACTTAGGCATCTCTCGCAGTCTAACCCTTGATTCAAACATTCAAAATGTATATCACTGACATTTCATATAATCATCAACTTCATCCTAACAAAACAAGGAAACAAAAACACTGATAGACTAATAGGAATCCAATACCAATAGGCCATAAACAAAAATCAAGAAAAACACACCCATGGGGTTTCCCTTAGACAAGTTAAATAACCATAAACACAAGGAACAACACTTTATCATTCAATGAAAACATAACGGGTAATAAATAGGGTTTAATTCCAAATCATGCAATACCCAAAATGTGGTTATATGACACTTTTATCATATATAATCCAAATAAAAACAAAAAAAGGCACAAAACACCTACCTCGATGTCGTATTATTGATATACTTTAACATCAGCCCTTGAATCATCCTAGATCAGTATAGATCCCTGAAAAGGTGAAAATGTCCCAACCTTGAATAACTCACAAGAGATGATGAATCAAGAAGAGAGGATATAAGGTTTTTGAGAACTCACCGGTGGTATTATAATTCATCTGATAGTGTCTTAATCTTATAATGGATGGAGAATCAGTATGGGTTTTGAGTTCTTCAGCCATTCTGTAGTGCTCCTATACGAAACATAGAAAGAAGGTGTTTCAAGGCATGAGACGCAACCCCTCTCTAATATATCAAATAAAAATCAAAGTCTGTTAAATAAAAATACACACCATGTATTATCCTCAACTATCCCCCAACATAAGTGGGTTTTTATTGTCACCACATAGCCATATACAAAATCATTACACGGTTAAAATGCGGTTGTATGCAGCAAGATTGATACACGATGTGTACTCATAAGTACACAATGTGTACTTAGAAAACACTATTTTCTTATTTTTTCCTCAATAATAACCCAAAACAAATATCCATACCTGAAATGAAGATTCTAGTTCTTAGAAACTTCCCCCCTAAAGCAATTAGTCTTTGAATTACCCTTGAATGGTTAGTGAAGAATAATTTTCAAAAAATCTATCCACTACGATCACAAATTAGCCTCCCTATCCCATGTCTCGTCCCACACTTGCATGTCCTGTAATAACACCCATACCAGAGGAATATACCATCTATAGAAAACCTTCATGCTATGATCCACAATCTGAATAGGGTTCTCCTTGAAGGATTCATCTACCTCCAACTCAACTTCCTCAGGTTGAAGAACACGACACTAGTATGAAGGGTATCAATGTAGATTAGAAACATGAAAGATGTCCTGCGTATCCTGGTACTTCTAAGGTAACTAGAACTGATAGGCAACCATCCCGAATCTCTCCAAAACATTAAACAGACCCATATATCTCAATGAAAGGTCCCCCTTTTTTATAATCTTTCTGTGTCCTAACCTCGATGTGACATGTGGGAAAAACTAATCTCCGACCTCAAACTCCATAGGTAATCTTCGTCGATCAGTATAATATTGTTGGCCATATTTTTTAATATCCATCCTCTTCAAAATCAACTCCACATGATTAATGGTCTCCTAGAAAATACAATGTCCCAGCATAGTATCCTCTCCTGCCTCCATCCAACATAGGGGTGATTGGCATGGACTACTGTACATATCCTCATAAGGTGCCATCATAATTTTTTCCAAAAAACTATAGTTATAATAAAACTACACAAGGGGCTTGTGTCTCTCCCAAGACTCCTTGAAATATAGGACGCATGCTCGAAGCATGTCCTCCAAATACCTGAATCAAGCACTCGAACTGGCCATCTGTATTGGTATGGTTTGTTGTAATCAAAAGTAACTATGTACCCAAATCCTTCAATAGTCCCAGCTAGACATGAGAAGTAAATCAGGAATCCCTTTTGAAAATGATAGAGTCTGAAACCCCGTAAAAAATACTTTCTCTCAGATGTACCACTTTCTAAGCTCATAAACACTGAAGTTTTCCTTGATTGGATAGAAATGCACATCCTTATTGATTCTATCAAAAACAACCCATACATCATCATTTTCTCAAGCCAACCTTGGTTAAACCATAATAAATCCATCATAAAATCATTCCACTTCAACTAGGAAATGGGTAACAATTTTAGTAGCCCATCTGGTCAATGATGTTCCACCTTCACCTTCTGATAGGTGGAAAATCTAACAACAAAACTAGCTACATCCCTCTACATGTCTGGAATCCAATACTAACGATGTAGATCTTGATACATCTTGGTGACACCATGATGAACATCCCAAACTGAGGTATGATAATCTCACAACAGATCCTTGTGTATTTCTACTAACACCCATACGTGCCCATGAAAACTCAAAACCCCATCCTCTCCTGCCTTCCGCCCATGAGTAGGATCCTATCCTGACACACATTCCCATAGGACTAGGCCTTCAAAATATGATATATTCCTCATTATCACTTGATCCAGTAAATTATATGTAACTACTATAGAAGAAAGAAAAGTATACCCCTATTTTTCATTAACCTTTGATTGTATCTCAGAGAACATAGCAATACGTTGCCACTCATTGTTGGCCTATTGAACTTCTTGTATTTGATATCTCCTTCTCAATGCATCAACCACTACATTGCCTTTTCCAACCATGTAGGCAAGATCAAAGTCAAAAAACTAAAGGTACTCCATCCACCATTGTTGTCTCAAATTTAGATCTCATTGAGTAAAGATATACACGATGGCTTTGGGGTTATTGTATACCCCAAAATGCTCTCCCAAAAGATAATTTCTCCAACAGTGAAAGGCATGTACAACTGCATATAACTAGTGATCGTACGTTGGGTAATTCCTCTAATGTGGCCTTAACTACTAAGACATTTCTGCAGCAACTCCTTCCCCCTACATAAGAACTGCTCTTGGACCGATACTGAATGCATCACAGTAAACGATGTAACTCTTTCCTAGCTTCTAAAAAATTAGGATAGGTGCTGAATTAAGTCACCATTTAATCTTTTGAAAGGATTAATTGTAGGAATCCATCCCTAAGTACTTCTCACCATTCTTAGTTAGGCCTGTTAGAGGTGTTGATATGCGTGAAAAGTCCGGAATAAAGTGCATGATGTAACCAGTTAGCCCCAGAAAAGTTTGTACCTCAATGAAGTTCTTCAGATGCTCCTAGAAAAATATTTCTCTCACCTTCTATGGGTCTATTGATACTCCTTTCACTGGCTCATAATGACCAAAGAAATGAATTTGGTCCATTCAAAAGTGTCACTTTGAGAGCTTAGCATATAAATGATGCTCCCTCACTGTACTCAATACGATCTCATGATGGATATAGTGGTCATGTCGAGTGTGGGAGTACCCCAAGATATCACCCACAGATACTACCACAAAATAATCCAAATAAGGATGGAACACTCAGCTCACCAGTGCCATGAAAACTGATGGTAAATTCATGAGACCAAATGGAATAATAAAAAACTCTTATAGACCATACCTACTCCAAACGACTGAAAGAGGTATATCTTATGGTATAAAACTCAAATGATGATAACCATATCTCAATTAAATATTAGAGAACACTCAGGCTCCTCAAATTTGATAAAATAGATCATCAATTCATGATCATCAACGAGTTCAGATTCTAATAATCCACAAAAATTCTCAGGTTCCCATCTTACTTCATCGCAAAAACAATAGGCAAACCCTTAGGAGAAGTACTGGGTTTGATAAAACCCTTCACCTGAAACTCCTCTAAATGCCCCATGAGCTCCTGAAACTCTATTTTAGCCTTTTTTATACAGAAGAATGGACACTGGTACCACTCCTGGTACAAGCTCAATAGAAGAATCCATCTATCGCTCTGAAGTCAAACTTGAAAATTTTTCAAGAAAGACATCTCTGAAATGATCCACCACTGGAGTTAATTCCACATGTGAATCCCCCTACTCATGCGGATATAAACTAGAAATATAGGATGTAATTCCTCCCACCCCATGATGGTTAGGTCCATCTCTACTCTCCTAGACATCCCATTTTCCCTTATATGGAAAATATTTCCCCTCTCATGTTTTGAAACTCACCATGTGGTGATATAAGTCAATAAAGGCCTAAAAGGATACTAACCAGTTCATTCTGAGAATGAAATTGAATCCTATCACCCCTAAGAAAAATAATTCCCATATAAGGTGACACCCACCAACCACAAGAGGGAACTCCTTGTACTAATGTACACTAGTCTTCTTAATCCCCAACGGATTTTCTAGTGTCATAACATCATCAAATGTAATGATACAAAACCCAAGGATCTCTAAAATGGAAACAGATATAAAACAATGGGAAGCCCCTATATCAAAAAGAGCAGAACATAAAATCAAAAAAAAAATAAGAATTGTACCTCTAACCGTAGAGGGTCCAGGATCCTTCTCCTACTAGGTTTTCTCCATTGAAAATGTATAACCTGTACTACATCCCTATAACCTTTCCTGGATCCCTTGAACTGATCCTCCCTACTATCGCTTAAAACCTGTTATTTAGCTTCCATGAACAAGACCACCTCCTCAGACTAAATGACCTGAAGAACTCCATTTCTCGAACTGATGATAAAGTGGTGGTCTCTCTCCTATACAAGGAGTCATAATAGATCCCCTTTCACCTGTTGCTGGTGACAATATCCCAGAAACTGCTTAATATGCGTCATTATTCTTCATGATCAGCACTCAACTGGTTCTCTCAGGCACTATGGTCTCATATGCCCTCTCATTCTACACCGGTATCACACCACTTAGCTACATGAAGAAACATCATGTGATAGCTTCCTGTGGTGCTTCCTGATATTTTTCGGAGGAGTACCAACTATGGATGTAGAACCACCATATATTGTAGCTCCTAACTACTTCAGATTGTACTCGGTAATCAGTGTCTGGTTTACTATAGCAGTCATCAAAGTCAATAAGAAAATATTCACCTATGATCAGATTTTGTACCAGAGGCCATACTCAAATTACCTAGCAAATGATAACTCATCACATCCCAAAACTGGTGTGAAGTTATGAAGCTCTATAAAGTGAGAAGAATAACCCATCTCCGAAAGAGTGTCCTGCTCCAAATGCATGAACTCTCGAGCTCAATAGGCCCTGAACATCTTGGGGTATATGTAATCTTAGAAGATCCTCTAAAACTCATCCCATGCCATATCTATATGATGTATATTCTGTGAGATAACATCCCACCATCTCTTTGTGGAATCACGCAGCATTTAAGTTGTGAGCTTCCCCCTCCTCTCAGGAGGCTTCTTTAGATGTTCCAAAAAAGAAATAATTGCTTAAAACCATGACTCGACATCCTGTGGTCCACCATACCTTAAAAAAGATAGAGGATTTTGCTGCTAGAACACTCGTGACAACTCTTCCATTATCGAGGTAGGATGTGATACTCTCTGAAAGGTTTGTATCATCCTCATAATGATTTCACAGAATTTTTCGTCAACACCTTTGTCTGGTATAACAGTTGGGGCTAAGACATGCATGATAGGTGGATCTACTGGTAGTCTATGATCTAATATTTTTTATGTTTGATCATCTCCCTGTACCTGGCATAAAATCAGAGTACTTCTTGGTGGATTGAATCTTCATGTTCAAGTGTAGACCTCATTATGAGATTAACGGAACTACAACTCAAAAGTGAAACCACAGAAAAGGTGAAGGAAAGAATTTATATTTTCCAAAATATGGTTACACTGGATGTAGAAACAGTACATGGAGTTTTCCCTTAAGATTTAACATGGGTGTGTACCTCTACCAACCTGGTCATGTAATACCCTATAAAAATGACAAGTTCCTCATGATACATAGCGTGTACTTAAATATCCCCTCCTTCCCATGAATGTCTACATGGCTAGAACTACACAGTCCTGCTAGTGTAATACTACACTGCATGTTCACCCTAGACATGGCATGTACTTAAAAGTTCTATCCACCTGTGTCGTTAGTCACACAACCAGATATACGGTTGATTACAGCACGACATGTACTTGCAGTACACGGTGTGTTCTACCAAGAGTTTACCAAACCCATGTCCCTCCTCAGACATTCAGTCACACAGTCAACAACTACATACTGTGTAAATATGGTACATGACCTATATTTAAGAAAATTAATTTCTTCTACAATAGAAGAGCACATGGCATGTGTTTATAACATCGCATGCCCTGTTTTATGGGTTTTTCTATAAAGTAAACCTCTAAAACATCTTTGAAACCCCCAAAATCATAAAATTCGGCCAAATCATTCCATGTTCCAATATGTGAGATCCTATACTCCCTCCAAATCAAATTTTTTCATCATTAATCATAACATAACATAATAGAATATAATTAAATTTCAAACATAATCCACCAAATTCCAATCCTAGAGGGCCAATAACACCTCAGGGACCAAAGAATGGTGTTCATCCAAATAAAACATTACATATATCAATACCCTATCAAGATAATAGGTATTTTAATCATGAAATATATCACAAAAACATGTATATCTATCACAACAACTATCAAAACAACATGCAATCAGTAATTCTCCCTAAATGTCATGATAAGAATGAGTGACATGTGATCTCTAGAAAGTGCATATATGATGCATGAGATGGAATACCCTCATCTCATCGGGTTTCTATGGAAATAGTACCAAAATTATATCTATCATAACAACACAAAATAAGTGAATCACCCAATGGTGAAATAAAATCAATTATACCAATTAGAAAACTAAAAAAATTGCAATATTCAAGGTAACATGGATTTTTTTTAAACACGGGTTTGCTACTCCCCTGAAAAGATTATTACCAACTACCTATTCCTTCTTATCTATGTATATTAGATCCAAATAGTACAGAAAATAAGGAAAGAACCTAATTTGATACAGATTTGTAATGTCCCTGATCCGGGTGCTACCCAAATGTGCCTCGAACCCAGTTGGTAACATGACCTCAAGAAAAATTCCTGAAATGCTAGAGGCTTCCAACTAGCAGTGAGGAAAAAGGTGTGATTTTGGTGAAACTATTCCCTCATTGTAAGAGTATAAACATTGGAATATAAATAGTAAACAATAGTGAAAGAAATAATACAAAACATAAATAAATAGCAGAAGACTGAAATGAAATTCAATAGAAGCCACAATATATATAAATGAGGCCTGGAGTATGTATATAAGAAGATATCCAAACAAGTCACAATGATAGAAAGTAATACAGAACTAAGTAAAATTAATAGTCAAGTAAAATCTAGTAGTATAGAAAGCTTCATCTTGATCCCATGCTCTATAGCTCCAAAAATAATCAAGTACCTAAGGAAGAAGGGTGCTTTCCCTTATCTATGCCTAAAATCATATAATCTGTTTGGGTCCAAAATCATGACTCAAATAGGGTGTGAGACGAATTCTAGTAGGTAACCACCAAAATATTTGTGCCAAACTATCACTGAATATATATAGTAAGTAATATGAAATATTGAAGAAATAAAATGGAAGTACTCAAAGGTAACCAATCATATTGTTTTAAATTTCATTCATTTAACATTTATTATTCATTCATTGAATCATGTAACCCCCGTTTCTAGCCTAAGCTCTCTATCCCATATGTAAGGTAACCAAAATAGGTGTCTCATAAGACCGTATAAACAATAAATTATGACCAAATCCAATCTTCTTCTTCGGTTTGGTAGACACATCCCAATCATTCAATTATCCTCAAACGAACCTCTATGAATCACTCATGGTCTAACCCATTTGGTCCACCATAGCATCAATTAATTATAAACAACCACCTGGGAAAGCTCTAGAGGTCTAAAACCTTGGGTTAAACATTAATTTAATCAAATATTTATGACAACCTAGGCAGCTCTCACAGGCAGTAACCTTATATTAAAAAATCCACTAAAACATACATAAGTGACCCTTTTGGGAAGATCTCACATTTCAATCCCCCTTGGACAAACATTCCATAAATTAATTATAAATTGCCACCTAGGAAGCTCTCATGTTATATACCTTGGATCAAAAATTCACAATTCATATCACAGGAATTTCATATAATCAACAACTATATCATAACAAAATAGGACATGGAAAACAAGGCAATTCTAGTAGCAATCCTTGACCAATCGGCTATAAAAATCAATCAAGGTAATCACACATGTTCGGTGTCCCTTAGACAAGATATATAACTAGACACACAAGAAACAACCATTTATCAATAAATCAAACTATTTCAATTAATAAACAGGTTTCAATTCTATATCATGCAATACCCAAAATGTGGTTATGAGGCACTTTTAGCATATATAATCCAAAGCCAAACAACAAAAGGAAGAAACCACCTAACTTGATGACATACGATCAATATACTTGAACGTCTTCCCTTGAATCATCCTAGATTGGTATAGATCTATAAAAAGGTTAACAAATATCAACCTTGAAAAAATCACAAGATAGGATGTATTAGGTAGAGAGGTTCTAGGGGATTTGAGAACTCACCGGTGGGATTGCAATGCACCCAACAGTGTCTTAATCAGATCTCAAATGGAGAATTGAAATGGGTTCGGAGTTCATCAGTCATTCCACATCACTCCTATATAAAACACTAGTAGAAGAAGGTGTTTCCAGACATGAGACGTGACCCCCCTATGGTATATCAAATAAAAAGAAAAATACATGATGTTTTTATGAAAACTACACACCATGTATTTTCCTCAATCGCCCCCATCTTAAACGGGATATCTAGGTCAGCACAAAGCCATGTACTCAGTCATTAAATGGTTAGTAGATGGCTTTACAGAGTAAGATAAATACATATCATGTACTCATCAGTATATTTCATGTACATAGAAAACCCTTTTTTCTTACTTTTTCATCAAAACAACCCAAAAACAAGATTAATACCTAAAATGATGATATGGGTTCTTACATTTACAAGGAAAAAGGAATGTTCTTTTTAACTTGTACGAAATTTATATAACTACCCATAATAATTTTTTGTATGATTCCTTTGAAAAATTTAAATGATATTTTTGATGAATTTTTTTTGAAAAGTTATTTGAAAATAAATGGTAATTTTAAAATTTTATCCAAAATGAAAATGATATTTTCCTCAATAATTTTTTAAAGATATTTTTAGGGTATATATCTTCATCAATGGAAAAAAAACTTTTATCATTACTACACATTAGATATTTTTTATTTATACCACGCTTTATCATCCCTTGAATGGTTTATGATTTCTTTAAGCAAGTATAATATTGGCATTCACTTCCTTGTTTCCTTTTTAGTCCCCTTGAAATATTCAATTTTTTCTGATCATTAGGCATTAAATTTACTATATATATTCATATCATTTATCATGAATTTTTTTCTTTATTAAACCATATACTATTCCTATGTATGATTTTTTATTTCAATATTATTTTATTATCTAGTAATGTATTTATAAACTCTTATCTTTTAATCAATAAAGATATTTGATAAGGCATATTGTTCATTAATTTAATTTTCAATTAGATTTATGAGAAATTCTATAGAAATGAATGAAATGGGCTGGGGACCAATTAATAAAATCCCCTTGATGTATCAATAGTCTCATGGAATGAATGAAATTAGACAAACCATTTACATTTGCAACTAGTATGTTTTAAATAGTCTAATGAAAGTTCTTTACTGTAGAGTTATGGTTGGCCAAACCGAATTGGGTTTTAACCATTATGTTTTAAAAAATATTTTTAAAGGTATTTATGGTAATGTTTATATATACCTGGGATACATAAAATTCAATAATTTAGAATTTCCTTAATTTATGTTATTATTGTATAGAGGATTTTCACTATGAAGTCATTTATGGATGTGTTTCATTCTCATTTTATTGATTTAATGTCAGGTGTATTCAGTTTATATTACTTTTAAATATTGATTATGATTTATGATTAATTATTACTTATACAACACTTTTTGCATTACTGATTATTTAATTTCACCCTTATTTTGTTTTCGCACCATATGGTATAAAGGTAAATTCATAGAATGAGTTTCAAGGATGTAAATGGTTTTATTTTTTACGTATTATCTTTTTTATTCCCAAAATAAAATGGCTTCAATATATATTTATAGATTCTAAAACTGCTAAACTAATTGGTTCTTTGACATTTGATTCATTTTAATCATATTAATGTAAAAACTTATGTCACTATCTCCAGTTTATTGGGTTTTTGGTGTTATAGTTTGTATCAATGGATGTTTAGTAGCAACCTTGGGAACTAGATTTTGGAAAATATAGATTAGGGAACAAAAACCGATGATAGACATTAAGGATAATTATAGAATAAAATCATAAAATTTTAGAAAGATATAAGTTAAGTTTGATCATATATTATAAGTTCTAGAAACCTCTTTTTATGTTTTATTCAATGGGAGTCTACCTATATAAACTATATGTTGGATGAAATTTATTATAATAAAACTCATTAGTTTAGTATTTATTTTAGTGGAAAATATATTCTAATAATAATGACCTTAAATTTTATAGAAATTAATTTAAATATATTGATAATATTATTTGTTATTAATATCATCAATTAAATTTTAATAATCGCAATATAAAATTTATAAGCCCTGATAAAAAAAGTTGTGGTGAAAATATTAGTTAAAAGGCAATCTAATGATAAAATACCTGGGATGTTTACCGTATTTATTTTAAAAATTATATTATTATAGTTATAGAAAAATGAAAACTTATATTCTAGGTGACAACTCATCATATCTTGTAAGGTGGTGGGGCTTGAACCCATGACCAAAGGACGATAAGGGTTTTGTGCCTACCACTGGCCTACGTGATGTCCTGGATAATGAATCATTTATTTTAGCTAACCAAATTGATGAATAAATTTTAATGATAGACTAGTGGTATCACATTTTATGTTTAGATATTAATGTATTAACCTTATTAGTTTTTTAATTTAATTAGAAACAAATGTAAAGACATTTTGATGGATCTTAAAATCCATAAAATGTAAATTTTAGTGCTTTAGAAAAAAATGTTCACTTTCAGATATCCATTTCTAATAGTAATGCATTAATTAGAATTGGTTATAAACTAAAAAAACTATAAAATTGTTCATATGAAATTTAAACATATCAAGTAACTATATTTCCTTATATTCTTAGTCCATAAAATAATTCCTCAACAATAGGAAAATGATCTTTAAACAAAAATATTATCCAAATACCTTAATTTTTGTTGAAACATATGGTCTTTTAAATCATCATATATTTATGGATTTAAGGCCCATATCATTCTAATGACCATTCACCTTTTTCAGACCAATGAAAAAAATCACTCCCTATAATTATTTACGATTTTCCTCTAAGTCAATATTTTCCCTTGCCACTAATGTTCTCATATGTATAAACCTAGTTATATATTATTCCATGTGACCTTTATACTTATCATTATCTCTTATTAATAGGATATTTTATAAACTCTTTCATGATGTTGGTTTTTAAACAATGTAATTTTCAAATATAAAACCCTATACTACTAAGTTTATGTTTAAATTGAGTGGATAAAATTTAATTAATGTGGGGAGAATGTGACACCCTCAATTATAATGTAAGAACATTGTAATCAACAATGTGAATGGTACACAATATCAAGTGTATAATAGAATATTACATCCTAAGACATTGTAAAATATTAAAAACATTAAAAAAATCAATATATTTTAATGTTTATAATGAACATGACCTTAAGTCAGCTTCCGTTACACACAAAACATACTTACTTTGATATCTTTCATTAGATGAAAGACCAATTTTTACCGAATATTTTTAATGTTATTATTTAATATAATTATATATAAACATGTTCTCAAATCAGAGGATATGAATAGGATTTAATATCTTGAGAAAATATATGGTTTCAAAAAATATATAATGAATTCATTGTTAATCAATTTATTAGAAATAAAAATAAAAAACAATTTAACAATAACGATATGATTTTATGAAAAACTATTATTATGCCCCCGAAAGAGTTTTTTCATAATAAATTAAATTAATTACTATTATTGAATGATATTAATGAAATATATATATATTATATTGAATAAAATATTTTTTACATTCATCCAATACAACTAATATGCATAAGATAAGAACAGATCCAATTTTAGGCATAAAAGAAAATATTTTATCAAAAGGTAATTTTGTCCCCTTTTAACAGTGCTGAAGATTTAAAACAAATTTCCAATTTTACATATTTTATTTTTAAAAATAAAATTTATTTTTTAAAAAATAATGTTAAAATTATCCTACTATAAATTTTTTGTGTTTTTTGGAGAAGTTTTATTTTATGGTGAATTGTAAAAAAAAATTGAATTTTGATTAAAAACTATTTTCATTTAATTTATTTATTAGATTAAAATATATTTTATATTTAAATTAGTGTATAATTTGATAATTTATAAATATATTAATCAAATTTATTTCATTGGGATAAAGATTATATTTAATTCAGATATAAAAACATTTCAAACATTTGATCATTTTCACATTAAAAACCCGCTAATCGGTTGCATCTGCGATTACTTTTAAATTAATTTCTACCACTAAAGATATTTGAATATGAAAAAATTATATCCCTGTTCGGAATAATTATAACAAATAAAATCTTTTATTATCAAATTTGTATTTGACAAAAAAAATTAGTGAACTCAATTAAAATTGATTACAACGATTACGTTGGAAATAAGTATACTTAGTGGTAAAACCTTAAAGATAAGGTGAAAATGGACTTAAAACATGTACAAAACCTATTTTATAGACATTTTTGGAGAATATATTATATGTTATCAAAAAAATCATTATTTTAAGGACATGATGTAAGGGATACCTCTCAATAGTGTTTACATTTTTTATATTTTCAAGAATGTCACTCCTCCACCACTATAAACACGAACTCACCCCCCCCCACTTAATCATAAATATAATTTCCTTTGAATCATTAAAACTCTTACATGATAAACTCCCAAAATAAATCACATCATAAAATAATCCTATCATTTAGATGAAATAAAACCAAGAAATACTTTTTGTATAAACCAAAAGGAGTTACCCGAATAATAGGTAATGTTCTTCAACAATAAATTTTATTTTGTTTGCATATACATGACAATTTTTTTTGATATCATGATTATATAATGAAATAATTATATTGAATATAATTAAAGGTTTTTATTCAATGATTTTGACCTATATTTCCACACATTTCCATAAAATAGAATATGCAATCATCATTCGGGTTTACGGAAGACTACATCCTCATGAACTGAAGTCATCTGTTCTTCCATTAACATCTTTCAAGGATGAAAATAATGATTTATTTGTAGATTATATATTATATATGAGATATTTATAATATATTTATTCTTTTTAATTGTTATTTAATATATACCTTCATGCTTTCCATCTTTTGGAGATACGATAACATCATTTGTGGACATGTGGACTACCGCCTACTAAATGTGATGTGATTCATTAAGACATTACATGGAATAAATTATGGATGGTTTTAATAAAAATATATGATATATATTACATAAATATGATAAATTAATTATGATATACATATATATCATTTACATTTCATTCTTTTAATGAGACAATAAAATGAAAACAATGTTCATGTGTATATACAACATTTCTGTAATACTTTTTTCAGATGAAACTTTTAAAGGTAAGTGTGAAACCTAAAAATTTAATCAAAATAAAAACATTAAAAATGTAAAATTCATCCTAGATCTAGACTATTTATAACTACAACTCCCTGGCACCTACATCATTAAAGAAAACCTACTCTAAATCCTTATCTGGGGATATTCCTTGTAGTGTGCATGATTTCTTACACATTCAAAATTCAAAATGAAACAAAATTCCAAAAAACATTCTAAATTTTTGTCTTAAGAAGAATAAAAAAACACTCACTTGAGTCATGATCTATGTTGACTCTTCATCTTGATGATTTTCCTCTATACCACCACAAAACAAAATGATCTGAACACATTCAACCATCCATGATTCAATTTTTTTAATTGTAGATATAAAAAGAACCAGTATCCCACTACCTCGGTAGATAAACACTAGAAACTGTATGAGAATATGGAACCTAACAATAGAAACTCTAGTACATATTTGAATAACCTTGTTATCGCACCACCAATTTCATCACCCAATGTCATTTTTTTGAATCTTCCATTGAAAATTTTATAATATCCTTTTAATGAGAATGTTTTAAGTTATTTTAAAAGAAAATGGGACTTCATACTGTTTTTCAAAATAAAAATTATATTTTCCTAAAAAATATTAAATATATTTTTATGATATATCCATTAATTTACAAAACAACCCTTTATCTTTACTCTACTTGGGATATTTTGTATTTACACTATCTTTACTATTTCTTTGGATGGTTAATGATTACTTTGACCAAGGACTATATTAACATCCACTTATTTGATTCTTTTTTTATTCCCCTTGAAATATTCAGTTTACTTGGATCATTAGACATTAAATTTACCCAATATATCCATATTACATATCCTGGATATTTTTATTTATTAAACAATTTACCATTTATATATGTTGCGTTTACTTTAAACGTTATTTGATTATATGGATAAATATTCATTAATTATTATCTTTTACTCAATAATAATTTTTTATAACGCACATTGTTCATAAATTAATGAGATTATTGGATATATGTGGAATTATTTGGACATGGAAGACACGGGTTGGGTACCGATTTATGAATGATTGTAGATGCATTAGTAGTCTCAAGGGATGGATTTAGTTGGATTAGCCTTTTTTGTAACCACTATGTCTTAAACTATCTTTCCAGATGTCTTGATAATAGAGTTAAGGTCTTTCAAACCAAATAGATTTTTGACCTATAGATTTTAAACCATATTTTTAAAGGTATTGATGGTAAAGGTTATGTATACCTAAGTAACAAGAATCTTAATAATTATAAATTTTTTCCATTTTAGTTATTAATATCCAGATGATTCTTAATATGAAAATATCTATAGATTCATTTCATTATCCATTTTTTGATTAAATAAAATTTTTGTTAAGTTTTATTTACCTTTCCAGATTGATTATGTTAAATGATTAATTATAACTTCCATAGTAATTTACCCTTGCTGATAATTTGACTTCACACTTAGATTTTTTCCTTTCCCAAAGGTATGAAGATATATTCTTGGACTAAGTCTCAAGGATGTAGAGATTTTTTTTGTTATTTATTATGCTATTTTTTTATTCCCAATGTAAAATTGGTTGCATGTATATTTTTTGGTTTCCAAAAATGTAAAACAAATCAATCCTTAAGGAATTTTTACTTGAATCTATACTAATATTATAAATTAATGCACCTGTTCTAGCTTATTGGGTTTAGGTCATTACATTAATAATCTATATTTTTTGGGAATATGATAACATCACTCTTGTGTATGGAGGACAACCGCCCCGTGAAGCAATGTGATTCATTGGCACATTACATTAATGGTAATAAAGATGGTTTTAATAAAAATATGAGATAAATAGGACATAAAATTGATTTTGAAATGATAATTTATTATTTAATGTTCTTTTATTCAATCCCACTATAAAATGGAAACAACGGTAATGAGTAAAAATGTGTTACCATCACGATAAAGGGTGTATTTCATTTTTTATCACTAAATTTTATGGATTACAATAAAAATATATATATATATATAATATATATGATATTTATATCATTTTTAACATTCTTTATGTGATTAAATAATTTTTTAAATAATAGGGCCAAAAATAGAAAATCAAAATATAGACGAGAAACAAAATGGTTATTACCCAAAATGTAACTTTAACATGGAATTATTAATAAATGAGTAATAAACGATCATAAGAAAATAATATATGGTATTATTTATGTAAATATTGATATCTAATATATTTTTAATAAATTTTTATTTATTATACATGATTTATCATTTTGTACAATAGAGGTTTGAATTTAAGTATAGGGATTTCTAGTCATACTTTTATTTTTTGGAGACATATGAAAATTCAACACTAGTTTATTTTATGTGGTTTATATATTTCTCATGATTTTTTTTGGATAATTTTATGAAAATTTAATGGTATTTAAATATCTATTTTTTGATATATCTTTCATGGCATTTAATGTTCGAAAATTTACTAAAGCTTTAGGGGATTTTGAATTAATTTTCAATCTTTGAGATGTATATTATGTTATAAACCATTAATCATTCAAGAGGTGTACATATAGCCCGAATGAGATGTAATATCATGAATTTATTTATCCTCTTGATATTTTAATTTCTATTTTGTTTTATTCCTTCATGGGGCATATGATTCAATGTTACCAAATTGGAATTGATTTTTTTGTTACAATCTCAATGTTTATCATGATTGTTTTTTATAATGTTTTTGATGATAAAATATTATGATCCATATCTTAAAAAACTCATTAATGTTATTCTCATATGGTTATTCAAAATATTTTAAATTACTAGTACCATTTTTTCACTATAAGGGACTTAAAATAATTGAGATAATTTTTTATAAAACCTGAATTTATTTATATCTTCAGGTAGAAAATCTATTTTATTCCAAACCCATGTTATCTAAAAAATGATTTTAAAAATGATTAATAATTATCATATGATAATTAAATTAAATTTTTTACCCATTCATTACTTTTAGAAAACCATCTAAAAGTAATATTCATGTGGTTTTCTAAATATTTATCTTTTGGTTTTTACCAAAAATGTGAAAGGAGCCATTTTTAATGGGTACGACATGAATGAAACGTACCATTATCATAACAATTATTTTCATTGAATAATACATTATTATTTTTCAAATATTATTTCAAAAAATATCGTCAAAATATTTTTATGTTTTCAAAAAATAATTTCAAGGGATAAATTATATTTCTTGAATCAAAGTTTTAAATTATTGATCATAATAATTTTCTATCTATGATGGTGTTTGTTGATATTGAATATGAATAACTATGGATATATTATGAGGATACCATTCCTATTATTTATTTGAATACTTTATAATTTTGATGTAATCATGATTCTAAAACTAAATTCTCATCCATGGGATATTACGTGATTAAATTATTATAAAACCCACTTCATTTTCCATGGGTTATGCTATGAAGAAATGTTGAAATGATTATGAAACATGTATCCTTTAAATAGGTTTTGGTATGAAGAAACGTTTATTAATCCCATTTCATTTTATGGGTAATTATACGATGAATTGTTTATGATCTTGTAGAACACATAAATATTTTTTTTATTATGAGATCGGTGGGACCTATATCTCCCTTCAATTTATAGTGTAATTATTTATATCTCTTGATATAGATAGCTCATAAATATGTAGTGAACTTGGTTCATTATGTGACTTTTTCCTCTATGATGGTCTTGGGAGAAAACCTTGTCTACTATGATGGTTGAGGGAGTGAACTCAATCCTCTATGATAGCCTTTGCAGAGACAATTATCTACCATAGAAATTATTTTCTATTCTTATGTGTATGACATAAATTTATGTTTTACGACAATTTTATTCTCTCATGGATCAAGTTATTTTATTCTCTTATGATTCATGTCTTATTATCTACCAATATTGATTCCATTACTCAAGATTATGATCTTTTATATGTAGGGTATGGTTTTCAAATGTTATGCTCATGTTCTCATACCCTTATGTTCATTTTATACTTGTGTATCTCACATGGTTACCCTTACTAAGAATATGAGACCACCCTTTCTCATTCTTCCTTTCCCCAGGTTATTCCAAATTTAAATTTTTATTATTTCAAAAATCAATTTAATGAAAAGTGGGAAACCATGTATATGAAACCAAAAGCACATTACCTCTAAAAGGGGTATGTCTGATCATTATAGATGAAATTATATGAATTATAGTAACTAATTATATATAATTTATATTGTATGGAATTTACCTCCATGACTTTATTTTCCTTGACAATATCCTCAAATTGTAAGGCCATTTGTTTTCATGCCATTACATGTTCTTCCTTGCTTATATTGCCTTTGTTGAAGTCATGTATTAATATTATGATATATTTTTTAATCCATGATAATTGTTCTTCATCTAGATAAAAATATAGTGGTATTTAAAATATTTTATGGACATCCTTTTTGAGGTGTTTAACTTGAAATATTCATCCAGAATCTCTTTATTTGAATAAAGGAGAACCTCCTAAACTACTGCTCTATTAGGTACAACCACTTCAACACGATACATAAAAATATATTTTATGGTCAAATCATTCATTGGGTTGATTTCCCTGATATAAAGATCCTATATTACATCCCAAATATGTGTGGGTCCAGCCTCCTTGTTTTCATGAACCTCAACCACCAAGAAAACCAATTTTGTCTCACCTGGTTTAACATTCCCATTAAGATTTCTAAAATCATTTTCCTACTCAATGGAAAAAGATCCACTTATCATCTCTTTGGTCCATGAATTCAAGGATTATCTTGTCTCTCTTAGTTTAATAATGTGTGAGTAGTCATTTCATCATTCACCCATCTTCCTATTGTCAAAGATAAAACGTATAGAATCACGAGAACCCTTCCTCCCTTTTTTCCTCCTTGGGATGTAAATCCCTCTTCCATGATCACCATCATTCTTTCTCAAGAATCTTGAATAAATACCTCCTTACTTGATATTTCCCCAGACATTTCTTGGACTTCATATTATCCCTCCACCAATTCTAGTTTCCTTTGACCCCTGACCAGTTTTTCTATTCTATGGACTTCAAAATGGTTACCAGTATGAGACTTTAGTATCATCCTTATAGGGTTGTGACCCTTAACTAATTTCACCTAGCCTTCTGAATCCATCATTGAGCACTCATGGACCTCATATCCAATAATAATTTTCTTCATAAACACCTACAACATCATTCCTTTCTTTTGAGTATTTCACGATCACATATTCCATCATAGGATGAAAAGTTCAAGGAATTAAAATTAGGATCCAAGACTAATCCCACTCCCTTATTTACCACTGATGGAAATGGATCTTAGACTGTATTATGGTTTTCTAGATCATTCCCTAGGTTTTGAATAAATTTATTAAGTATGAAATGTCTATTAATAGTGATACATTTGAAGATTTTAGTGGGAGATGGGGTAGTTTAACTATGGACAAGTTTTTTGTTCTTCCATGTTTCCAAAGACATTAAACCATTGCGGTATTAAGGTGTGTGTTTATGTAATGTAATGAATATTCATTAAAAAAATTAATATCTAATTATGATATGATTAGGTCACTATAAATGAGTTACTTTTTGGGATTTGTATTTTAAGGCTTTTATAATAATGTTGTGATACAACATAGATAAGGTGACATCATAATTGATGCTTGATGTGTATCCTATGATATTTCTATATTATTTTGTGATGAATTATTGATACATTGGGATTCAACATAATGTCTAGATTGGACTCCATGTATACTAAGTGTCCCTATGATTCCAATCATGTTTTCGATCCATCCATTCATGTATTGGGGTTTTATTATGATATGTATTATGGGACCCCTAGGTTTTCCCAATGATGCATATAGTTGAGTCAATGACACTACATGTATCAATATGGGGTTCCTATGATACAAGGGATCCTACCATTTTTCATTTTTATGTGAAGATTATTTAGATTTATTGATTTATAGGGATTCCCAGTAATAGGAATCAATGCATTCATTATACTAAAAGGTTTTAGAGATTCCCAGGACACATGGGATCAACTTGTTGAGTGATTAATGAAGATATGATTGGTTGTTTCAGCCTAAACGTCATGGATTCATTTGTTTTACCATATGATATGGTATTTATATGGTTGTAACGATATCATTATGTGCATAGGGACACCCCCTTTCTAATCAAATATAGTATGGTTGATCAAGATCATTTAAAAAATATATCAATAGTGGATTAATTATTTATTATTTCAACATATCATTATTTATTAAAAAAATTCATATGAAAAAATATTCAATTTATTAGTTATGTAAACAAATATTTTTTTTGTTCACTCTTGAGTAAAATACTCACACATTTCTTAGAAAACCATGACAATTAGGTACCATATCAGACATCTCACTCGTCTTATGCATATTTTGGGCAGAGTCCCAGTTTGATGCTGAGGATTAAGCTATGTAGCATGAGTGGGAGAATAGGATTGAGTAGAGGATCAGGGTAGTCGTTAAACCTCTTATACTTTTATTTTATTCTTTTATTTTTTTCTATATTTTTATATGTGATCAACCCAGTGGGTGATCATTGTTTTATAATTGTACTACATCTATATAGAATTTTATTATGATTTATATGTTTCATATATATAGATAAATATGATGTTTATTACTCTTTAATGATACTTGGTTATTTTATCTGTTACTATGTACTTTGATTGGGGTATTTTTTTCTCATGGTACTACACTAGACACACTCTATTATTTGGTTGCCTCTGGTGTATGGGGAGGTGTGACTAATTACCTATAAAAAACCCTGTCTAGTGGATTTCCATTGCAACAAATAGTTTGGAAAACTTATAAAGTGGTATTAAACGATTCATTTTTCTTTTTTATTACTATTTATGTAGATAAAAGGTTGGTTATATATGAATGTCTCATAACCATTGATGGATATCAAGCTAGTGCATCAGGAACTCATATTCCAAGAGGATGCCAAGGTTACTAGTGATACGAGATTATGTTTTTTCATTCTGATCTTATGGTTATATGATTTTATCATTTTGTGGTGCACATAAGTTTTTTAATTTATAAATTGTGATTTATTATTGGTATTGGATGTTGTCTTATTTTCAAGATACTTGGGTTCATACATCATATTGGGAACATAGGGTTCGAATGAAATATTGTCCTAATTGTATTATTATTTTCACTGGAGACTAAGGCTCATTTGATTAATGGGTCAGGAAATTATCATCAGATATTTAATGATATAATTAGGAAGTGGAATCATAACCAGATTGGAAGAAATTTATATATATTTTCTATTTAGGG
Source organism: Viscum album (assembly GCA_963277665.1). NCBI lineage: Eukaryota > Viridiplantae > Streptophyta > Magnoliopsida > Santalales > Viscaceae > Viscum > Viscum album. Next base: position 178,572,040 of record OY728151.1, read on the forward strand.
TAGTTATTTCATATGTACGATATATTGTATCTTGATGAGGATGATAGGTTCCCTTGGAGAAATGGCTCTAGTTTGTCAGTATAGGAATATAAATCCCTAGAGGTAAACCATATAAGGTAGATATAATACTAGTTATATAAGAAAAGGGAGTTTCATTTTTTGCACGTTTCAATAAAAATATGTACTGTGTTCTCTCCTATAGTTTCTTAAAGACATTCTACTAAACCAGACCATAGAATGTCATTACTTGAAATAGTTCAATTTAGCGTAATTCTTTTATATATATCTTTTCCAAATATAATGTGATCCTCTAATGGGTGATCCCATATATGTAATCCTAGTGAGGATCAGTTTGAGATTAGATATTCCAAGAGGGTTATCCTCGAATGATGATGTCTTATGATAATTGGATCTTATGTAGAGGATTAGTTGTAATATTATTCCTAAGACAATTAAATATGACCATTGAGTGGTTTTTTTGGGATGTGAGACCCTAAGTGAACTTTTAGATCAGAAAATAGATATTTTTTCTAAAAGGTGTTATTTGTGTGAGGCATAACCTAGGGGTTAGGTATCATATCCTGGTGTTTTGAGATATGCATCGAGGTTTTTGTAATCTGGGAGTTATGAAAGAAAATGGACTGAGGGTAACCCACAAGAGGGGTTAGACTAACATTTTAGATTATTTATAAATGAAAATCATGGGTTCATTATTCAGGTTAACATTGATGCATGTGGTGTGTTACATGGTATGTGATATAGGCATGTAGAAACCTTGGGGTATTATGTTGGTGAGAACCTTGATTAATGGGGACATGCGTATCATGATTTAGTGTTAAAGGTAGGATTAGTGGGATCTATAGACCACTGCATTTTTTGGACTCCCATTTATTAGTGTGGTAAGGAGTGGGTTAATTCTAATGATTGTGGGAATGATTCTTGAATGATAATGATTGTGTGATACAAAATGGAACCTAAAAAGTGGCCAATCTTGATTAAGAGTTTCATGGGTACTCCTAATTATATGAAGCTGACATGATGAGTGGTATATTCACTAGTATAACTTGTGGGAGTGGGATCAGGAGTCGAGTAATATATTCGGTGTTACAAGATTGTACACCCCCAATGTTGTATGAGAAAGGAATTGTATGTGCTAGTTTCACATGGTACCCATTTTAATTAACAAGTTAGTGAGTCATTGTTCATGAGACAAGGACCGATGGTGGTTGATGTAAAACTTGTAGTATTGTGGGGGATATGGTGTTAATGAAAATATTTTTCTACCTTTTTGTATCGGATACATTATAATTGGATTGGTTTCAGTGGAATGGAGGATCCAGGTGGATCCTAGTCTGGTATTAATGTGATGAGATGAGTGTGGATCAGGAAGAGATACACCCATGTGCTAATGGAATCCACTAGGGTTACACTCATGGAGCAGCCCAAGGGTTAGTTTATAGTGGGGGATAAAATCATATTTTATTGAGAATTCAACCCTAATTTGAAATTAATTTATGATTTTTTTTCTGGATAAAACTTTCTTTATTTGGGAATGGGTAATAGTGGATGTTTTATAGTTAATTCTTGGGTATTTGTAGGATGATCATGCATGATAATCTCATGCAGTAATGGGTAGAGTGTGGAAGATGAAATCACAACCCTTATTTTATATAGTTCATAAGAATAATTGTTGGGTCCCTTGGATTGTCTTTATTAGATTTTAATGTCGTTGAGATAATTTATTTGGATTCTTTGAATTCCTTATTGAATGTATGTTGTAAATTTTTATGTGATATTAGATAGGGATTAATAGTTTCTTTAAGATCATGATGAATTGTGGTGATATGAGCATGATAATATTTGTTGCATCAATACTCATGGTGAGGTATAGAATAATGGATATTTTAGTTGTATGGGTATCTAACTCAAGATTTTCACCATGAGTTAGTTAAAACTAAAGATAGCATATTAAAATGATCAAATAATGCATCTGGTGATTAATAGTCATGATCATGGGATTGTTAGCATGTCAATGGTAGATATTGGATGTTTTCAACATGGTTCATCCTGATAGGTTCAACTTTAATTATATCATATTATTAGACATGGTGCTCCAAATACTATTTCAAACATATAATATTGGATGCAACGAGTATGTTGGAAAATTTGATGGGGATTTTCATAGAAAAATATGGGTTGTTTAGATAAAAAATAAAATAAAGAGGCTCTTCCATATTATTTCTAATTTTTTAATCAAAATTAATTTGGTATGGACCAATGTTTTCATGTATGAATGGGTGTGGTAAAGTAGAATATTTACCAGGAAAATCAATAGAACTCCTGATTCTTATCTCGGTAAGAGGTTCTAATTTTTGGAATTTACATGGCTCAGACATGGTCATTATAATTTCTATCTTATAATGGGGAGCACCAGAGGTTAGTTATCTAATTGTGTTATGAATTGTGGATTTCATGGGTTATATGGGTTCCTTGTAATATCTTCATCTTTCTTTAGAATGATATGAGTTTTATCTTAGGCTTTTCAGAACCTAATACCTTGTGTTTTGAGTTTCACAAAGGAGTCACATGAACATTTAATAATAAAACATGGCCTTTTGAATTATATCTAGAAACCAAGGAAGGTTGGGATTTATCTTTGTATTCCCATTGATATTTTTCAAGGATTAGATGTATTATTATGGGGAGATTGTTAGAACCCATGCCCTTATGTGAGCAAGAAAATTATAGAGATTTTTTATTTTCAATTAGTGGAGGGGTAATATTTTATACTAGGGTTTGGAGTAAAATTATTAAGGATTAAACCCCTTAAAAAGAGGAATTTTATTCATGGAATAAATCTAATGAGTGTCCCAAGGGATCTGATAACTCTATAAGGGGTTGGTGCGACTTGTCAAATAAAGACAGAAACAAACCACCAACTAGTAGGTTAGAACAACCAGCATGTGATTGGTATTTGAATGTTTTAGAGACTACTAACAGTTCCTAATGGATACTTAATGGCTTTCAATATGAAGATAATGTCCATTATAGGGAGAAAATTTATATTTTTATAGGTTTTTAGAGGGGGTATCCCCTTCTCTCTTTTACATAGTGGTATAGGAAAAAAACCTCTCCCCCTTTCTCCTCTCTTCACCCTTGATGCAGGAGGGGTCCTTGAGAGTTTTTCATGTTGATATAAAGAATGGATATATATTTTGTTACCTATTTTTATCTCCCATTATAATATTTTTAAATTTATATTTCTACTAGATAGGGATTCATGTTGATTCAACTGAATCATGGTGGAATCATCAATTTATCATGGGTATTTCACTTGATTTGTATTGAGGAAAACCCATGACATTGTCCAGCCATCTTAACATGTCCTTTTTAGGTATTTAATCCACCACTTTGATTTCTTTATTGTTTTAAACTAAAATTCAATAAAATTGATAATTGAATAATTTTATTCCATTTAGGATTTTACTTTATATTCATAGAGGGTGTTTTAAGTTAGTGCCTACCTACATCTAGACAGTGTTCTGATGTGAAATAATTCCATTATTTTTTCATGAATTAAATAAATTAAATTAGTAGTGAAATTTTGGTCTAGTGTTAGAAATTTGTACTGAATTATGTTTGGGTGTAGACTACTATAAGGACCTCGACCCTAGTATCCCAGATTTGGTGTTTATATTATTAAATTTGAAATAGATACAAGGAATCAAATCCTAAAGGACTGAATAGTTTTTTAGTCTTAGAAAGCATGATACATATATGAATCCAAAATTACAATTGAAAACATAAAATATAACATAGTATTTTCTTTGATTACACAATTACACCCTTCATCATATCCCAAGATACAAATAATAGTACACTTCATGTCATCCTAGGGAAAAGAAACATAAGAAAGGGGTGTTCTTATATTCTTAGTAATGTTATGTGTACACCAGAATATATCATTAATACATAAGATATATTCGATATATACTTTTAAAAAAATATACTAATTTTCAATTTAATCAATGAAAGGATCATGAAAAATAATATGTAAGTAATAAATAATTATGAAATACTTCAATAAAAATAATCATGTGGTATTGAAATTTATAAATGGATATAATAACTAATGAAATAATCATGATAAAATCTATAAATATTCTCATAATAGGAAAATTCATAATTCTATACATCATATGCATATATTAAAGTCCCTATGATAATTAATATTCTATAAATGGTTATGGTCTCACACAAATTCACATGCTACTTTAACTCTAAAGACTTATCGATGAAGTATGGGGATATAGTAGGACCCACCCATCATTTACTAAGTCCAATGAATTAATAATATTAAAGGGGTAATAAAGTATTAAAATAAACATTCCTAACAAAAAAATGGCATATTAAATGTTTAGAATTTTCCCAATAAATAAACATACTTATAAAACATTTAGAGTAATATGGAGATTAGTATCAAAGTATCACACCACTAATAAAAATGATCTTAAATGATCTATTGAAATAATAAATATGGTATCACTACAACATATTCCCATTGTATCATAAGTAATTTAATAGTTATTTTCATTGATCAATAAAAATTTGATAAAAATTTGATTAAACATTTCTTGAGGAAAATATCCTTTTCACCTTCAAAAACACTATTAAAAACAAAAAAATCAAAATATTAAGAAAATAATTTTCTTGAAAAATAACAATAGAATGTTTTAAATGAATCATCAAAAAATATGGTTCTCATGATGGCATGTAATTACATTCTTGTTGAGTGTGTTAAAGAAATGAATGCTTTCACATTTTTTGTAAGAAACATTAGAAAGTACCACATTTAGAAAATGATATGAAGATTCCTTTTATACCATTTCTAAAAGTAAAACATGGGTAAAAATTAATTTTATGAATAATTAATTAATATTAAAAACCTTATTGAAACCATTTTTAGAAAACATGGATTTGGAATAAAAAGGATTTGAGAAGGAGTACAAAAAATATCATTTTTCATAAAAATATTTTTTTGGTATCTTTAGAAATTAAAGAGTTGTATTTGAAAGGAAAATTACAATTCATATAAATAAGAATATTATAAAAAATATATTTCTAGATATAAATATTGAATTATTTTTACAGCAGTGCCATAAACATAAACAATCTCAAATAATGCTGAGATTCTGAAATAAACCCTTACAACTGTGGTGAATTTTGAATTTTATTCCCCATGAAAGAAATATAAATAGTTGGACATAATTGTATTTGTGTGTGTATATATCCCATAATTTTCATGAAAATAATTTTAAAAATGCATTCATTTGATGTATATAGACTACACATTAAAAATAAGTGGTGGATAAGTCATGTGTCCCATGAATGAAAAAACAGGATGAAAATCTATTACCTTATGCATGATTTCATTTGTACATATTTTCACCACATTTAAAATAAATTTAGATTTGTTATAAATATATTTATTAACCACACTCGTATATATAATACCATATATTATTTACTAATTTCTATTTATTACCCATTTATTAACAATTATTTTTTAAAAACACTATTCTAGGTTACAAGTTTCTTATTAATGTTTTGTTTTGGTTGTATCGGTCTGTGTAATTTGATCATGGTTCCATAAAATAAATAATTTTAATAATTATATAAATATAATATATATTCATTATATATATATATATTTTTTAATCTAAAAAATTTAAATAAAAATCGAATTTCATCATTCATAAAGACGGTAGGTTATATTCAAGAATAAACAATGTTTATATTTTTTAACAGATGTAGTAAGAGAAAATTATAGAAAAATTTAATATTATAGAGTCATTTTTATATCATATAAATCATATATTTTATTCAAATAAATAATTATAAACATACATGTAAAAATACAATGAAAAATGAATCACATCACTCTGTAGAGGAGGTAGTCCACATGCACGCACGAGGGACGTTGTCATTTTCCAACTAATTAAAAGATAAGGTAGATGTGATATTATAATTATAGAAGAATATTTATGTCATAAATATCATATAAATGAAATAAATTAATTATTATACATATCTATGGTAGGTTGTATGGAAAATTTATTACATAGGTTTTTGAGGCACTTGCAGGCTGGATACACGATTGATGTTTTGGTTTCCAATGTTATGGAAGAACATATAAATATAGGTTATTAAATAATCCTAAAAATATATTAGAATATATAATATACATTAATTATTATTTTATAATAGTTTGAGATTATTTTAAGGGGGTATAGGTTGGAATAAAATTGATATCCATGGTTAGGAACTATACATCTGCATCTGATAACCTTTTTATGTTTACACCTAAATCCTTATGAAAATAGATTTGTGATACAAAAAGGAACATTATATAATGATGAAGGATGAAAGGGAGGTATTTTTATGGTTATAATATAAAAAATATGGCACTTTTATCATGTATAGTAGAGTATAGAGGGTGTCCTTTCATAAGTGGGGAAGAGGATATGATTGGAATTTTTGAAAAGAAGAAAATATTCCCACATTTTACGCACACAAAATGGATTAAAAATAGACTATTACCAAAAATTATAATATATATTGTCTAAATATTAAATTTAAAATAAATTATAGGAGTTTTTGTGTAATTTTGACCCATATATGTTTATTTTAACCCCCAGTAAACCCATTTTATCCTTAATAGTGGTAAATAATTCTTTCTCATGTTATTGTTCACTATGATGAAAATTTTAGTTGAAATTTTTATCTAATAGAAATTATTATTATTAAAAACATTTAATACATTTTACTAAATTTAATTCTAATAAGGTTTATAATTTAATTTAAAATTAAATCTGCAAATGCATCAAAAAATCAATTTTTCAAAGTAAATATGTTCTAAAGTATAAAAAAATATTATATAAAAAATACCCATAAAATTTATTCCAATTTATTAAATTGGAATATTTTAAATTTTATTGAAATAATTTTAATTTTAAAAAAAATAGTAAATCAAAATTAATGTTTTTAAATTTGTTAAAAGAAAAGGTCATTTTCGATAAAAATGAGTATTTTTTCACTATTTGTCAAAAACATAGTCTTTTCACAAAATTCTAATATAAAGGCACTAAGAAAATATTAAAATTATGATACATAAAATGAATCTTCTTTTGGAAAAAAAATATAAAATTATAAAAACAATAAAATATATGTGGAAAACATGATGAAATCGCTTTTTAGAAAAATATGGTTTTATTAATAAAAAGATATTTATTATTATCTCATAAAAAGAAAAAAATATTAACTGACTAAAAAATAATTGAATAATAATATAGAAATATACTTAAAACTCTTCATGAATATTGATTAATTAATTCTATTATTATTAAAACACATTGTGTGTACAAAAAAGTTTATCTGAAAACAAATTTATTTTACTATCAAATGGTTTTTATTTTAAATTATAATCAATTTAAAACCAATTAATTTGTTTAGTAAATGTATAAAAATATAAATTTTAAAATTTAGTGGTTAATATTCAAACCCACCAAATTAATGTCAAGGTTATAACAGTATACTATATTATTATTTTTTAGACATAGGGTTGTGTGTATCCCAAGCTACCTAAGAGATTAAATTTATTCAAAAATATTAAAAAAACTATAAAATATAAGGGGGTAACATTCTCCCAAACTATAATAAATTGTGTGTCAAATTATATATTATAATTCAAAATCAAGGTTTTTATTTTTGAAAATACATTTTCTGAAATCCAATATCAAAAAAAGATTAAAAAATTATCGTGATAAGAGAGAAAGTGATGTATGCAGTTGTTCTGGAACAATATACTATAAAGATTCCTAGTAGGAAATAATTCGTTTGAAGTGAAAACATGAACATTGAATAATATCATAAATAATTATAGAGATTGATAGAGATCATTGATCATAAAAAATTGAATTATTATAAGAAAATTAAGGACCACAAAACCTTAAACTAATGTGGTTTGAAAAAGACCATTTTTCCATCAGAAATTATGGTTAATGCATAACAATTTTTTGAGAACCTGCTTCAAAAAAAAGATTGATGCATTCACTATTAATATGAATGACACTATAAAATATAGTAATTTAATATATTTTTATTTTATAATAATAATTTCTTACTTTGGTTGTACTTTAAAAAAAAATTAACTTCATTTCTTACTCCATGAAATAAATATCTAAGATGAATTTTTCTTATTCTAAACTAAATAAAATTAAATTTTAGTGTAACATAAGATCTATAAAAGAGTGTCAAGTCATTTTCTATTTCATTAAATATTTACCAAAACCAAAATAGTTATCCCAATTTATCTAATATAAAACATTAATCTATAAAACTCAATAGTAACACCCAATTTTCAACTTAATATTTATCCGAAAAATAATTTAAGAAAAATAAATGTAAAATTAACGAGAACATTACATAGTCAAATGGTAATTATTACATATTTTTCCATATTCAGTTTTGTGTTCAAGCCCTATGAAATTTCTAGTTTTAATGAGTTATCAACCAGCATGAAGATGGTCATTTTTATAAAAATTTATTAATATAATCCAATAACATTCCAAAAATATGACAATTATACTAAAATTTAACATTAATTATCAAATAATTTTTTAACCACTAAAATTTTATGCATTATCATTTTTTCCACAAAATCATATAATCTAATATAACAATTATTATTGTAACATAAATGAGAATATTACACCTAAATGTTATTAATAACTTTACCCTTATGAATATAGATTTATCCCAAAAATAATAATTCATGTTTAACCAAAGGATATATATACCTCGATACAATAAAACATCTCCCATGATTCAATTAATCATTTCATAATATCATAATTTAAAACATAAAAAGGGGCTTTTATGAAATTAAACTTATGATTATACTTAAACTCAAAAAAACATGATTGTATCCTAACTCTTTAGTTAATCATAGAGAAATATATATAGGATTCCAAAATTCATCACAATTGATAGATGGTTCTTTATTTTTATAACTATAATTACATTTATAAAAATACATCTACAATATAATTATTAATTACTAACATAAAAATACTTCAACCCATTCACATCAATGATTGGTATAATATAGTTTCTTCCTTGGTCTAGAAGTTATCCTTTAAAAGGGGGAATTAACATAGATAATTTCCATCTTCTACAAAATTATGAAAATAAACTAAAATTGGATCTCTAGTATGACATTTATTTATCTCAATTAAACTATTAACTTTTCTTAAGAAATTATTTTCAATATTCTATTCCTTTCCACACAAAAAATATTTTACTATTCCATTGATAAATTATTATAGGTGCCTCTTTTCATATTTATAACAAGAACTAAATTGAGCCTTCTTTCCTCCACAGTATCCACCAATCAAGTTATTAGTTGACAATATCCTTCCCTTTCATGGTTATTCTGAGTGTTTTTTTGGGTATAGGTTGTTAATAATATAATGGGATAACTGATTAGGAATAATCAAAATATATTTTAAGTAAGTTATAATCACATTTTATTTCCCATAATCATTTCATCATTCATTACATATAGCATTTACAACATTCGTCCTGGTTGTAGACAATGACTAAAACCAAAAATCATGGTGTGAGAAACAATAACCATAATTATAAAAAATCATTTATAGAATTTATAAATAATGCTACCAAATTTTCAATAGAAGAAATATTAGCTTTAATATAGTTCATCAATTATCATCATCTATTGAAATCTATCATTATCATCCATGAATTAAATGATAATTAACCCCAAAAAATACACTACGAGTGTCAAAAATGGTTTGCAACAATTCCAGTTGTCATCCACCTTATGAAGATTGAATCAAATACAAATGTTCCATTTTATTAGATATTACCCCAATGTATAATTTCTATAGAACCAAATATTCTTATAGTATCAACATAGGGATGTATTTCAAGGAAAACAATAGAATCTCAACCTTATAAAAACATTAGGATGTGATCATATACATATAATTATCCACAAGATCGGTAATAGGGTTATATTACCTAACATATGTTTCCCTAAATATAGTTCCTGACGTTTCTACTAAACATTATCTGATACCAACTATAAGGATCCAAACCCAGGTTCCCTAGAGTCGGTGGTTATATTATTAAATTGGAACTAGATACAAAGAATCACATTCTAAAAGAACTAATTGTTTATTAGTATTTGAAAACAAAGTACATACATTAATCTCACATTAAAATTGAAATGATAAAATAAAATGATTATTTTCATTGAGTACACCATTATTACCTTAATAATATCTCCTTATATCAATCATTATACACATCCTCGAATCTTGGGGAAAGGAATCATAGGAAAGTTGTTGTCCCAAATTCCTTGTTAGGGTATTCATATATCAAAATCTACCATGAATACATAAGTATTAATCAATATGGAATGGTAAATAACAAAAACACATAGACTTTAATCAATAAATATATAATAAAGTATATTATGGAAGGAATAAATGATGATAAAATATATCCATATAAATAATCATATGACATCGAAACTTATCCACGTATATCATAAAAAATAAAATAATCACGTGTAAGTTAAATAACTAAGGACATAATTAGGGAAAGTATATTTTCAGCCATCATAAACACATGATCAAGTCCTAGTTCCCTTTCACCTTAAATAAATTGGTAATACCACATCCAAAAAATAAAGATTATTTGTCTCATGATACCTAAAAATTCATCGAGGGGCTATAAAGGGTCTTTTTCATCACTTACTAAGTTCTATTAATACCTTAAATTAAAGTAATAAAATATAATCAATGTATGTTTTCATATTATAATAATTGTATTTGAAATGTTAACAGTTTCCAAAATTAATATACATAATAAAAACTATCAATAATGATATGTATAATTGTATCAAAATAGTACATACCAAGTTAAACTGATCATAAAACATCTTGAAAAATAATATGTATGGTTTCATTTAAACATATCCGAAATTGATAATAATTAAAATAAGGTTTATTTTCATTTGTAAATAAAATTACCATAAAAATGTAATTACAATCATTATTGAGTAAAATACACAATTCACATTGAAACTCACTTTATAAAAACTATAAATTTCCATAATATTATGGAAAATTTTATTTGAAAAGAATCATGGAAACTTTTAACAGAAGAAGTATATAATTATTTGGTCATGATGGTAAGAAAATCAATTTATTCCAACTATGTTAAAGACAGGATTCCTTTCACAATGTTTTAAGAAAGGTCAAAAGTACGACATTTGAAAAAATATAGGAAGATTTATATTTAAAAAATTTAAAATTAAAAAAAGGTAACAATATATTTTTTAAACCATTATAAAAAATTAAAAAAATTCTTTAATACATAATTATAAAAAATTATTTGGAGGAAAATGGATTCTTGACCGAGTAGAAAAACAAGGTCAATTTTCCATAAAAATATTATTTTGGTGTCATGAGTACACGAGGAGAGAATTTTGAAAGAAAAAAAATGTATTAAACATTAATATCCATAATATAATAAATATATATTATTTAATATATATATATTGAAGTATTTCCCCATTTGGTATAAAAACATAAACAATCCTGAATAATGATGAGATTGGGAAATCAACCCTTACCATTGAGTAACTTTTGAATTGTATTCCATACAAAATGAGGAACCTTTTATGGATATGTATATCATATAATTTTCATGATAATTATCACAAAATAAATTCATGTTCATTATATACAATAAACAAATTAAACATGTGGTAAATATGGCATGTGTCCCATGGAAATGAATGTGAGATAAAAATATCTTACCTTAGGTCTGATTTCCTTCATACATGATCAATAATCCTATATAAAAATATAGATTAATAAAAATATAATTAATAAAAAAAATCATTTACATCACACCATATAATATTTAATTATAACATTTTATCACCTATTTATGAAAAATTATTTATTAAAAACACTATTTCTGGTGATAAATAAAACATTTTTCATATAGGTTTTGGTCTAGTAGTTTCATTAATTATTTATTGATCATGGTTAATTAACATATATAATTTTAATAATGATATAAATATAATATATATTTATTATATATTTATCTAGGTTAATCCATAAATGTTAGATAAAAAACAAATTACACTATTCATGGAGATGGTATGTCATACGTACACATTAATGTTGTATCACTTTTTTAATTGGTGGAAATAATGAAAGATAAATTATAATTTACATTTATATAATCATTAATATATCATATAAATAATATATTTTCATAAAATGAATCGTTATTATAAATTGTTTCAAAATAAAATAAAAAATGAATCACATCGCTTCGTGGAACTGGTATTCCACACGCACGAACTTGCGACATTATAATATTCCCGAGTATTTGAAAGTAAAAAATTTTTATTTCATATTATAATTTCAAATATAAAATTATGTTAAAAATTTAATATATATACATTAAATAAAACATTATATCCATCCTTGAGATGTGGTGATGGAAAATGAATTATATCAGTTCGTGAGGTAGTTGTCCACTTTACACACGATCAACGGTTTAATTTCCCATTTGATGGAATGGGATATGGATAAAAGCTATAAAATAATAATAATAAAATATAATTATTTATAAGAGATATTTTTTTATTTTATCATACATGGAAAAGATTTTAAGGGGTTATAAGATGAAGTAATAAATATGCATAATTAGGAACTATACCACTTATTCAGAGAACCTCTTTAGGATTATACATAAAGCCTTTCTAGAATGGATATAATATCAAAAAATAAACTATAGAGCAAGGATAGGTAAAAAATGTATTATATCTGATATTTTCTAAACCAAAGGGATCATGATGTGTGTAAAGGAGAGGATAAGGGTGTCCTTTTCTAAGTGTGGGAGATGACACACTAGAAATAATTTAAAAGAAAAAAATATTCCCACATTTTACACATAGAAAATGGATTCATAATAAACCATTATAAAATAATAGATTATTTAAAGTCTAAATATTGATATTAAATATAAATCATAAATGTTTTCAGAACATTTAATCCCATTTATTTTTAGTTTAACCCCTAGTAAACATGTTTTATCCTTAATAGTGGTAATTATTTTCCATATATTTACTACTCATTATGACCAATATTTAATTTGAAATTATTAACTAATATTAATTAATATTATTCTAAATATAAAATATATTTTTCTAAATTCAGTTTATATAGTTGGTATAATTTAATTTCAAACTAAACCCTTAAATATGTTGGATAAACGATTTTCCTGGGGAAATGATTTTTAAACATAAAATGTTTTTATATCAGTCGGTATGGCCCGAAGGGATTAATTTTTTAATTATTTTGGTAATCAACATTTCAAGGGGTGAGGTGGAAACATTAAAATGCCCGAAGGCTTAGAGACAATTACATGGCACGTAGGTCTTAGAGAGAATCACCCAGAAAAGAAAACTTGGAACTTCTCTTCCCCAGCATATGCCATGATATCAGCACACCACCTTCACAAGGCTGGCCTGCTTTCTAACCTATGAAAAGCTTCACAGGCCCGGTACTGATGGAAAATCCATACCCTCTCATATTCCAATTCCAGTGAACTCTACTATAGTGAATGTGCCTGCCCTAAATCCTCCTTTGAATCCTTGTCCCTCGTAGTTTGACCAGTATATCGACATTTCAAGTGGATCAAAGGCCTTGTGGTGAACTATAGGACTTAAGGTGGCCCAAATGCCTTAAGTGTTTCTCCAACAATATAAGGTGATTAATTGGTTGGTTAAACCCAATGGATACTAGATAATAGGTCCAGTTATTTGATTAACATATGATACCCAGAAAAGAGGATTAGCTTAAGACCATCTCTCTTGTGTGACTTTCCTATGAGGATAGTAAGACTTTAATGAGACCTTTTGGAAACATGTCAGTTATCCTATGTCTTATAACCCTAGTGATAGTTTAAACATCGGAATGGTAGTGACAGTAGTGGGAATCAACATAAAACTCATACTGATATGCGTTCCCATGGGATCATGGTAAGTGCTGATGAGTTTTGGAATTTCGCCACGCCCCTCCTTATACATATCCTTCCACCTATTTACATATGATGAAAATATAGGTTCCAATTAGTGATTTATAGGATATTTCATATTGTCTAGATGAGATTTTATGTTGGTGTTGGGGATTCCCATACATACTTAATGGAATCTAGAATTTTTGTGTTATATAATACTATTATCTCATGATATCAGCGTGATGATGTCATTGTGCATGACTGATGTGTTTCATGGTATTGGATGTTGAGCCATGTGATGAATACTCAAGATGTCAAGATTTAACATCAAGTCTATATGGTAGGAATTAGAAACCAAGGGTCCCTACGATTCCTTACATGCCTAAGACCTTGTGGTTTAGGATTCTTGAGTTTATTAAGATTATTAATATGGTATGTCCGAGTTACCCCTAGGATACAACTACTGGAGAAAATTACTTTATATTTATATGTTTGGGAATCCTATTATTCATGTTATTCATCTATTTGACATGGTGAAATAGAGATTATTCAGATTAACTGATTACATGGGACACCCAATAATTAACTATTAGTCTTTCATTATACATCGAATTTGGAAGGAATACTAGGATGCTAGGGATCCGAATGTTGAGTCATTAATTATGAGATGTTTGGTTATTTGTAACAATATCATGTTGAGATAAAAGAAAATATTCTACTTGTTGATTCAGGTATAGTTGACTAGGGTTGATGAACACAGAGACTGATAATGGTTTATATATTTATTATTTTTGTAGCTCTATATTTATTTAGAGCATATCACATGAACATACAGGGAATTTATTAGTTTTGTATGAGACTATATTGGTGGTGACCTATTGAGTTATATAATCATATGATTATTGGGTTTCCATTCCACCTGTGTACCCAAGAAGGACTCTCACTTGTTAACAGAATTGGTCGGGTAGAGACCTTGTATGCTGTAGATGATCAAGATAAGAAGATCAAGTGAGATTAGAGACTTGAATTAAAGAGAGGCTTGGGGATGTGTTTGATCCTACAATAAATTTATTTTAATCTTCTATTTTGACTTAAATTTTATATATGATCATTCCAATTAGATATCATTATTGGATTACTATACTACTTCTGAATTGTAATTTTTTATGGATTGGATGATTCATTTTTCATGTGTACATGGATGTTTACTACAAGTGTATGATACTTCATTATTTTATTCATTACTAAAAACTATGATTAGGGGTTTTACTCTCCCTATGGTTCTATCCTAGACCCCCAATTATAGTCAGCAACATTTTTCTTATAAGATAGAAGACATGAGGTCCTATGAAAAACCCAGTTTAGGGAACTAGTTAATAGTCTGTTGTGTTGGGGTTTCTGCAGTTATACTAATTTAATTTATATTAATATGTCATTATCTATTTACAATATTTATTTTATAGAAGCATAATGTTGTAAAAACATACTAATATGGTGATAAATAGATTTTATGAATAGCAAGAATAATATGATACAGAAGAATGATTACTGAGAAGATAATTCTTACAAAGAAGAATTGAATCTCATCTTGGTAACCTCCTTGATTATAAAGGGATTTGTGAAATTTGTATGGTCCAGAAGGTCAATTAAGGGAAATATGATTATTTGGGAATGAATTAAATTAGTGTAATTAGATGTATTTTAATTTAAGGAATGGAGTTTGTGGAGTGATAAAAGGATAATTTTATATATGAAATGAATCAAATTTTTGTAAATACATAATGATCAATAATAAAATAGAGTGAAACTTTTAGTCATGTGGGTTCAAATTTGACTTTTAATGATGTAATAGGTGAGGAAAATTATATATATTCTTAATTAACTCATTTTATGATATGTTTTGAATTTACTTCATGTATTTAACCTTTAGGTAATACTTTTACCATCTTTTTTCTTTTATCATAGTGAAAACATTTTACATATATAATTCATTTTAGTACTTGATAATTAAAATGATTTTATTACCTAATTTCTTTTTAATGATACCAAATAGAAAACAAATATTATTGAATTTATTTTTTAAATGTTATAAAAAATTGAAAGAAATTAATTTTTTAACATATTAAAAAATTGATAAAAAAATAAAATTTAAACCATAAAAAAAAGTTTTGGATGCAATTTTGAATTTTATTGATTTTAATGCAATCAATTTTATTATTATTAACAAAATAAGAGTTTTGAGGATAATTAATAAATATAAAGAAAAAGTTTACTTTTTGAATACTTAATTAAGAGTGGATGACCAAAAATATTATTTTAGTAGGATAAAGTGTTATTTTAAATTCTAAAATTTCAAATTTGGTTTTCAAGTACAAAACTGTATTTTTATAATAATTATTTTTCTTGTTACATAAATCATTTTTCTATAAATTATTTTCTAAAGGATTATTACATAATTATAATTTCATTGAAGCTAAAATAGTTTTAAAAACGTTTTATTTCAATATTCACATAAAAATAATCCATTTCATAAAATTCCCATGTATAAAATTTAGGAAAAAACTAACATGATAAATTCAAATATGATGTTCATTTTAAATAAGTAAAAATCTAAAATATTTTGAATATATATTTAATATAAGAACCTATAATGAGGAAAATAAAATTATAAAAAATTGGTCTTTTGTTTTAGTACACCTTTATGAAAATTCAAAATGTGGTAGCATGAAATATTTATTAATATTTTGATGTTTATATCATCCTAACTTGTAACACTCTGAGTTTATATGATTTTTTTGAGAAATTAGAATTATTTTATGGATTGTATTGCATGATACATGAAGTTAATATTTTTTTATACTCAAAAACATGTTAGTATTGTGATACACACAACACTGAGTTTAGATTGTGTTAATCACAACAAAAATATTATTAGGCCTTCCATGCATTAATGAGTTTAAATGAAAATGTGACTTCTTATAAAAATATTATTATAGTTATATCAAAGTTTTTGGAATAGAGTGCATGAAAATGATAAAATATATTATGAAAATATGGTCTATTCATATTTATAAATTGAATTATTTTGGTAAAAAATTATTTGTAAATGAAATTAATAACTATTTCTAAATTAATAAATTCCAATTTCAAAAAACTATTTTTATATACACAAACATGTTTTATCGAAATAAATTAAAAAACATTAGATTAAATATTTCAATGAAATATATAAATTATATTTTCATTAAACTATTTAACCCTCATCTTATGCATTTTTTATATAGAATATAATAATGAATCCAATTTTATTTATAAAAAGATATATTTTTCTAAAATGTATTTTTACCAACTTTTGAGGATGTAGATGTTTTTAAACTAATTTCTGAAAATTTTATACATTAAAATCTAAAAAAATGAAATTAAATCTTCAAATTGGAAGATAAAAATTATCTTTGGATTATTTTTAGTCATTTTTGAGAAAATAATCATTTTTTGGTGAATAGTGGAAAATACAAAATTGTAACTTAATACTGCCTTTTTGATTAATTTATTTCTATAGTTAATTATATATTAATTTGTTTTTAAAATATATTTTTTAAAATTATACATCTATTAACTCAGTTTATTTCATTTTAACCAATTTCATATTTAAATTTAATATAAGAATATTGTTAACTTTTGAACATTTTGGCTTTAAAACCCCGCTTTCTTGACATGTCTATGGGAATAATTTTTAATATTTTCTTCTTCTTATGTGAATTTAATCTTAAAAAATTTATTCCAAATTTTAAATAAGAATAATTTGTAATTTATGATAAGGTAAAATTTAGTTTTTACCAATGAGCCATGTGTAAAATTACTCAAAACATGTCCAAAACTCATTGTATTGACATATTTTGACCTTATTATATCTATTATCTAAATTTTATCCTTATAAGACACTTTTTGTATGTAAAACGTGGTTTGAATTCTCTCATTCAAAAATTTAGTTGTTTTAAACTAACCTCCATTATAAAAGGCCACCCCCTCTTCCCCTCTATTAACATATCCCAAGCCAATTGGAATAGAAAATACTTTTCCAAATATATACTAAAAATCCATCCCCCAATAATATAATTATTACCTTGGGAATAATCTGACCATAGAAGTCCCTTGGTTGAAAACAGAAGAAGATACCCGAAGAAGTGGTAATGTTAATCAGTGAACGTTTTTGTTTTATATCTTCAACAAACCCATTAAATTATTTTTCTATCATTACTATATAATAACCTAATTATATTCAATATTTTGATATGTTTTTATATTAAAGGCATGAACTAAAAATTCTCATGAATTCATCATATGCAATACACAATCATTGTTCATGTTTAAAGTGGGCTACCGCCTTGTAAAGTGATGTCATTCATGCTTCTGTTACCACCAATCAAGGTTGGTAATAATGATTTTTTTATATTTTAAATGTGTTATTTATTATAATTATGATGTTATTATTATTATTTAAATTTTATATCACACATACCTTCATACATTACATTTTTTTAGAATACGATATCGTCATTTGTGAGTACGGTGGACTTCCATCTTTCGAAGCAATGTGATTCATTCATACTTTAAATGGAATGTATTAATGCTAGTTTTAATAAATATATTTGATAATTATGAAATAAAAATTATTCTTTAATTGTAATACATCATTTAAATTAATTTATTCTAATTTGACAAGAAAATGAAAACAATTTACATCTGTATGTACGACCCACCGTCTTTATGGATGGTGTATCTCATTTCCTATTTCTATCAACTATATTTTTTAAAAATAAACTAATAATGAATTTATTTATGATATTTATATAATTTTTATCATTTTTTATATGATGAAATCATGATTAGGGTAAGATATTGGAAACAATAATAAATCAAAACATTTATGAAAAACAAATCGGTTATTACCCGAAAAGTAATTTTAATAATATTTTTTTTATAAATGGGTAATATAATGTCATAGGTAAATAATATATGACATTATATATATGAATATGGTTGTTTTAGACATTTATAATAAACAAATATTTATTATACATAATTTTTGAGTGAGTATGATGATATTCAAGGCTTAAGTTTTGGGATTTATGTCTCATTTTTTACTTTTGTGAGACACATTCTATATTCATCAGACATTTCTTATATGTGGTCTATATTATTACCATGAATTTATTTTATGATTATTATCTTAAAATTTATTAGTATTTACATATCAATTTTTGGATCTCTATACCAGGGTTTTTACGGTTCAAAGGCTACCAAATCAGAAGGGGATTTTGTCTCAATTTGTATTCTTCGAGACACATGCAATGTTATGCACGGATATTATTTTATAAATAGTATATACTACCCCTTAAAAATGTTATATTGGGAATATATGTATTTCCCTGATATTTTAATCTTCATTTAATTTTATTATTTCTTTGGTAATATGATTCAATATAACCAATGTGTTCAGAGTTATTTCTATTATCTCATCGTCTATTGGGATTATTTATGATTATGATTCTATTAATGAAATTTGATAATGAATATATAAATAATTGTCATTAATTTTCTTCTAATATAGTTATTAATGATATATTCCAGTAATAGTAACATTTTTCCACTCTTTGGTACTTATTTTAATTAAGAATATGTTTTTTTGAAAATCTGAATTGATTTCTCTCTTCAGTCAAAAATATTTTTTCTTTCAAAACCATTTTTTCTAAAAAGGATGATTTCAATAATGATCTATTATTATCCATTGATTTTTAAAATAAATTCTTACCCTTATTTTAAAAATTTTAAAAAATTAATTTAAATTGAATCATCTTTTCATCTTCAAACCAAGTATCTTTTTTCTTCTATTGACAATATGAAGGGAATACTTGTTTTTATGTGTACATTATGTATGTAATTACAGGATTTCATGACCACTCTATTAATTAATACTTCCTTTATTCATTTTAAATATTATTTTTAAAATAAATTTTTTTCTTAAATACTGTGTAAATATTTTTATTTTTAATTTATTTTCAAAAAAAGTGATTTTGAAAATGTTATACTTTTTAAAAGTGATTAAAATGATTTTCAATGATTACTTTATAATCTTATATGGTTATTTTTAAATAAAAGTATTTAAAAGGTGTATTTTTTGTAAAATTTATTTTAAATGATTTTCAAATAATATGGTATAATGTTTCAAGGTTATATTCAATAAAAATGGATTTGAAAGGGTTTTACAATTTAAAAAATGTATTTCAAAGAGGAAGTATATTTACCTAAAAAAATTAAATAAATTTTCAAATAATTATCTATAACAAAAATATTTTAAAAATATTTTATGAATTTTTTAAGATAAAGGCTATTTTACTTAATAAATGTTCCAAGTGGTCTTTTAAAATCGTTCTCCATCCAAGAAAACATCTTTTTATATAGATTGTACTTTACTCGGGATATGATCCAAAGATACCATTCATATTATTATTTTTAATGGTTTATTTTTAAGATGAATTTTTTTTTTGAAACCCATTTCTCTTACATGGGTTATACGATTATAAAATTCTTATGAAACCCACTTATTTTCACAAGTTACACTAAAATGTACTGATTATGAAACCTGTATCTTTTTTCAAAGATTATGATATGATGAAATTTTTATTATGCACAATTGATTTCATAGGTTATGATATGATGAATTATTATGATCCTATGGAACACATATGTATGATTTCATTTTTTGAAATGTGGGACCTATATCTCCCTATGATGAATTGTATAATGATTTATATATCTCATGAGACATTCATGGATGTAATTTTGAGTGAACCTAGTACAATAAGAAAGGTTTTCCATTATAAAAGATTGGGGAGTGAACCTATTACACTATACAGAAAGGTCTATTAGTGGGGACGGTGGTGTGTCCCACCCAATAGGTGTATCCCCCATGAAGTGACCTAATATCTTTTGGAAATTAGAATTGATTTCAAGGGAATTATTATATATTTTTATCAGTATGAAACAAATCTATGTATTATGCATATGTTATGTTATCATTGCTCATGTTCTTGGATTATCTTTTCCTTCATGTCTTACAAACTTCCAATCATTATTCCCTGACTTAGGGGTAGGATCATTTATATGTAGGGTATGGTTTTCAAATGTCATTCTAATGTTCTAAAAAACTTTTGTTTATGTTATGATCATTTATCTCATTTATTTAACCTTTTATAAGAATATGATTTCACCCTTTCTTCTGTTGTCCTTCCCTAGGTAATGAATAAAGGTTTTAAGTAAGAGTAATAAAGGGTAACATCTATGTCGGGAAAATTTAATATGTTTCTCCAGACCAGAATATTGTATTCCATATTTCCAAAGGTACTAATATTCTATGGTTAATGGGAATGTATTTGTGTAATGTAATGAATATTTATCTAAAAAGATTTAATATCCATCAATGTTAAGACTGGGCCACTATAGTTGTTATCAACGTAAACATTTAGTAAACCATTGGAAACTAGGATGAGAAAATTTAAATGATATCTATATTGATATTTCTAAGATGTGTCCATGGATGTCTCTAACGATCTGTCAAACAATGATTCAAAGAAGTGGAAATGTAGTATAGTTGTGGTAAAGGAAAGTGCGAGTGGTTTCCACGAAATAAATCATTTTTTGGATATTAAAAGTGGATATGGATCTAGTAAAAATGTACCTAGAGGAAAAAACCTCAAAAATCTATATTGAGGTAGACTCGATCAGGAAGTGGTTCAAAAAACAGGGCCTTTCTACACACCTGGTTTGACACATTCATGTGATATTCATTGTAAATTAACAACCTCTTATGAAACATCATGAAGGATTAAAATATGTTATGATAATTTATGATTTGGGTTAATCCTAAGGTTTCATTGATTTGGAATAATTCTTCATGATTTAGACATATTATAAGTAATTTTTCGTGATTGTATTATTTTCCACTATGATAACTGTTTCTCGAACTTTGATTTCTAGTTTTAGTCAATCAGGTGAGCGTCAAAAAATTGGTTTAACATTGAATGTGATAGAAAATATGTTGATGATCAGTCAAATGATATGATCATTATCTTTAAATATGTTTTGATCATTCCTAATCAGTTTTCATGGAACATGATTAACCATTCATGCCATAATGAACTCTAAGACTCTCCAAATAAGATAAGTAAAGTGATTGTTAAAAAAATGGGTAGTAAAGAATGGAAAAGAATGAAGAATTTCTTTCCGTTTTTTGGATAATTTGGGAAGAAATACCTATGTGGATATCGTAGAGGAACTTGAAGATTCTTTACAATGGAAAAGAATGGAATCATGAAATTAAATTTAATTGGGAAATGAAAAGTTCAGTTAGTGTAATGGATGGAAATAATATCCTCCCTATGGTATCATTTAATATTTAATTATTTCAAGTTAGAAGGTAAGTGAATTATGAAAATAATTGTTCTAAGTCGATATCTCATCAAGAGGATCAACACAGTGGTATGAGTATTGGTTATATCATTGGTGATGATGAGAATACAAGTGAATTATGATAGAAAAGAGGTATTAATGAATAAGATGATAAATCCTATTAAATGTATTAAGGGAGAGGTATAATGATAAAAGTATTAATATATTGGATTTCATGTATTGTGTTATATGGAACATGAGATATATGAGGATTTTTTTAAAATTTTTACAGTATGGATTTTCAAGAATAAGTTAAAAGGTATTGGTGGACCAAAAAAATTTATTTAATTGAAGGGATATATTTTATTGAAAAAATACCTGATTAAGGGAATGAAATCCTTCATATGTTCTAGAATCTCATAAAATGGTGCTTTGTTTGGATAAGGATATAACACATTTAGATAATTTATATTTTATTATAATGATGGTATTAGAACTGATAAAGGACCTTTTGAAAAAGTAGTTCATGATATCATTGATGGAGTTTAAAAATTATTGAATCTATGTAATATACTCAATAATTTTTGTTTTATTCAAGTAATAAATAAGAGTTATTGTTTTCATTAATTTTATGTGGTAATTATGTTAATTACAATGTTTTAAGTGATTATATGATAATGGTATTCACACATTGGGTATACGAAAATCAAGAGATACTTTATGATATATATGGGATTAATATTTAGTTTACTTTTATAAATTTCTATGTGTTTAATAAATTGTGGATTGTAATCTTTTTATTGGTTCATAAGGATAACCATTTATGAAATGGTTTATTTTTATCTTTCAATGTGGTTTTAGAGTTTAATTGATTATTTTTCTATATAAATATTTATATGTATTGGATTTCCAGTACTTACCATTTTTATTTAATGATAATGGAAGATATATGGAGTGACATATAATTCTATCTAGGAATAATATGATCGATTTGTGCTTTAGGAATAACAAAATACAACTTCATTTATCATTGTAAAATATGAATTATAAATTGATAAAGGCACAACCCAAGGCTTATATTTCACTTCTGAATTATAATGAAATCACGTAAGTATATCTTCTCATAAAAATTCTTCAAAATTATGAAAATAATCTTGAAAAAAAATTTATTCTATTAACTTTATTTATAATGAATGAAATGGATGCTAATATCATCAAATTTATATGGTTTTTTGATAATTAAAAATCTTTGAATCACCCTCTTTATTATTAGTAGTGGTCTCTGTCACTCTATTTTTATTTTTTCTTTTCTTCTATGCCCAAATATTTAATTCACACAAATGTTCTCCTATGTGGAAACAAAATTGTGAGGTAATTTGGGTAACCATTATGTTTCCAAAATTCCTTTCTCATAGTATGTTTTATTATTCATTTATAAGATATGGGTTTATGTATTAATCTTTTAATGATGTAGATAAATTTTGACAGTGAAATTCATTTTAAGGATGGTAGAATGTAACACCCGAAGTTTTTATTAATTAATTTTTTATGACAAATTAATATTATTTGATGGATTATATTGTATGATACTCTAATTTAAGCCTTTTTTATATGAAAATCCAACTTTATATTTTTCTACACACCGCACTATGTTTAGCTCGATGTACACACAACACCAAGCTTATCTTATATTACATGCTATATTGATTTTAAATAAAAATTTTACATATTAGTAAAATATTATTATATTTATCTCCTAGAAGATGGAATGGTGGGTTTGAGAATTATTAAAAAAATTAAAAATTACATTTTTTCAGGTTTATAAAATTAATTACATGGTAATAAATTAATTAGAAATGAAATAATGATCTATTCGAAAATAGACAAATTCCTTTTTTGAAAAACAATTTTTCTTTGCACAAACATGTTTCATCTCAGTAAATTAAACAAACCATGTTTTATGGAAGATTCAAATTTAATATATATTGTATATCCAATTAATTTTTAAACATTAATATTATGTGTTTTTAGGTAGTAAATAAGAATAAATCCAATTTTATACTTAAAAGACATATTTTTATAAAAGGTTGTTTTACTGCCTTTTTTTTGCACTTATTTTAAATCTAATTTTTAAAACATTAATAAATTATATTTGAAAAATTTAAGTTCATTTTCGAAATTGGAATGTAAAAACTATCATAGGTTGAATTTTTGGTATTTTTTAGAAAAAAAATCTTTTTTTGTCAATAGTGAATGATACTGAATTTTAATTAAAGAAATTAATATATATTTAATTTATATATATAGTTAAATTATATTATATTTTATTTTATTACATTTAGTTAAATTGTTAATCAATTAAACCAATATTTTCCATTAGAGTAAATCTTATTTTGAAATTGAAAATAAAAACCTTGTAAACATTAGAACATTTTCGTTTAAAAATATCTTTCTCGACATGTCTCTGAGATTAATTTTAGATTCATTTTTACTGCTTATGTGAATTGGATTTACCAAAATGAAAATCATATTTTTAAACACAATAATTAAAAAATTCTAATAATTTCAAATTTATTTTTTACAAAATTTATTAGTGAATTAAATTAAAATTAATTAGAGTGATTAGGATAAAAAAGATTACATAGTGGGTAAAGTATAAATATAATGTTTAAAAATGACCCAAAACATTTCCAAAACCAATTTTATGGACATATTTATAAATTAAAATTTATAAAGTTATAATTTGATCCATATTAAACAATTTTCCATTTTGAAAAATGTTGTTGGAATTCTCTCTTTCAAAATATTACGAGTTCACCACTCTCCTTCCTTATAAAAGACCACCTCCTCACATCTCTTCAAACGTAACAATCCATATTGATCATAAATTACCTAAAAATTTATATTCCAAACAACCCACCCATAATACTAGAAATATTACATTGGTATGAAATTTAAATAGGGAAGTACATTGGTGAAAACAAAAAATGAGATACCAGAACAAGTGGTAATGTTCATCAACAGACATTTTTGATTTATTTCTTCCTAAAACCACTTAAATTAATTTTATAGCAGAATTATAAAATAAAATAATTACACTAAATATAATTATATGATTTTATGTTAACTTTATAACCTAGAACTTCAAAAATTCTATCAAATTGGATACACATTCATAATTCATGTGTACTGTGGACCACCGCCTTTTGAACATACATTTTTTCTTATTCCATTACCAATTTTAAAGGTTGGAAATAATGAATTATTTATAGTTTATATATATTATTTTATGATATATATTATTTTATTATGATTATACAATTTTTAAATCACACATACCTTCAGGCATTCCATTTTTTTGGAATATGATAATGTCATTTATGTGTACAACAGAATACTGCCTCACAAAATGATGTGATTCATTCATGATTTAAATGGAATGTATTAGGGATGATTTTAACAAAAATATTTGATATATATGAAATAAAAATTATTCTTTAATGATAATATTTTATATACTTTTCTTTTGTTAATCTGACAAGAAATTGAAAACAACATTCATGCATTTGTAGGTCATGTCGTCTCCATGAATGGTGTATCTCATTTTCTATTTCTATTTTTATAGATTATTATTAATAAATAGATAATTAATAAATATATATTATATTTATATCATGGTAATAAATATTAATGTTATTAAATTTTTATTAAGGTAAGATAACCATAAATATAAAAAATCAAAACATTTACAAAAAACAATACGGTTATTACCTGGAACACAACTTTAACATTGAATTGTCAGTAAAAGATTAATATAAATTAATAAGTAAATATAATATGGTATTATATATATGAATATTTTAATTTAATATTTTTATAATAAACTTATATTTTATATAAATATGTTCTGTATGATTATAGTGAGAGTCAATACTTAAGGTAAGGGATTTACGTCTCACTTTTTAATTTTGTGAGAAACATTCTATATTTACCAAATTTTTCCTCTATAAGCTGTATATATTACTCATGAATTTTTTAAAATAAATTCTCCTAATGTTTATTGGTATTTAAATATACATTTTAAGATCTCTATTTCAAGGGGTTTATGGTTCAAAAGTTGCCACGTTAGTATGGGAATTTTTTCTCAATTTTATTTCTTTGGGACACATGTAATGTTATTCACCTATATTACTTCACAAGGTGTATATACCGCCCATATGACATGTTATATCATGAATATTATTATTTTATTAATATTTTAAGCTTCATTTAATGTTATTATTTCATGGTTATTATGATTCAATTTTACCAAATTTGTAAAAATTTATTATTATAGCTTCATCGTCAATTAGGATTATTTTAGATTATACATCTATTGATGAAATTTTATGATTCATATAATATTTATTATCATGAATTTTCTTCCACTATGGTTAATAATTCTATATCCATGAAATTTAACCAGTTTTTCTACTCTTTGGTACTTATTATAATTAATATAATGTTTTTATGAATATATGACATGATTTCTCCCTTCAGTCGATATTATGATTTATTTAAAAAAAATTCTAAGAAAATGTTTTTAAAAAACTTCTTAATATTATCCTATTATTTATAAGAAAAAATGTTACCCATGTTTTACCTTTTAAATGAATTTTTTTAAAAGGAATCAACTTTTCATCTTCTGAAGACAAGTATCTTATGACATCAACTAAAAATATAAAAGCTATATTTATTTTAACGTATACATCATGTATGTAATTATATAATGTCATGAAAACTCCATTAAATGAAGATTAATTCAAACATTTAAAATAATATTTTCAAAAGAAATTTTTTTTCTTATGTATTTTGGAAATATTTTTATTTTAAACTGATTTTCAATTAAATGTTTTTTGGAAATATATTTTTTGTTATAAAATGTTTTTTAAATTATTTAAGGATTCCATTATAAGTTTAATTTTTATTTTTAAATAAAAGGATTCTAATATAATTTGATTTTTAAAAGGTATTTTAAATAGTTTTAAAATTTTCCTTTATATTTTTGTAATGTAATCTCTAATGAAAATGGATTTCAAAAGGTTTTATGTTTTAAAAATAGTTTTTCATAACTGAAAGAATATTTTTCAAAAAAAATATTTTAAACGAATTTTTAAATATTCCCATATAAGAAAAGTATTTTTAAAATGTTTGATAAAAATTATTTTCAAATAAAGTATATTTTTCATAAAAAATTGTTGCAAGTGTACTTTCTAAATCCTTCTCCTTCTAAGATGCCATCTTTGATATAGTATATTTTATACTTGGGATATGATTCAAGGCCTCCATTCTGATTCTTTATTTGAATGGTTTATATATAAGATGAATTTATTTAATGTAACTTGTTTCTATTCCAAGGGTTATACCATAATAAAAAAAATTGAAACGCTCTTATTTTTTGGGGTTATTCTATGATAAAATGATTAAGAAACCTCTCTCTTTTTCAATGGTTATGATATGATTAAATGTTTATGATACTAATTTCATTTCATGGGTTATGATATGATGAATGTTTATGATAAAGTGGGAAACATATGTATGATTTCATTATGTGATGGGTGAGACATATATCCCCCTCCAATTAATTGGGTAATGATTTATGTATATCATGAGATAGACATGTCTGGATCATGGAGTGAACCTAG
This sequence comes from Viscum album, assembly GCA_963277665.1. NCBI lineage: Eukaryota > Viridiplantae > Streptophyta > Magnoliopsida > Santalales > Viscaceae > Viscum > Viscum album. Next base: position 178,600,302 of record OY728151.1, read on the forward strand.
TATATTAAGGGAATCTTTCCATTATGAAGTTTTGGGGAGTGAACCCATTCTATAATATGGAAAGGGTTGTCACTGCGGATAGTGGTGTGTATCTCCTAGTGGGTGTATCCCCCGTCATGTTCTTGATAATTTTTTCAATAAGCCTTGACTTCTTTAGAAACTATTTTATATTCTTTTGTGTCTTCAAAAAATCTATATTTTTGTTGATGTTATTATTTCTTGGATCATGTTATTTGATTATCTTATGTTTTATTTATTATTTACTCCCAATAATTATTCCATTACCCAATATTATGATCATTGATATGAAGGTAATATTTTTTAAATATTAATATATTGTTTTCATACCCTTATATTCTTGTTCTGCTCACATATGACCTTTATTTACCCTTACCAATCATTTGAGCTCACCCATTCTTATATTTACTTTCCCCAAGTAATAAATATCATTTTTAAGCAGGTGTATTAAAGGGGAATATAATTGTGAAAAACATTCAATATCCTTCACCAGAATAGAATGTTGTGTTCTAAATTTCTAAAGGCACTAAATTATTGTGGTCCTCGGGCATGAGTTTGTGTAATGAGAAGAATATTCATCAAAAAATATATAATATCTATGTATGTTAATCTTGGGTTTCTATATAAATACTATTTATAAACCACTTAAGACCTTTTGTAACACCCCAAGATTTAATAGTACGTTATTTCTTCAAAGTAATTCAATAACATGCACAACATGCAACACCGAGTTCTAGCGCACCATGACTTACCGAACTAGATGTTCAAAAGTGATTATGAATAGTATTAACTGAATTTTGAACATTATATAATCCTTATAATTTTAGAATCCTTATTATGGGTTTCTTAGACATAATGTAATAACAAATACATTTTTTCCAAATAAAAGATGTATTTTTCAAAAAAATGCAATTTTAGTGCCTTTTAATGGTGAATCCTTTTTAAATCCAATATTTGAAACTTTTATATATTCAATTTGAAAAAGTAAACTTCTTATTTAGAATCATGATTTAAGAATTTAATTTCAATATCGTTTTGGTGTTCTTCTGATAACTTTCATATTTGGGTGAATAGTGAAAAATACTATATTTTAACTAAAAACAACATTTTTAATCAAAATAATTTATAGTGTTAATTTATACATTTTAATGGTTTGGAAGTATAAATAGATTATATTTTTACCATTTAATCTAATGATGATCATTTTATGTAATTTAACTTTTAAATTGGACAAAAACAAGTGTTAAACTTTTGATACTTATTATTTCTTAAAAATATGCCTTTTTGTTTTGACAGCGGGAATTAATTTTAAATTAATAAATGAAACTTATATGTTTTTAATTTGGTAAAATATACTTCATTATTGAATTCAGAATATCAAAATTAGATTAGGGTAAATTTTTGGTATTTTTCTGAACACATTTAACTTTTGATGAATTGTGAAAAACACCGAGTTATAGTTTAAAATAAAATTTTTATTTAAATAATTATTTATTTTATTTAAATTTATTTTAGTTCAATATAGATACATAATACCTATATAAGTTCAATGTAATTAATTAGAGTCAATTTAAAATAATTTTAGATATATTAAAATTTTATTGAACTTTTCACCATCGTTTACCCACCTCCTAAGAGAATTTGTAAATTCACATAAAACATAATTTTAAAACATCTGTGAGTTGAATTTCGAAAATACGAGAGACACAGTTAATATCAAGGAGTAAAATTTTGTTCAACAAGATAAAAATTATTTTTGGTGAATAGTATCTTCTTACTTTTATTTACAACGGTTAAAAGTAAATAGGGTAATTAAGGGTAAAAATGATATTATTATTTCCCTAACACATGTCCTAATTCTATTGGATAAGTGTAATTCGACCCAAAATGACCTTAGTAATAAAATATTACCATTTAGGACAACTTGGATAAGATTAGGACATTAATTATTATTTAATTTAATAAAGAGTTAAAAGTGTTAAATTCGATGTTTATTAACTAAACCATTCTTAATATAGGATTATGCATAATATAAATTCAACTATAAATATTTATTCGAAATATAAAAATATTTCCTACATCATGGAATTTTATTTATAATTTTTAGACATTAAATAATTAAATTTATTTATGACACAATGTTGATGCAGTAATTACCTTATTAATTAAATAATTAAATAAATTGTATTATAAATATTAAAATAAATATAATTTCAATGTTTTTATGACATCCACGAATTTTATAGGTGACTATGACATCTTATTGATAAATCAATGTATCGTGTTCGAAGTAATCATGTTTTTATGACTTAAAAAAACAAACTACCAAATAGTGTCAAAATTGACATAAATTAATATTTAAAACAAATACAATATTATAGGTTGATATAATTTATTAAGAATGTAAGGTTTGGTAAAAGGGATTAAATAATATTATATATTCCATTAATGAGCCACTTGAGTTTCTCTTGTATGTTTAGATTATGTTTATTAACCATATATAGTAATAATACAAGAAGACATGGTAATAGTTAAATTATTTAACTAAGAGTTAAATCTAAATGATAAGGTTAAAATGATAACCTAAACTTGTATAAAACATATTTTTTGAGAGGATTTCGACCCATAACCACCTAGGGATCGAAATAAATTCATTTAGAACCATTATAAACCAAATATGATTGTATAATAATTTAATACTTTAATCTTTTTTTAAAGTGACCATCATCCCTCTTATAAAAGGGCACTTTCCCTTCTCTCCAACTCACACCTACAATGCCATTGGGATCGTCCAAACCCTACCCAAATATCCTCCCAACTTCCCTTACTTCAACCTAGAGGCCTTTTTTATCATAAATCCAGCCTATGGAGCCCATTTGATCAAATCAAAAGGAAGAATCCGAAGAAGAGATAATGATTTCACCACCCTATTTCAAGTTCCTTTATTCTTCCACTTCTTCTTTATTTGTTATTTACATTCTAAAATAATAAATACATTATATTATACATAATATGATGTTATTATAAGTATTGCACAACTAAATTCATTATTCTATCCATCTTATGAATGATAATGTCACCTTGCGTGCGTAGGTACGGCTTACCGTCTCCACATCATGGTGTAATTTGTTATTCAACACTGTATTATTTGGATGGATATAATGATGTGTAATATGTGTAAAAATAATGAAAATGACCTGATAATGTCTCTGTAAAATTAATATATCATCCAATTCCACACCTTTAATGAAATTATATTGTCTCTCGTGCGTACATACAGATTACCCTCTCCACAACGCAATGAGATTCATTTCCACATTCACCATTCATCGACGATTATTTATATACATATATTTACTTACATATATTTTATTCACTTAGTTCCATTCAATACGTTACGAAAACGTAAACAGCGTTTATGCGTACGTACGGACTACCGTCTCCATAAATGGTGCTTTCCATTTCATATATACATCTATTATACATATTTATATTATAAATATATATGATATATAAATAATTCTTTATATTATATAAGTATTTAAATCATGACTTATGTTATACAATCAAGAGGAATAAGTTAAAACACCTACGATAAAGAAAGCGATTATTACCAGAAATATTAATATAACAAGTAAAATATTATTAAATGGGTAGTATAAAGTCATAAATGAATAAATTATGATGTAATAAATATTAATATGGTTATTTTATTATTTAATAACATACTATAGTCTTCATACAAGAGGTTAAATGTACCCTCGACTAAAGGAAAGTGCATGGCGAGGGGTTTTCATCTCACTCCTTATTCCCGTGAGATTCATGCCATATTGACACTATTAACTTTTTGTGTGGTGTATGTACTACCCATAATTGTATTCATTCTATAATACACTTTAATTTATGTGTATTTACATATTCATTGTATGATACTTCTTTCATGGGGTGTATGTTTCTTAAGTTAACAATTTGGTATGGGTTTATTTTATAATCTCATTATTATCCGAGGTTGTTTTTACGTACGTATTTACTGGGACATTTTTATCATCCATGTCCATTTTTCATAAAAATGATTTCAAAATGAATATTTTAATTAATTTTGAAAGGTACACTTTATAAATATCATAATTTTAAATGTTTTAAAGATTTATCTTTCTAAATCTTTTTTAATTAATGTTCATGTTTTCAAAATGATTTTAAGGATTCATTTATATGGACATGAATGTTTTGAAATTAAAATTATTTTCAAAAGATTCAAAGTGGTATGGGACACTTTGATTCAGAAATCTCTTTTAAATTACTTCCTTTATAAATGTGTGACTTTTTAATGATTTTAGAAAAAATTATATTTCTCTCAAAAAGTTTTACTCGTCATTTTCAACTATGTCAACATCCTTTACTGGATATTATTTTTTGAGGTTGATTTATTATAATACAATATTACATATTGTATTGAATGAGTTATGATATGTCTGACTATGGATGTTCTATTTTTATACCATTCATGGTTTATGGTTAATGTATTGACATTTCATATGCTAGTTTTAATAATAATGATTATGTTATGTTTCAACTAATCATATGAGGAATGTAGTGGACATAATAAGTGATGGGTGGAGCCCGCTATAGCTCCTCGATGCATCGGTAGGTCTTATGAGACAAACTAGTGTCTTGGAACAAGGCCTTGACAAAAAAAATTATTTGTACTCTTGGCACAAGGCCTTGACTATGTGGCAATGATGTCCGATATTAGGCATTCCCTCATTGTGAAATTATTTATTACATGTGATTATTATACAAGTAGAATATCCATGTGCATGTTTATATAGTAATGTTTTATATATTTTTACCATATTATGTTCAAATTTATGTTTAAAAGGCTTTTGTTTTTGTTACACATCTTGCCTTAAAATTTTATAGCTTCTGCTAAATTATATAGCCTTACTGAGCATCTGAGCTCACCCCTTTCTTATGTTTTATTTTCCCAGGATTCCAAGAAGTGTATTATGATTGATATGTAGGGTAAAGCTAATAGAAAAAATAGAATTATAAATGAACTATATATGTTGTGTTTTATGCTTCAAATTTTAATGTAAATTTAATGTATGTAATATATTTTCCAAGACTACTAAACTGATAGGTATTTCGGGACTTGTTTCCTTGTAATCATGCCAATGTATTAAAATAATGCACTGGCTCTGGGTAACTGGGGTCGTTGAATTATAGGTGGTATCAGAGGATGTTTAGAAATAACCTTGGAAGCTAGATTTTGATAAACACTTATTAGAGCACATAGACCTAAGATAGACTTTGGGGATTAGTATAGAAGAAATTCCTATCATTTTGGTAATGTAGATATTTTGTGAGTTTTCTAACAAAATACATCCATGTCTGGATATGAGCAGGTAGAGGCGGCTCTGGCACAGATGTACCTAGGGGTAAAACCTGAAAACACCGCTTTTGAGCTAGACTTGAACGAGAACCAGTGCACTACAACGAGCCTTGCTACACTCTTGGTTACGAAACTCCTAGAGGATATGCTTAGGATAATTCTTGTTTTCTTTACAAACCACTATGAAGGGGTTATGAGTATATACATCCTCAAAGAAAACAGTTTTGTGATTATGGATTATATCCATAAACTATTCAATTTACGTTAGGTATTTTACATGTTTGGAATTATGAATTGTGATTCATAAACTGACCTAATGTATTCCATTGTCTAGAAATGGTGCCCAGTAGAAGGAATGAGAACTCCAACAATACATATGATCCAAAGAGTAAGAAGGGTCATACCATTCATGGTATTAAGCCAAAATTTAGAAAGAAATAGTCTTCCATGTATTATCATCATATTAATAAATAGTATCATGTGTTAATAAGATTAGTAAGGAATTCTCCAAATCCTATGGCTTTTAAGGAAATCCAGAGAAGAAAATGATGTTAGAAAAAAATATGGATAATGGGAAAAAGGGAAAGAAGTATTTTCCAATATGTGATAAATGTGGAATGAATCACCTTGGTAAATTCTTGAAGGGAATGGTAGTTTGTTATAAGTGTAGAGAAAAAGGATACCAAGTACGTGATTGCAAGGGTAAGAAAAAGTTTTCAAATGTAAAATTCTCCATCTTCAAGGCATTGAGACATTACGTGAATCAATGTCCCATTCATAAGAGTATACCGCAAATGATTTTATTGGATAATAATATAGTTCTGATACTACCTCAAATTAAGAATAATGACTAGTGTTCTTATGTTGTTATTATAAAATTATTTCATTTGAATGTTTTATCAATAGTATATTGGGTACATGAATTAAGGAGGTAAATAAGGATTGTACTGCAGTACTATTTTATTGAGGATTTGAGATTATATGGTTCTAAGAAATATGACTTAATAGTAAGCTACACTTTTTGGAAATTAAATGGATGAATGAAAGGTAATCCTTAATATGGTCTTGATAATGAATTAGTGATTTTGGAATAAGAGATGGTTGATTTTGGTAATTCAGGGTGTTGCGGTGTTGTAAAAATAAACGATGAAGGCGTTCACATGTTATAACCTGGAAAAAATGATCCCCATTATGTTTAACTTCCTCATAAACTTTAGACTGAGATATTAGATATAAGTTTTTTGGATAATTCTAATGGTTGGAATGGATTAAGTTTAAAATTGGATACTATTGTTAAGTTTATTTTTGGATTTCCATAAAAAGTACAACCCAGAGGTCGGGCGGCAACCTGTCACGTCCGGAAAGGCCGCGAGACTTGAACCCACAACCGAAGGGTGGAAATGGTGTATCACCTATCACTAACCCACGTGATGTCATGGATTGAATAATGTAGTTTTTTAAAGAGTCTGATATGTGAATTATGAATTCATTATTTCTAGAACCTTATACGATTAGGATAAATAGAATATATATATATATTTATATATATATATATTAGAATATTTTAGAGTGAAATATGAGTTTCTGGTAGGAATTAGTTGATGGATGAAACTCTACTTGTCATGTATATATATACATATATACATATATTTATATTTATATTTATATTTCCCTATAATTTTATGGATAAATTAATTATTAAACTTTATGGAAGGTATCTAAAAACCAAAAATGCGTTATCTTAATACCTTATGTTTTGTTGAACCGATGGTATTTTAAATCATCATATATTGGTGGCTTTGAGACCCACAATTCTATAATTGTTTGTAATTGATGACCTCAATTGCTACCTATAAATATATACGTTTTCCTCTAATTATGTTTCTTTAATTTCCACTAATGGTCTCCTAATTAAGATCATAATTTGGTGGTGACTTTTTTTATTCCTTCTTTCCTCTTATCAAGACTAAGTTTTATTAACCTAATTTCCGATGTGGGTTTTCCCAAAGGTATTTTCTATTTTCAACCTTTTTTTAAAAAAAATATTTTCAAATTGAGAGGACGCAATTTATTGAATAAGGGAAGAATGTAACACCCCAAGATTTAATAGTACGTTATTTCTTCAATGTAATTCAATAAATTGCACAACATGCAACACTGAGTTCTAGTGCATTATGACTTACCAATCTAGCCGTTCAAAAGACGTTATGAATATTATTAACTGAATTTTGAACTTATATAATTCTTACATTATTAGAATCCATATTATGAGATTCTTAGACATAATTTAATAACAAAAACATTTTTTCAGATAAAAGAAGTATTTTAAAAAAAATGCAATTTTACTACCTTTTAATGGTGAATCATTTTTAAATCCAATATTTGAAACGTTTATATATTCAATTTTACAAAAAAACTTCTTCTTTAGAATAGGGACATAATAATTTAGTTTAAATAATGTTTTGGTGTTCTTCTGATAACTTTCATATTTGGGTGAATAGTAAAAAATACTATATTTTAACTGAAAACAACTTTTTAATCAGAATAATTTATAGTGTTAACTTATATATTTTAATGGTTTGGAAGTATAAATAGATTATATTTTTACCATTTAATCCAATAATAGTCATTTAAAGTTATTTGACTTTGAAATTGGACATAAACAAGTGTCAAACTTTTGATCTTTATTATTTCTTAAAAATAAAACTTTTGGTTTTGACAGTGGGAATTAATTTTAAATTAATAAATGAAACTTCTATGTTTTGAATTTGGTAAAATATACTTAATTATTTAATTTTTAATTTCAAAATTAGCTTAGGGTAAATTTTTGGTATTTTTCTGAAAACATTTAATTTTTTATGAATAGTGAAAACAGGGAGTTATAGTTTAAAACCAAATTTTTATTTAATTAATTAATTATTTTATTTAAATTTATATTAGGTCAAAATAGATACATAATAACTATATAAGTTCAATGTAATTCATTAGACTCAGTATAAAATAATTTTATATTTATTAAGATTTTATTGAACTTTTCACCGTCTTTTACCCACCTCCTAGGAGAATTTGTAAATTCACATAAAACATAAGTTTACGGCTTCTGTGAGTTGAATTTTGAAAATATGAGAGACACGGTTAATATCAAGGATAAAAATTTGGTTCAACAAGTTAAAAATAATTTTTGGTGAATAGCATCTTTTTACTTTTATTTACCACGGTAAAAATAAATAGGTTAATTATGGGTAAAAACGATATTATTATTACCCTAACATGTGTCCTAATTCTATTGGTTAAGTGTAATTCGTCCAAAAAAACCTTAGGAATAAAATATTAACCTTTAGGTCAACTTTGATAAGATTAGGACATTTATTATTATTTAATTTAATGAATAATTAAAAGTGTTAAATTCGAAGTTTATTAACTAAACCATTTTCAATATAGGGTTATGCATAAGAAAAATTTTACTATAAATATTCAATAGAAAGAGACAAATATTTACTAAATCATGGTATTTTATTTATAATTTTTAGATATCAAATAATTAAATATATTTATGACACAATTATGATGCAGTAATTACTTTATTAATGAAAGAATAAAATAAATGGTATTATAAAAATTTAAATAAATATAATTTCCAAGTTTTTATGACATTCAAGAATTTCTAGGTGGATTTGAAATGTTAGGGATGAGTCAATGTATCTTGTTCTATGCAATCATGTTGTGATGACTTTCACAAAAACAAAATACCAAATAATGTCAAAATTGGCATAAATTAATGTTTAAAACAAATACTATATAATTGGTTGATATAATATTCCTAAAATGTAAGTTTTGGAAAAAAAGATTAAATAATATTATATATGTCATTAATTAGCCACTTGAGGTTCTCTTGGATGTTTAGATTAGGTTTATTGACCATATATAGTAAAAATACAAGAGGACATCGTAATAGTTAAACTATTTAACTAATAGTTAAATCTAAATGATAAGGTTAAAATGGTAACCTAAACTTGTCTAAAACAAATTTGTTGAGATGGTTTCGGCCCATAACCACCTAAATATCGAAATAAATTCATTTTGAACCATTATAAATATAATATGATTTTATAATAAATTAATACTTTAATCTTTTCCAAAACTGACCCTCACCCCTCCTATAAAAGGGCACTTCCCCTTCTCTCATAATCACACCTCCAAGGCCATTTGTCTCGGCAAAAACCTACCCAAATATCATTTAAACTTACCTTAATTAAATCTAGAGGCCTTATTTGGATCATATATCCAACTTATGGATCCCTTATTATCAAATCAAAAGGAAGAACCTGAAAAAGAGGTAATGATTTCACCACCCTCTTTCAAGTTCCTTTCTTCTTCCACTTCTTCTTTCTTTGTTATTTCCATTATAAAATAATAACTCCAGTATCTTCTATATAATTTGATGTTATTATAAATATTTCACAACTATATTCATTATTCTATCTATCTTATGAAGGATTATGTCACCATGCCTGCGTACATACAGCTTACCGTCTCCACGTCGTGGTGTAATTTGTTATTCAACACTATGTTATTTGGATGGATATAATGATGTATAATATGTATATAAATAATAAAAATATCATGATTATGTCCCTATAAAATTAATATACCATCCAATTCCACACCATTAATGAAATGATATTGTCGTTCGTGCCTACGTACGGATTACCGTCTCCACAACGCGATGAGATTCATTTCCACATTTACCATTCATCGACGATTATAAATATAAATATATATATTAATAATAATATTGTAATATTTGACATAATAATGCTACTAGAGATATATATATATATATATATGTACTTACATATATTTTATTCACTTAGTTCTGTTCAATACGTTATGAAAACAAAAACAGCATTTCTGCGTACGTACGGACTACCGTCTCCATACACGGTGTTTTCCATTTCGTATATACGTCTATTATACATATTTATATTCTAAATATATATGATATATAAATCATGTTTTATATTATAGAAGTATTAAAATCATGACTTATGTGATACAATCAAGAGTAAGAAGTTAAAACACGTACGATAAAGAAAGCAATTATTACCGGAAATATTAATATAACATTGAAATTATTATTAAATGGGAAGTATAAAGTCATAAATGAATAATGTATGATATAATAAATTTTAATATGGTTCTGGTATAATTTAATAACATACAATAATCTTCATACATAAGGTTAAACATACCCTCGACTAAAGGAAAGTGCAAGGTAAGGGGTTTTCATCTCACTCCTTATTCCCATGAGATTCATGCCACATTGCAACTATTAACATTTTTTGTGGTGTACATACTACAAATAATTGTATTCATTATGTAATAAACTTTAATTAATGTTTATTTACATATTCATTGTATAATACTTCTTTCATGGGGTGTATGTTTCGTTAGTTACCAAATTGTTAAGGGTTTATTTTAAAATCTCATTATTATCTCAGATTGTTTTTACGTATGTATTTACTGGGACATTTTTATCATCCTTGTCCATTTTTTCATAAAAATTATTTCAAAATGAATATTTTAAGGATTTTTTAAAGGTACACTTTATCAAGATCCTAATTTTAAATGTTTTAACGATTTATCTTTCTAAATACTTTTAATTAATGTTCATGTTTTCAAAGTGATTTTAAGGATTTAATTATATGGACATGAATGTATTGAAATGATAATTATTTTCAAAAGTTTCAAAGTGGTATGGGACACTTTGATTCAAAAATCTCTTTTAAATTACTTCCTTTATAAATGTGTGGCTTTTAAATGATTTAAAAAAAAGGTTATTTCTCTCAAAATGATTTACTCATCATTTTCAACTATGTCAGCATCATTTACTAGATATTATGTTTTGAGGGTGATTTATTATAATACAGTATTCCATATTTTATTGAATGATTAATAATATGTTGGAATATGGATGTTCTATTTTTATACTAGTCATGGTTTATAGTTAATTTATTGACATTTGGTATGCTAGTTTTAATAAGAATGTTTATGTTATGTTTCAACTATTCATATGAGGAATGCAGTGGACTTAGAAAGTGACGGGTGGAGCCTGATATAGCTCCTCGATGAAACAGTAGGTCTCATGAGACAAGCTAGTGTCTTGGGACGAGGCCTTGACAAAAAAAATATTTTTAGTCGTGGCATGAGGCCTTTACTATGTGGAAATGATGTTCGGTATTAGGCATTCCCTCATTGTAAAATAAGTAATTACATGTGATTATTCGACTAGTAGAATATCCATGTTCTTGTTTATACGGTAATGATTCATTTATTTTTACCATATTCTATTTAAGCTTATGTTTAAAAGGCTGTTTTTTGTATTACACATCTTTCTTTAAATGTTTATAGCTTCTGCTATGTTATTTACCCTTACTGAGCATCTGAGCTCACCCCTTTCTTATGTTTTATTTTCCCAAGATTCCAAGAAGTGTATTATGATTGATATGCAGGGTTAAGTTAAAGGTAAAATGTGATTATCAAAGAACTATATATATCGTGTCTTATGTTTCAAATTCTAATGTAAATTTAATGTATGTAATCTATTTTCCAAGATAGCTAAACTGATCGGTCCTTCGGGACTTGATTCCTTGTAATCGTGCCAATGTATTAAAATAATTCACCATCTCTAGGTAACTGGGTTCTGGGAGTTATAGCTTTGTATAAGATATAATGGTATTATAAGTAGTGGTCATGGATACTGGTGGTGGTTTATCTTGCATCAATATAATAATTATTTCCAAAAGCATAAACATATCTATTAGGCAATTTTTCTGAATCCCAAATTGTTGATGTTCTTCTTGTTCTTGGTCTAGGTAAAACCCTAGTGATTCCACCACCAATTCATGATGAAGAAAATTATCCTCGTAAGAAAGACTCATAATGCTCAATTCCACTAATTTTCCTTTCTATGTCAATATAAATAAATTTTATTAATATTTATAACCAATAATCTAATGGCAATACCATAATGACGGGTTTTTATAATTTTATTTTATTAATGAATCGTTATTCTATTTTAGTTTGAATGTTTCATGTAATAGAATATATTCAATAGAATATTTATTTAAATATGGGTTGTAATATAATACACTCCCATATATATTCTAGTTTTGTAAAGGACTGATTAATATTGTCTTACCATGTTTATTAATTAGACCAAGCCATGGGTAACTTGTTATAAATTTAGTTTCTATTATAATAGTTCTTACGAAGGGTAAGGACCTTATGCCATTTTTTATGTCATTTATAAATGGTTATAGATATATGGAATGAAAATAAATACTAGAATAATTTACAACTGTATATGTTTACTCTTTGATACATTTCTATATTATTTTTATATTGATCCACTACCATTGGTTATCACTATAATTAAAAATATAATACATACTAGTATATTATTTTTTATAACATAATATATGTATATGATTTGATTTTTTTTGTTAAATTTATGTTTTATTTATTATTTACGAATAAAATATTTTTATTATTGAGGGTTATATGATATTGAAGGCATAGATTATAAACTATAAGACTTCGGCCTAAGAATTTTTTTAGTAACATCTTAATGAAAAACAAAGTCTTTATTACACATTAATTCAAGATTGATTAGAAAGTATTACATATAAAACAACCGAGAATATTGATATGTCGGGTTTATTTGGGTAATTAGGTATAATACATAACAAAATAAATTAAGGGGTATATAGAAATTATTGAAAACTTCCTTAAAATTCACATATTATTCATTTATTCTAAAAACCATGGGTTAACCTGGAGATATTCATAAAAAAGGGTGTGGTGTAAAGCCTAGTAAGTGAACAAACATGGAATAACTTGAAGAATGTATTACATGTTATAAAATTGGTATATCAATGAGACATATAAGGGGTTATAATCTTAAACATGAACAATGATGCATGATATAACATGATAACAAAAAGGAAACATGGTAAAGTGGAAAAAACCTTTAACATAACATCATAAACATTGGTCAATTATAACCACCAAGACATCAAAAAATGATGATAAAGTCTTATGACGGATTTTTTTCACTCCCTAATCCCTTAAAAGACTTCTAATGAGACTAAAACATCACCCAATTCATTGGAATGCAATATAATTTTGGGGGAACCTATCACTTTCTTATCTTGTACAAGCATAAGTGTTCCACATATAACATTCAACATAGGATCATATATCATAAAATATAATTAAAACATAAAGGATTTTTAAATACATATATTAAATTCCCTATTAAAATGAGTATATACTTTTCTTTTTGGATACCCTTCAGTGGAAATAGGTATGGTATTTATAATAAATAAGGATTGTCATTGAAAATTCACAATGAAATTTTAGAAAAATAAAGACAAAACATAATGATTCATAAAATGGTTTAATGAGAATTCAAGGGTTGTATAGTCATTTGGGATTAAAATGTAAATTAAGAGGGATGTGAAAAATTATATCCAAATATTATGAATTCTAAATATATGGCATGAAATGAAGAAGATTCTTGAATAATGAGGAGAAGGAAAGGATCCCTTACATTAAGATGCTAATTCCAAAATTCATGGGAGGAGATTATTGAGATACGAGGTGAAAATTAGGAGGATATTGAGATGTTAGGGAAGATAAAGGACAAGATACATTTTTTTTTTGTGAAGAATAATGGGATCTTGGGTGGGTTTAAATATAGAATGAGAGGGCACTTCTTTATTATTTCTCAAACATAGGTTTTTTAAACTATATAAAATGTAATGAAAACTGCAAACATTACTATGTCTATTATTAATGATTTCAGAAAAATAGGATTTTTTTAATTATTTTATAATTCCAAGGGCAGAAACTATTTAAATATTACCCTTGGTTATGTGGATGCGAGTCTTGTTCCTAATTAAATGATTTTGAAACCATAAATATAATATGGGTAGTGGAGGATTTATAATAAATTTATAAAACTAATAAAATAAACATTGATTCATATTATTTTAAATTTTAAACATATATTAGCTCTTATATACCCTTTATAGTATTCATTGCTTCATTTATTTTTCATTATGATGTCATAATACACACCGTATATTTATACCATATTTAATTTTTACCTGAAAATTTAACAGTCATAGAAAATATTGAAAAATTCAAAAGTGGATAATTTCAAAATTATTATTCTAAAAAGTATATTTATTTTTACCAAATAATTTTTTATATTTGTTATTTTTACTTTTAGTAATTTATTGAGTAATTCTCTGTTTTTTTATAATATAAGTTTTTAAAACTTTATAAAAATTATTTTTTGACACTATAAAATTATATTATAAACTATACATAATTTTTTTTAATAATCATATTTTATTAATATAAAATTTATTTCAAAAATTTATTAATTTATCAAAATTATTGTCTTAATTTAAATTGAATATTATTGAAAAATATAGTTTTTGTTTTATCGAATCAAAATTGAAATCATTTATAAGGTAACAATTATAAAAGGAATATATAATTATTATTTTATTGAAAATAAAATAAACATATTCATATTCTTTGGGTCTTGATAGATAGGGATTAATTACACCAAAAACACTCTAAGGGTAAGGTGGGTGATAATGATATTTTCTTATGGTGGTTCAGCGGATAAGGTTTGGCTCATGATCTCGATGAGTTTGAACTTCTACCATAAATGGTTTCGCTGATGATTTTTTGTTGGATCTTAGCTTAGGATTGGTCATGGAAAAAGGCCAGTGATGTAGTATCCCTTGGAATATTTGATAAATGGTCTTCATTAGGTATTATCCTATTAGTTTAGGCCATCATATCTTTTGTGTGTGCCAATTGAATTTTTCAGAACACATTATTTATAATAATAATATAATAATTGTTTAATTTTTAAATTTTCAACTGTTAAAATACATAATATTATTTTAAATTGAATATGATATAATAAAACTATGTAGTTTCAATTGTTTTATATAACCATAGTATATAATTTGGAAGTTAATTCAACCATAAAGACAATTATATTTATAAATGTTTGTGTCGTTACAACATTCCATACATTAAAAATTTCTCCATTGAAATTTTTATTCCATACTCTAAAAAAGTTGAGGGAAATTTTGTTTCAACTCCTTCTCTAATTCCCACATCACTTATTAAAAATTATGTTTTATCCATAGTACTTTGATCAGGTGAATTTTATTGTTTTGTAGAACTGTTCCACTATATTCTAAGATCTTTAGCGAATATTCCTTATAGGATATTGATCATTATTCAATGGTACCGCCTATAAATTCATCACATGTTGGTGTTAATATATTTACTTCATCAAGATGGATACATGGAACAAATAATTTACTCGAGATAGGTTATATGGGAGTTCTAGTCAATAGGCCACAACTCTGATGCGATTGAGGATCATAAATGAACTAATGTATCATGGACTAAGAATTCTCTTCCTCCAAAATCTCCTAACTTTATTCCCTGGTGATATGAAAAGGAATAACATATCTCTAACACCAAAATATAGGTCATGTCAAAAATTGTCATTATACCTATCATTTTACATTGAGAATCCTTGATGTGCTACTGAATGCTATGGAGATTTTCCACAATTTACTAGACTATTTCAGGACCTAACAATTTGTGTTCCCTAACTTCATCCCAGCATGTAGGTGTTCTTCACCTATTCCCATAAAGGGATTCATATGGATCAATTTGGTTCTTCAGTGTAAAATATTATTTTATAATAAATCAACTAGAGGAAGATGTTGATCCCATCCACCTTTTAAGTTTATTAAGAATATCGTCAACATGTCCTTGAGTGTTAGTATATACCGCTCATATTTTCCATCATTTTGAGGATGATATGTCATTGTGAAGTTTAAATAAGTATTTAGATAATGTTGGATACTATTCTAGAACATGGATTTAAATCTTGGATCTATTTTAGATACAATCGATAGTGGTGTTCCATATAACTATACCACTTCTCTAATGTATATATTTATAAGTTGATCGAGTGAGAAATTAACTTGAATTACAATGAAGTGAGTAGTATTTGTAAGATGATATACCATAAACCATAGAGAATTATTTACTATTGATATATTCAGAAGAAAAGTGACAAGTTCCTTGGTGGTGTTTTTTCATTTCCATATAGGTATTGGTAATGGTTTCATCATCCCCTTGTATTTTTTCTTACAGCCTCCATTTACTGATACACATGACATCTTGATTTATATTCTACAATATCCTTCTTCATACTATTCCACCAATATTGAACTCAGAGATCTCAAAACATCTTTTTTGTCCCAATATGTATAGAGAAGGTCGAACTATGAAGTTAAAAAAACAACTCCTTATTCAAATAAATATTTTATGGTACACATAGTTTTGACACAAATATTAAAACTCCTTTTCCCTTAATTTTGAACATTAAGGGTTTCTATTTTTTATCGCTTCCACCTTAATTTTAATTCTAACAGTATCTCTTAAATTATACATTATATTATTTAGATGGGTAGGTTGAAATATCAGTTGTGAAAGTATTTATTATGATACTTCCTTTATGAATCTCATATCCATCATATTCATGTCTAAGAGGATCATATCCTTCACAATTAATATCAATGATAAAATTAGTAGATCCATTCTACTTAGAGTTTCTGAAAAATTTATTTTTTTTACAAGGATGGTAGTGGATTGAGTATTAATGTTAATTAGTCAACTCTAACCAAAATTGGTGGCACGTATTCATCTCTTTTTGTGTGAATATATACTTGAGGATTTTATAATCTTAATATATTTCACACTTATCCCCAAAGAGGTAATTCCACTATATTTGAAATGTCAAGATTACTACATCAAAATCTAGATCATGTGTGGAGTAGTTCTATTCATTATCTATCAATTTCCATGAATCTTAAATTATCACTTTATTAGTTTACATTGACAGAAAACCAAATCTCATCTTCCATACATCATTGTATAACCCAAAAAAGTTTCCCAATTGTATGTAGAGTAAGTACATAAGTAATGGTAATATTTTTTTTAAATTTTTGATTCTCCCTCTAAGTTAATTATTCAAAACAAACTTCACTCTTGTCTAAGTTATTTTCATTATAGTGTTTGAATATCATGAGAAATGTCTCAAAAATAGAAGATAATGGCAAGCTTACCCAAGGATACTATGGATTTTTGTCGTGGATTTTGGTATATTACATTATTCAATAACCTATTTATTTGAAGGGTCTATAGATATACCATTACTTTTTATAATATTCCATAATAATGTGACGTATTTCAGCCTGTAATCACTTTTTTAATACTTTTATTAAAGATTATCCTTTTGTAAAGACTTTAGCACAGTGCTCAAATGATTCTCAGACTCCTACATGTTTTAAAATTATATTAGAATATAATCCATATTGAAATCCAAAAAAATCAAGGTAATCTATAAAGATTAAATTCATTATGTCTATAATGATTTCCAGAGAATTATTGAGTCTGAATGGCATTACATTGAACTCATAGTGCCCTTACCTTGTATGGAATGAAGTCTTGTGGATATTCACCTTCTTTAAACATACTAGAAAGTTCCATAACTGATTATCCACCTTGGATAAGTATTTGGATCCACATATCTCATTGAAGAAATCATCAGTAGATGTAATAAGATACTTTTTTTATCATGATACTTTTTAGATCAAGATAATCAATGCAAAGGATCATAGACCTATCCTTCTTCTTCATGAAAAGGACTAGTGCACCCCAATGTAAAGAAATCGGGCATATTAACCCTTTAACTAGATTATAATATAGTTGTTTCTTTATATAATCATGTTCCAAAACATCCAATCTATATAGATTCATCAATAAGAGCAACACCTCAAGTATATACTTGATTGAAAACTCAACATCTTAGCTATGAAAAAGACTAAAAAATTCTTCGATAAACACATCATTGTATTACCTAAAAATTAGAAGGTTTCCAAGGATGATATTTTCCTTAGAATAAATCATTTATGAAATATATAATTACTCGTAGGTAAATAACGTCCATTCAAGGTCTTTTGGTGCTAAAGAAGATTCATCATCCTCCTTGCATTTGTACAGAATCACATGATGTTTTTTGATCTAGAGAGGCATTTACTTCTCACATAAATTTATGTTCTCTTAATATAAATAAAGTCAATAAAAACCCAAAATTGAATCAAATATCAAAAAATGGATTATAACAAGGTTTTCTAGTAATTTCATCCCAATAAGTTTTACTAGGGAGGAGTAATATACTTCTGATTCAATAATTTCCCCATTTGGTGTTTTCACTGAAAACTCTAATTCCATGATTTGTGGTGGTGTATGAATATTTCTACTAAACATAAATGATATTAAGAAATTTGTAAAACAATATTCTATAACTCTACCTTTCACATTTTTATTCTGGTTCTAACCATTTACATTATCCAAAAAAGACTAAGGAGGACAATTTTACATCTATTAAATACATAAATGGGAGTCCAATAACATTAAAGGGATAACATACAAAGAAAATCCATTTCCCTGACATATAAATTTATAGAATGAAATATATTTTATCCATGATCTATTTAATAACATAGACACTTATAGTCATTTTTGTTCCTTTAAAAATGGTTTGTATGTGATTGTGAATTTATCAAAGCATATCCATTGGGAGGATCAAACCTAGTGTGCACCAAGGATCGTTGTCAAATAAAAGTTCCTAATCGATTCTAGCTCAATGTAATGTTTTTAGGTGTTACCCCTAGGTACGTATGTTCCAGATCCACTAATATAAAATAGGACATTAACACCATTAGATTTGTCATTTTTTAGTGCTTAAAAACACCAACTATCAGAGCATGATTAAAAGGTTTAGGCTTTTATTAGTGCTAGAAAAGTGCTGATAAAGGGGTCCTTTATTAGTGCTATAAAAATGATGATAAAAGAAACCATTTATCAATGGTTTTATTTTGATCTAATAATGTTTCCCTTTGTCATCAGTTATGAAATATTTAATATATGGACTCTTTATCGGATCTTTTTTGATGTGTTGATAAAGGATGCCTTTATCAGTGCATTTGGAAAAGAAAATAAAGGGGAATACTGTAGTATGTTGTAACAACACACTACAACACTAGAAACAGGGAATATTAAACTATGTTGTAATAATACACTACATTACCAGATAGAAAACACTAGAAATTAGAAAAATCAGTTACAAATATTGAATTTAAATTAAATAAAATTTAAAAGAAAAATAAAAGAAAAAATCTATTTTACAGAAAAAGAATGCACCATTAAAAAGAACAAGCCACCCCTACTCAAGAAAAAGAATTCACATATATAATAAATAAATTATTATGTTAGTAATAAAAAAATTAAATAAATTAAATATAAAGTATTAATTTTAATGTAAATTTTGAGTCGTATCAAGAACACTGTGTATTGAATTGAGTTACGGTAGATTCTTGCATGTCACACCATTTATTGTTTCTCTTTAAAAATTATCTATATGAAAATTAAATAAATAAGAATAGGATAAAAATGATCATGAAATTAATTAAGTAATAATAGATAGAATGATGTTAAAAAATCTAGGCTCATTTTCTTGTTTTTGGAAATGTTGTGTGCATTTTAATCTAAAATGACACATATATATTGAATAGATGCACTTGGAGTTATACCAGCCACACCATGAATCATATTTAGTTGAATTTGAGTCCTACATTTCCCAAATTATTTAGGGTATATTTTTCTAAAGTAACAAAATAATCTAAATATATTTCCTTTGTTTTGAGTGTGTCACTTGTGTTTTTTACTAAATGGCATCTTAAATTGGAAACCCACATTTTGAGTCATATCAGTCAGATGGTGTGTTAGATTGATTTGATACTAATTCTTACATCTCATAAGTGACATAAGAATAATAGTCCTAAATTATCAATACAATATGAGTGTGTTTTCTTGGATTTCAGTGAGTGACACTTTTTGAAATTAAATGTCAATTTTAAACTGATTTGAGTTTTCCCGAATCATCATGTATTAGATTAATGTTTGGCTAATTCAAACACATCAAAAATGACTTATAGATCATTTTTCTAATGTATCAAAACAATCTGAATGTGTTTTCTCAGTTTTGGGTTTGTCATTTGACTTTTTTACTAAAATTAATTTCAATTTTAAATAAAAAGATGCACTTTGAGTAATACCGGTCAAACCATGCATTGTATTGAGGAATAGATGATTCTTACATGTCCCAAATGAATTATAGATCATTTTTCTAATTTATAAAAACAATAAGAATATGTTTTCTCAATTTTGAGTATCTCACTTGTGTTTTTTACAAAAATGTCAAATTAAACTTGAAAAACACAATTTGAGTCTTACCAGTAACATAGTGTGTTTTTTAATATAAGATTGATTTCTATATTTCAAAAATGTCTTATGAATCATTTTCCCAAATTAACAAAACAATACAAGCATGTTTATGTATTTTTTCATTGAGTGGCACTTTTTAACCTTAAATGTCAATTTTAAACTAATAACGGACACATTGAGTCACAAACGAAGCATCATGTATCATATTGGGGAGACGATAACTAATATAAATAAAAATTACTTATAAATCATTTTAATATAGTATCAAAACAATATGAATTATTTTTCTTGTTTTTTAGTTTT
Organism: Viscum album; assembly: GCA_963277665.1. Classification (NCBI taxonomy): domain Eukaryota; kingdom Viridiplantae; phylum Streptophyta; class Magnoliopsida; order Santalales; family Viscaceae; genus Viscum; species Viscum album. The sequence continues at coordinate 178,621,480 of OY728151.1, forward strand.
TTAGTGGTCTTTCCTCTATAACTAATGTTAGTGTTCAAAAAAAGACACTATTGGAGTCATACCAATCACAACATGTGTTATATTTAGGTGAGGTTGATTAATATATCCCCAAATAAATTATAGATCATTTTTTAAAATTATCAAAACAATCTGGATTTGTTTCTTTAGTTTTGATTACATGACTTTTCTTTTTTATTGAAATGTTATTTCAAACACAAAACAAGCACCATAAGTTATTCCGGTCACATCATGTGTTGGCTTGACAAGAGAATAATTCTTATAGGACAAAAATTAATTATTAATAATTATAATAAATTAAAAATCTAATCCAATCGTGTTTTCTTTCGTTTTAGTAAGTGACACTTTTTCAAGTAAAATGTTAATTTTAAACTGATAACGAACACTATGAGTCATTCCAGGAACATTGTGTATTGGATTGAGTTCTGGATGATTCTTACACATCAAAATTGACTTGTAAATCATTGTAATAAAGTATAAAAAAAAGAAAAAATGTTTTTTCTTTCTTTTGATTATTTAATTTTTCCTTTTCTAAAAAAACTAATGTTTATTTTAAATAAAAAGGCGCACTTGGTATCATATCATTCAAATCGTGCATTTGATTGAGGTGTGGTTAACTCCTTCTAGTCCCAAATGACTTATGGATCATTTTCTTAAAATATAAAAACAATTATAATCTGTTTTATTTTTTTAGAGTATGTCACTTTTGTTTTTTACTGAATTTCATTTCAAACTAGAAACACACACTTTGAGTCATACCAGTCACATCATGTGTCAGTTTGACATGAGATTGATTCATACATGTCCGAAATGACTTTTTAATCATTTACCTAAATTATAATTACAATATGAATGAATTTTATTCATTTCATGTGAGTGATACTTTTTTACCATAAATTTTAATTTTCAACTAATAACAGACACTTTCAGTCTTACTTAGCACATCATGATTCATATTAAGGTGTAGTTGATTCCTGCTAATCAAAAATGACTTTTATATTTTTTTCTAAACTATTAAGAAAATATTAATTTAGTTTCTCATTTTCGAAGTATGTGATTGGTTTTTTGAACCAAAAAGGTAAATTATGACCTAAAAACATACTATTTTAATCGTACCACTAACATCGTTCATCAGATTTAGGTGTGGATGATTGAGTATATGAGGTGTTTATTTATTTCACCCATCTTCACCAATCCATAAATAAATAAATTTTACATTTGGATGGAATAATAAACCCCATGCTACATGAAACACCTCATCCAAAAGCACCATGTTCTCCCTTTTCAAGCTTGTTACAGACAATTGAAGGAAGAATGTCACTTCTTATAGGATATATGGAAAAAATATTAGATAGAAATGATTTCGAAATTAGCTTAAAAATAGATGATAAAATGGTGAAAAAATAACTAAATAATTAATATTAATTATATTTTTCATGATGTTTATATACATTGTTGGCCCATTTCGTTGTTATTATTATATCAATTTCAGCCTCAATGTCTAATCTCTCACATGCATGGCCATCTTCAAAAAAACTCCCTAATATGAGAAAAAGAATCCACATATATAATAAAACTATTCTTTTGTTATTTATACTATAAAGAGAGAAATTATACATAAATATGAAATAATATATTAATAAAAATTTTATTTTAAACTAAAACCAGATAATAGGATTCATACCAGGTACACCATGTGTTTCTTTGTGGTATGGTTGATTACACCATGTCTTTTTATCCTAAATTTCATTCAACACACTACGTAATCTAATTATATTACACATTGATAACCCCTAATGCTGAATTCATGTGGAATAAAAAGAAAATTTCATCATCATTGAGTGAATCATCCTTTCTGAGTGCATGGTTATAGTACAAGAGTGAATCTCCCTTTTTGATGTAGTCAGTTATTCTTATAAAAGAATAAACATTAGTGCAAACCTATTATCATTCATTTAATTAACTGAAAAAAATATTTACATATGATATTTTATAGAACATAATAAAATCTATCTTTCCCTTTCACCTTTAAAGAGATTACAAACTTTATGATAAACCATTTACCATATTTGATAGAAAAACATTTATTGTGACAAATTATATATTTTCATAATACAATAAAATCCATTATATATTTTTTACCTATTTTTTACTGTATTAAACATCAGTATACCCCTTTATAGGTTCCAATTGACACAAAAATATTGTGAATCCATTAAGACTTCCTAGATTGTGATTTAAATTAGTATATCTAATTAAATATTCTACGTGATGATAAACTCTAACATAATATAATAATTATTTTTCATCAAAATGGGAATATCCCAATTCTCATTTATTTTTTATTAAGACTGATGATGAGATTTTTATTAATGAGCTTGTGAACATGGATAATTTTACTTAATTAATATGTACATTCATAATGAGGGTTAATTTTATGGATTTCAAAAGAATATTTGATATTATCTAATTAATCTAATTGATGATCTAATATCCCAAATATTTCAACCACCTTTTAAAGTGAGACAATTGTATTGTACTTTTATAAAAAATCAGGATTTATTCTTTGAGAGTTTTTATTTATTCAATTTTTTATAGGTTTAGGATCAAGATAATTGATACTTTTTTATATGGGTATTAATTTTGATATTTCGTTCTTCACAAAATCATTTTATGTGGGTTTTTCATTTTTGTGAATTTATTCAAAAATAATTTTTTTTCATTTGATACCATGCTTCTTTGGTCAACGGCCCTCCTTTATGACCATGATCTCTCAATGATAGTTTTCCTCCAACAGTTATATCATATAGTAGTTGGATTTTGTGTTTCATTATTCTCATTTTACTATGAAAATTGATCTAGATTATATAACAGTTTGATGATTGGGTTAGTTTCGTGTGACTCTCAAGTGACAATTGGATCCACTACTAATACCCTTTATTTCCATTATAGAGAAGTTGTGGGAAATCAAATGCATATGTTTTTCGGTATTACTCAGTTTATTAGTAGTGAGGGTTTTATTTTACACTTCAAAAATATTTGATAATATTTGGAATTTGATAACAGAAATTATAACCCATGATAATCAATTTGAAAAATAAGTAGTGTTTTTTCTGAAAAAAAATTATCCACCTAAATTCCTTTATAAAATCAATTAAACAAGTGGTGAAATACAAATTTTCAATAAGAAACCCAAAAAACATTCACAATGGTTCCTATATTAATGAAAAAACTGTTGTGCACAATTATCAACAATTTTTCTCAAACACATCTTTGGTATGTTCCCCATTTTACACCATTAATAATATATTTATTGATTGCAATCCAATACTTCATATCCTCCTTTGCATCGGTCCCCAACTCGACCCCATTTTCCACCTTTTTCTCTAAATCTAACTCTACCTCAACCTCTAATATTTCCCAATAATTTTAATTTTTGCAGGTTATCACATTCAGAAAAATTGATTTTCTCCATTATATTTCACTTTGAGAAACAGATCAAAAATAATATTTTAGATTATTGATACTAATTCTTCACACCTGAAATATATTTCTAAGGTCATAGCCCATACTGGATCACAAAATTAATATTTAATCAACTAAAATTCTTGTTATCAAAAAATATAACAATATGTACACTTCCCAGTCATCTCTAAAAAATTACTTCTTATTTGAGTATAAATGTTGTTTTAAATTTTGTTAAACTAAGAAAATATATAAAAATTAATGGTCAAAAAATATTTTTTTAGAAATTTTAATTAACCGAGGAAATTACCTATTCAAGGATGTTATTCTTTTTATGGTCTATAATATATATCATAAATATTCAAACATAATATCCACAATTTTTTAAATTGTATTTCATCAGACTCTGAAGAAACATTTACAAAAATATGTAAATTTTTTTGAAATATGTTTTGATAGTAAAATCCTTCAATATATACATTAATCTATTTCCACTTGTAGTAACCTATAGGATTTTGATGTTTGTATACTAACATCATGGAATGATTTAGCCTATATTTTGAAACAGACCTATCATATCCAAAATTTTTGTTAAAACACATAATGAAACATATAATTCAATATTTTCATTTAGAATGTATGTGTATTATAAATTCACAATACGTATCATGCTTGGTTAATTTTTTGTATATCTATTTATTGGATCCAAAAAAATAAATATTTTGGGCATCTAGATTGACTGCGATAAACATACAATGCTTCCTGAAAAACAAAAAAAATAAGTAATGAAGAAATAAAAATATATTTTATGTGATTAGATTATAGAGATTTAATTCTACCTTATAGGAATCAAAAAGATTTTTTTGTCTATTATTTGTTTCTAAAATTCTTCAATTAGATAATAACTTTTCTTATTAATGTATTCCTTATCTAATGTAATTTTATCAATAGATAAGATTCAAGTATTAATGAATCCAAATCATGATTTTCACGTTTTTCCATTAATATAGTAGTAATATAAATGCCTCTTGAAATTATGAATAATTATTAAAATTAATAAATATATTAACTCACTATTCAGATATATGTATATTGAAATGTTACTTATGTATGTATTCGTAACAGAGGCACCAAACCATTCAGTCTTTAGAATCCCATTTATACTCTTGAGACCAACTATATATATCATGACAATTCTATATATTTGTTTTTATTATGGTATGTAAGACATATTTATATCTCTAAATATGGTCTCTTCATGATGTTTAAGTGATAATAAATGTTTCTCTGGAACTGTATGGTATAAGGTACATCCAAAATGTTGTTTTTATTTCTTAGCTGATTCACTACATTTTCTTGACCTGCCATTTTATTTCCCCAACACATTATCTATCTGTAATACCATACCTCACTTCAGAAATTTATTCATCATCAATTATTGGTCTCTAATTTTAATTTTTTTTAAAATACATACCTCATTTTTTTAATTTATTATATTTTCATGCTATGAAAGCTCCAATAGAATTATTTCCTGTTGTAATATATGGATCATCCACCGGAATAAGAAACTCAACAATTGGATTGGGAGATACCTAAATCCCCAATATCATTTTAACACCCATAGATTTTAGGATAGAGAATCTTTTTAATTTATTTTATGTATTATGTTGTATGCTACACCAAGATTATCTTGCATTATACGATACATTGTATTATCTTGCAGTATACACAACAAAATTCTTGTCTTGTGCTGAACACAATTTCAAGTTCTTTGGATAGAATTTATTTCACACAACACTGAGTATAGATTTTTTTCAATGAATAAATTAACTAAGTTTGGATTATGTTACAAGAAACAGAAAATAAATCTTTAAATACATGAAACACTTGATTGGTTTTCATTACATGCAAGAGCGACCTTCTTCGATAGCTTGTGTTGTATGTGATACCGAGATTCACTAAAAAACGATATATTAATAAAATATTATTATTTTATAGGATATAAGATAGTCCTTATAAATATTATTAACCAAATTTTTAATTTTATATATCATTATCATTCATATTAGACATTTTTTAGAACATGTTATGAAAACAAAATCAATTTTTTGAATAATAGAAGTATTTTTTAAAAAATGTAGTTTCACCACTTTTTGTTAGCGCACCAATTTTAAATCTATTTTTTTACACATTTATATGTTAAATATGACAAAATGAACTTCTTATTTTGAATTGGGAAATAAAAAATTACTTTTTTTTAATTTTTGGCATTTTTCTGATAAAATTAAAATTTTAATGAATAGTGAAAAATACTTCTTTTAACTCAAAACTATCTTTTCATATAATTTATTTATATAGTTAGATTGTAATTTTAATTTGTTTTAAAGTGTAATTGAATTATATATCTATAATTTAATACAATTTTGGTAAATTAAAGTAATTTCTCTTTTAAATTGGATCTAAACACATGTCAATATTTTTATATTTATTACTTCTTAAAAACACACTTTTTTATTTTGACAATGGAAATTAATTCTATATTAATTACCGCAACTTCAATTTTTTGAAATTGGGAAAATGGATTTAATATTTGGAGTCATAAGGTTTAAATTGTGTTAATAGTTACCTTTTATTTTTTGACATTATGAATAGTAACTTTAGTAATTATTTAATTTATCATGGTTAAAGGGTAAATCTGGAAAATAAGTGTAAAAATAATATTATAATAATATTAAACTACCCTCACACGTGTACTAATCCAATTTTATGAGATGTTTCAGACCATGGTAATCCTCGTGTCGATTTTGGGACCCCATGGAACCACTTGGATATGAAAATTACATTTTATAAGAATTAATTTAATGTAAAGTGAAATATGACATAAACATGTATCTTTTTAAAAAATAATATAGTCTTATAAATAATATAAATCCGACTATAAATAGTAATTGTAAAGATGAAAATGTTTATTACATCATTGTATTTAATTTATAATTTTTATGCACAAAATAAATAAATTTATTTATGCCATAATGATAATGTAGTAATTTCTTTACATATTGTTGAAAATTTCATTAATGAAACACATGAGTTTTTATTATAATTTTATAGTGACTATATTAACCATATAGTATAAATTTACAAGAAGACATAGTAAGATTTAAATTAGTTAACTAATGGTTAAAGCTAAAAGATACGGTTACATTTGAGACATAAACTTGTCTAAAACCTATTGGTTAAGAGGATTTCAAAAAATCCTCATCTTATATTCTAATTAAATGAGTTTTAGACTTTTTAAAACAGAAAAAAAATTATAATAAAATGATATTTCAATTCTTTCCTAAAGTGCCCCTCCTCCTCTCTTATAAAAAGGAATATCCTCCCATATTTCCTCACACTACCTTGAGACTTCTAGCTAGACCAAACCCTACCCAATTCTCCTATAAACGTTCTTAGTTAACTTCTTGAGGTCATGGTTTTCCAAAAAATCCATCCCTAGTGTCCCAAATATGAGATCCAAAGGAAATCAAACAAAGAAGCGGTAAATTCTTTACCAATTTAATTGAATTTATTTTTTTTATATAATCCCTTTTTCTATTTGGATTTAATACTAAAGTATTAAATCCCATATATTCTACATTCTGAGATTTTTTTATAATTATTGGACAACCTTATACCTCCTTTTATCCATCCTACTAATAACAATGCCACCATGTGTGTGTACGTACAACATTCTGTCTCTACGTCGTGGTGTAATCTAATATTAAAAAATATTTTATTTGGATGGGTATAATGATGAGTATAATGGATTTAAATAAAGAATAAAACATGATAAATGATTTTTTATAATTAATATAGTGTCAAATTTCATACCACTTAACCATCAAGAGAATGATATCATCACTCGTGCGTACATACGACCTACCATCTCCACGACGTGGTGTGATTCGTTCTCCATGTTAACAATTCAAGAATGATTATAAAATTTATATGATGAGTAAAAATATTAATTATTAACTTAATGTCATGAATAAAATAAATCCTATTCATAACAAACAAGACTTACATGGAAAAATAGTAATGGGAAAATGAAGTAGTTAACATACGAAATAATGGTAATATTTAAATACTATTAACAAAATGATATAACAGGATCACAAATGATATCTTGAATATAGATATGGTCATAGTATAATTTAATAACATGATTTAACAATTATATAAATGGTGAAATCTCCCTCATCAAATGAAAAGTACATGGTAAGGAATAATTTTTCAATCTCATTTCTATCAGAGATTATTTATAAGAAATTATTTACTTGAGGTATATTTATCAGCCATGAAAATGTTTTATATAAATGTTTTTATAAAATGTTTAATATTATTCTATGTATGTTTAGAATCATTTTTTACCATTCTTGTGTTTTACTACATGTTATAGAAGGAATCTTTCTTTTGTTTACCATACAAGGTACTTTTTGACTTTTTCGACAAAAGTACAAGGAGAATGTTTTTTAACATACACAACATGAATGGATTTTTAAATCTTCATAACACATTATTTCAACGAAGCTTATTCTACACATTTTTAATTTTATTTTCAATGAAATTTTTTTATTTTAAAATTTCATGGCATTTGGAGAAAAAAATGTTTTTGGAGAATAAAGGATATTTTTCTTAGGAATTTTGTTCAAGTGTTTTATCTAAATAATTTTCTATCTAAGATGATACTCATAAATAGGGTTATGTTTATATCGCTATTATTAATATTGTTTTATTTTTTTAATTATTTAATGATATTTTATATGGATTATGTAATGATGGACTGATGTTTAAGAAACCAATTTTTTATGGGTTATGCTACGGTGAGTGTTTTTTTATGTTTTATGGAACATGTAAGAATGATTTAATTATGAAATGGGTGGGTCCTATATATCTTTCCAATGAATTGGGTAATGATTTATATCTCATAAGTTAGACATTACTAGAATGGAATGAAAATCTAGTTTCATAATATATGGGTGGAGCAATAAAAAATCCCAATTCAGTAATGGACATTGAACACTATGATGGTATTGGAAGCAATTAATTGGCTACTATATAAATCATATTATGTGATTATTAGTTTTCCACGATTACATGTTTTGTTCCAATGTTATTATATCATGGTTTATGTTCCTTTATGATATATGCCTTAAGTACTGCCATGATTTATTTCATGACTCCAGATTTTGATGTTTAAACTTTATGCTCATGTCTTTATGTTCAAATATTTATGGTTGGTTTTATGTTCTCTATGTTTTCCCTTATTGAGAATTAGATATCACCCTATTTATGTATTATTTTCACCCATATATAATGAAATGTTTTAAGAATAAAAAAATTGAATGATATTTATGGTAGATATTTAAGAATCTTTCCAATGTTAGAAGATTATGTTCCATGTTTCCAAATATACTAAACTAATATAATCTTTGGGAGTCTTTTTAATTACTGTATCAAGTATTCCATAAAAGTAATATAATGTACATGTACGTCAATTTTGGGCCGTTAGAGTTGGTATCAGAGGGTATTTTTACTCAACCTTTAAAAATTAGGATTAAAAAACATTCGTGATATCCTATAAGATATTTCTTAGGTTATCTCTAGGAATGTACTAAGGATAAGTCAAGTATAAGTCATTATACTAGGGGGTTTATAAAAATCAGGACTAACAAAGGGTTAAACCAAAGATATCATAGATTGAAATTTTATAAGTAATTTATCATACTTATGTTTTTCTAATATCTGATATGTACTTTTCACACTTTTTTATGGTCTTATTAAATAGCCAGAACTACATAGAACATCATTAACCATTGAATATATCAGATGTGGAAATTATAATAATTATGAAAATTGATTTTCTTGGTGGAAATATCTTGAAGATAATCAAGATGATTGTATGAGTATTGGTCATACTTCTGAGGATAAATAGACTGTAAATGGAATGTGAAAGGTGTGTGATGTTCTTCTAGTTTTGTTTACATTAAACCTAAGAATCTTCAGTTCCAAAAACCTTAAGTCATGATTCATATTTTTGGAAAGACAATGATGATGGATCCTAAGTAATTTTTTAAGAATAAAGTTGGATGATTCAGGTGTATATGTTTTGGATTTCAAAGATTATGTTATATGAATCCTGAAATATAATAGTGTTTTTATTATATATTATTAATTAAGGATTGGAAAGGATTTGTGGAGTTTTTATAAGGATCCAAAATTTTATTTAAGGGTAAGGTGATATACTTGGATAATACATGATTAATAAGAGGATAACCCTTAATATGTCCCTTATTTTTTTAAGATAATGATATCTGGATAAAGATATGTTGGATTTGAATTTGTAAATTGGATGATGCTAGCCTCTTGAGAACTAATTATGGAGTTATTGACAAGAGGGTTATGATATTATGGATGAAGTATACAACTTTTTGGGACTTAAGGAATATATCCAATAACGTTTGGAATAACAAAACATGTATGTTTTCAATAAAGACCTATGGTAATATATGTTATTACCATGACTCAATAGAATGAATGATGAAGTCATTAAAATGTTTGGAATGTGTCTAAAAAGATATATATTATAATTTATTGTGGATAAATGGTGGTATTCACATACTTGTTATATGACCTTTATTATAATAGTTTTTTTAATGTGAGTTTTGGTAGAAGAATTTTGGATAAGCCAAATGTTAGGAATGGATTAAGTGGGACATCAAAAAGTATTGTTTATGTCTAAAATATTTATTTTAATATTATTTCTAGAATTTTTTAATAATATAGTATTATAAAAAGTACAACTCACAAGATGGAAGACAACCCATCACATCAAAAAAGGAAGTAGGAATCAAACCCACAACTGAAGTGTGGTAGGCCTTTATCGCCTACCAATGGCCTAAGGGAAGTCCCTGGTTAGTATAAATTTATTTTATTTTATTTTAGCAATATGATAGATGAAGTATAAGTTTATTTTTTTTAACTATATATGATTAATATCACCATAGATGGACTTATTTATATTTGATAACTAGTGATATCCTTTTTTTGATAGAGATGGATGGAATGACCTATCATTCTATCACATGATCTACTAACCCTTCAGGAATGGAAAATTAATCTTCATTTCTATAAATAATATATGAAATGAAATTTTTTCAAGGTATAAACAATGGTGAGATTATAACAAAATTATGTAATTATTTATTCTCATGAAAATAATTTCATCTTTAGGTAAAGGATCTTGAGAACCAAAAAAGTTATCCTAGTACCTTCTTATGTTCTGAATAATATGGTCCCATAAATAATCGAAGATATATGGATTTATTATAGTTAACATTATCCAAACTGTATTCTCTATCACTATCCATCAGAACATGATGGTTATATTTCTCTTCTATATCCATGCTTTCACTTACCACCTATGTTCTCTTATGTGGAAACCTAGTGATGAGTTACTTTGGGTAACTCTTATTTTTTAACTTACCTTTATAAAATGGTTTCTTGTTATCCCTTTTTACGATTTTAGTTTCCAAGAAGAAAAATTTCAAGTAGAAAACAATTTATAACCCCGATGAATTTTGAGGGCGAAATTTATTTTATGGGGGGGTTAGAATGTAACACCTCAAGATTTTATGAGGCAAATTATTTTTAATTTCTTTGATATCTTGTGTTTTATTTTACACCATGATCATCTGGTGCTATACGAGACACCTTATTAGCTTTCAGTATATGAAACAGTATTCTTGGCTTCTGTTACACACAATTTTATGTTATTTTGATAAAATTTATTTTATGAAACACTGAGTATAAAATTTGTTAAATGTATAAATGAAGTAAGATTGGATTGTGTTATAGGAATCACTAAATCAAGATTTCCCTACATGAAACACTGACTTGTCTTGCGTTACACAAAAGAGTGACATTCTCCGATAGCTTGCGTAGTACACGATATCAAGTTTCACTAAACAACAATATATTATAAAAATGTTATTATTTAATGGGATATAAACTAGTAGTTATAAATAGTATTAACCACATTTTGAATTTTATATAACATTATCCTTCATGTTACTCATTTTCAAGAACATGTTATGGGAACAAAATCTGTTTTTCAGAGAAAATAAGTATTTTTTTTAATGTAGTTTTATCGCCTTTTTATGACGCACCTATTTTAAATATAGTTTTTGACACTTTTAAAAGTTAAATTGGAAAAAATAAACTTATTTTTTATGAGTGGGGCATAAAATTTTAATTTTGTTGAAATTTTTGTATTTTTATGATAAAAATCATATTTTAATAAATAGTGAAAAATACTGCATTTTAATTCAAAACCGCCTTTTCATCTAATTTATTTATATAGTTATAATGTACTTTTAATTGGTTTTAAAGTCAAATTGAATTATATTTGTTTAATTTAATCCAATTTTGGTCATTGTAATTAATTTCTCTTTTAAATTGGACATAAACACATGTCAATCTTTTGATAGTTATTACTTTTTAAAAACCCACATTTTTGTTTTAACCACATGAATTAATTTTAAATTAATTAATGAAACTTCTGTGTTTTGAATTTTTAAAAATATATTTCATATTGGGAAACATAAGTTTCAAATTGTGTAAATAGTTACCTTTTAGTTTTAGTCATTATGAACAGTATCTTCAGTAATTATTTTATTTACCATGGTTAAAGGGTAAATATATTAAATAAGGGTAAAAATAATATTATTATAATATTAAACTACACAAAAACATGTCCTAATCATATTGGATGATATATTTCTGACCATGGGGATACTTTGGTCTATTTTGGGACCCCATGGAACCAAGTGGATGTGAAAATTACATTTTATAATAATTAATTTAAAGTAAATAAAAATATGACATAAACATGTGTCTTCTTACAAAATTTAATATGGGGTTTTACATAAGATAAATTATAATATAAATAATCATTGGAAAGATAAAAATATTTCCTATATCATGGTATTTTAATTACAATTTTTATACACCACATAAATAAATTTATTTATGACTCAATGATGATGTAGTGATTACCTTATTGATGAATGATTCAAATAAATGAGATTATAAATATTAAAATTTATTTATTTTGAAACTATTAATGGTATATACGAATTTTATGGATATTTATGACTTATTATACTTTAATTAATGATGTTTTTTTAACTAATCAGGTTTTAAGGAATTTTAAAAAGTCATGGTATTAATAGTATAAAAATTGACATCAGTGTGTTTTTTAAAAAATATTATTTTATTAAATGATATAATAGTCCAAAAAATATAATATTCTTCCAAAAAACTTATATAATGTTGAATATTTCATTAATGAACCATACTTGTTTCGATTGTCATTTTATAATAACTATATTTACAATATAGTATGAATATACAAGAAGACATGGTAAGAGTTAAATTAGTGAATTAAGGGTTAAATCTAAAAGATTAAGTTAAATTTGAGACATAAACTTCTCTAAAACGTATTTTTTGAGATGATTTTAACAATAATCATTGTATCATCGAATTAAATGAGTTTTAGACCTTTTGAAACCGAAATTAATTTTATAATAAAATAATATTTCAATACCTTCCTAAAGTAATCATCCTCCTCTCTTATAAAAAGGCATCTTATCCCACATTACCTCACACCACATTGAACCTTCTAGCTTGACCAACCCCTGAAAAATTATCATATCAACTTTATTAGTTAACTTTTGGGGGTATTTTTTTCCAAAAAAAATCCATCCATTCTGTCCCTATGAAGTGATCCAAAGGAAATCAAATGAAGAATATGTAATTGCTTTACCAATTCAAATCTATTTGTTTTTTTATTATACTCCCTCTTTTTATAGTTATTACATACTAAATTTATAAATAACGTATATTATACATGATTAGATGCTATTATAATTATGGTACATCCTTGTATATCCTTTTATTTATCCTACTAATAACAATATCATCATGTGTGCTTACGTACAACTTATTATCTCTACGTTGTGGTGTAATTTGTTATTCGCAAATAAATTATTTGGATAGGTATAATGATGAGTATAACTGATTTAAATAATGTATATAACATGATAAATGATTCTGTATAATTTTAATACCATACAATTACATACCATTGAACCATCAAGAGAATTATATTTTCACTCGTGCGTACGTACAGTCTATCATCTCCACAACGCGGTGAGATTCATTCTCCGTGTTATGAATTCAAGAATGATTATAAAATTTATATGAAGAGTCAAAATAAAAATTATATAATCAATTTCATGAATAAAATACATCTTATTTCTAAAAAACATGACTTACATGGAAAAACAGGAATGGGAAAATGAAGCAATTAACACATGAAATAATGGTAATATTGAAATACTATTAACAAAATGATATAATAGGATCGTATATGATATCATAAATATTTATATGGTCCTTGAATAATTTAATAAAATGATTTAACCATTATTTATGAGGTGAACACACCCTCAAATAACAAAAAGTACAAGGTAAAGGATAATTTCACAAACTCATTTTTATCTGATATTATTTATACATAAGTATTTATTGGGGGTATATTTATCATCCATGTCAATGTTTTCTAAAAATGGTTTCATAAAATGTTTAATATTATTATATGTATTTTTACATTCATTTGTAACCATTCTTTTACTCTTACTACATGGTATGGAAGAAATCATATTTTTTTTACCATTCGAGGTTCTTTTTGACTTTTTTGACAAAAGTATGAGGAGATTGTTTTTTCAATTTAAACAGAATGAACGGAGTTTTACATCTTCATAACACCTTATTTCCATGAATATTACTCTATATGTTTTCAATTTTATATTCAATTAAATTATTTTCTTTTAAAATTGAACCAAAATTTTAGAAAAGAAAACAATTTTGAAGAAGAAAGGATATTTTTCTTAGGAAATATGATCAAGTGTTTTATCAAAATTATTTTCCATATAAGATGAGACCCATAAATAGGGTTGTGTTTCTATACCTATTATTAATATTATTTTATTGTGTTAATGATTTATTGATATTTTTTTAGATTATGTAATGATGGAATGATGTTTAAGAAACCCATTTTATTTCATGGGTTATGCTATGGTGAAAGTTTTATACGTTTTGTGGTACATGTAAGAATGATTTAATTATGAGAATGTGAGACCTATATATCCCTCAAATTTATTGGGTAAATATTTATATCTCATTATATAGACATGGCTGGAAGGGAAAGAAAATATGTTTCAATAATATATGGCTGGAATGACAAGTAAACCTGGTTTAGTAATGGACTTTGTCCTCTATGATGGTCTTTTTAGAAGTGCCTTGGCTACCATGGAAATCATATTATGTTCTTATTAGTTTCCCACAATTACATGTTTTATTAAAATGATATTTTATCATGGTTTCTATTATTTTATGACTTATGCCTTAAGTACAACCATGATTTATTTTATGACTCATGATTTTTATGTTTAAACTTTTTTTTCTTCTTCTTACATTAAAATGTATATAGTTTTTTTTAAATTTATCCATATTTATCCTTACATAGAATTTGATCTCACCCTTTTTATGTTTTATTTTCCCCATGATATAAAGAATAGTTTTAGGTAGTAAAACAAAATTGTAAAATATTTATGGGAGGTGTTGCAGATGTTTCAAAAATTTATAAGATTATGTTCCAAGATTCCAAATACCCTAAAATAATAATGACTTTGGGAATATTTTTGTGTCTTGAATTAATTATTCAACAAAAGTAATGTAATTTCCATAGACATCAATATTGGGCCATAAGACTCGGGTGATCTTTTGAATGTTCTTTATGGTGTAGCTTGTCTCTCAAGATATTATACATCATACCCCTTGCAAAAAGGTAGAGCATTGGTGTTGAAAGATACAAGTCGCATGAAACTGTATGCTACATAATTTTAGAAATAGAAAGTTATCATTAATTTTTTTGAATCACATTTAGTGGAATGATTGATGACAAAAGTGATAACCTAGGGTATGGTATACGATTGAGGGTAATGACTAACCTTAAAGAGAGTGGGGTTATTTTGTTCAGGTGTGGATCTTTTTTCCACTACCAGTTTTCATTGATCCTTTCTTATACATTGGTCTCCCAAACCAGAGATGACAATAATATCATAAAAAGAGTCTATTTTTGTATAAAATTCTTTCACCTTATTATATGTATCTTCATGAGGTTGTATATTCTCAAAATATTTTCTAGTTGAAACTCCAAAACCTAATACTCTAACACAATCATATTTTTTTTCCTCTTAAAATCTACTGGAAGTAGTTTTTATTCTTGAAAATTTGGTGTCAATTATTATGTATAAACCATATAAAAAATAAAAACATAAATAGTTATTTTTATATGATACTGTTAGAAATAATGAGAAATTTTTTTCTACTTACACATATTTCCCATACTACTTTGGTTTTTTCATTAACTAGTTTACCCTTCATATTTATAAAAGACTCATTCCATAGCATATGATGTGGGATATAACTGGATTTATATTTTGATTCATCAATCTATATATAGAAAAAGGGACATATTTTGTTTCATATTACATAAATCCTTTATTATTGATTTAAAATACATACTAATTTATTATCTAGTGATGTGTACCGCATTCTTTCTTGGTGATATGGGTACATTGGTTTTTAGTCATGTTATTTATTTTCAATAATCTTTTTCAATTTCATAAATTATCAATTTTCAATCAAATTGGATAAAATAAATTTTTCCCAAAAAATTCATTATCATCTTTGTGCACTGAAAATTATATCTCATTGTGATGACTAATGAAGGAATTCAATGTTTCCTACTTTATAATGTGTGCATAAATAATTGGTGTGTGGGGATTTAATTTCCCTTTATCATCCCTATAATGTAACTGGATATGAGGAGTCTGGAATACCCTATGAGTTTTTACAGTGGTTGTTGGACTCACTTATTTTGATAATCCCAAACCATGTTTCATTTATATGAAAGTAATGTTTCATAAGTTTTTATATTTTTTAACATGTAACAATTATTTATTTTCAATCTCACTAATTTCTTGATCAAGTTTACAGTGTATAAGTTTCTCAGTAAATGGTTACCGATGAAGCCAACTGATGAAGCCTACTGATGAAGCCTACTAATGAAGCCTACCGAGGAAGCCTACTGATAAAGCCTATCAGTGAAGCATACCGATGAAGGATACCGATGAATCCTACCAATGAAGCCTACCGATGAAGTCTAATGTTGAAGCCAAACGATGAAGCCTACTGATGAAGCCTACCATTCAGAAGGATGCATCTATATGTGTACTGATACTTATACCCTTATACTATAAACTTTTTCAATTTTCTTGAGGTTATTATAATGGTCATATTTAGTGAATTTAATGCTTCTGAAAAAAAAATTAATGTTGATTATACACATATTTGGAGACTGTATCTAGAGATAGTACAAGGTATGGGGAAGACCGCACATGGTTTGGAGACTATAATTTCTTCACTCCAAGGAGTCCAGAACTGAACTGAAAACACATAGAGCCTTCTAAAATAAATATTTATAAAATTATCCCTATTATGTACTTTTTCATACATTTCTAAGAAGTGTGTTTTGTTGTCACACAAACATAGTCCACATAGTCCCCTATTATTTAACTGGAGGTTAATGAAAATATTCCACTTTTGTTTCCCATATATAACTGTGGAAGAGGCTATGTGGGGCCTAGTTTTTTATTTTTTCCATGAAGAACTATGGTAGTGGTTGTGAGACTTTGAAGAGTTTTTGAAAACTATTGTAAAGCCCAATACAGGTTGTGTATCAGGTTTATTGTTAATATAAATATCTTGGTGACAAGTGATCACCGAGTGTAGAGGATTAATTATCATCTTGATAATGAACCTCTTGTTTAACTTTTTTTTGTATTTTATTCTGTAATACTCTATTTTTCTCTATCCCACTACTTATAATTTCAAAAACAAAAAATTGATTTGCATTAACTCTGATAGTATGTTTTGGTTAGTGTGTATATGTGTTTAATTTAGTAAACTTGTTTCAAAAGTTGGATAACTATTTTACACTGATCCAACTAATGACTGATCAACCATTGAGAAACATGTTGATCAACTAAAATTTTATATCTCTACTTCATTAATTAACTAGGCTGTTTCAAATTGGGGGATTTTTATCATGAAGTTTTTAACAGAAATTTAAAGTAGGAACTAAATTCACCCCCTCTTGAGTTTCCACCCGGACCAAAATTTAGTATCATAGGTTTTTTTATTGCTACCATTAGAAATGTAATTCAAGCTTTTCAAATCCCATTCAACTGTTATTTTTTTGTATCTTAATGTTTTGAAAATTTCTATCATATATAAATTTTTAGTTTATTAAATTCTAATTAGTTATGGATAATGGAGTTGAGGGTGCAACTACTAATAGGCCCACTTTATTTAATGGTAATAACTATACTCAGTGGAAACTGTAAATGAAAATGTAACTAGAAAGCATTGGTCCTGAAATCTAGGACACAATTAAAGAAAAACATTCATTACCTTCTACTACTAGGGAAACATGGTCCCAGTTGACTAAAGCTACATATAATAATAACTGTAAAGCAATGAATCCATTTTATTGTTCTCTAGGTGATGAAAAATCCAATATAATATCTTCTGGTAAAACTACATATTAAATTTTTTATACATTGGTTGTTTCCTATAAGGGAACAACCAATGTTTAAAAACAAGATTGAATACTTATAATATTATATATGATAATTTTAAAATGAATCCTGATGAACCTATCTTTGAAATGTATCTTAGGTTCAATGAAATAGTAAATACTATGAGTATTCATGGAAAACCAATTGGCAATAAGGATCAAATTATGAGATTTCTTTGATTCCTACCTAACAAATATAGGGGAACTTATATTTCTATCTGAGAATCATTGACATAAAAAAGCTACCAGTGAATGAACTAATTCGAAAACTTATAATGTACAAATAAGAGCATAAGGTGAGTCAAGAAGCTGATAGAGAACCATGAAAAAAATATGTAGCATTCAAGACTGCTACCTCAAAGATAAAAGACAAGGAAAAGGTTCAAGTTCCTATAGACAGTTCCACCAGTGAAGATTCAGATTTTGATAGTGATGATGAGATGTCTCATCTTGTAAGAAGATTCAAAAAGTTCTACTGAAATAAGAATTTATTAAAAAATCCAAACTATAAAAGAAGGTATGATAGTATAGGATGGTGGAAAAAGGATAGAAAATGGAATGACAACACAAATCAGATAATCTACTATGAGTGTAAATGAAAAGGTCATGTGAAGGATGATTACCCCATGCTAAAATTTAACAAAAAATATTAAGATAAGGGAAAGGGGTATAAAAAGGATATGAAAGATACTTTGAGTGATTTAGAAGAAAACTCCAGTGAATCTAAAAACTTATAATACTAAAAAGAACAATCATGAAAACTTTTGTTTCATGACATAAACATCTGAGGTATCACCTAATTCTCGTACACATATTTCTTACTATTATGGTAATGAAATTGAATCAAATAATGATGAAAATATGACTAAAGATGAATTGTTT
This sequence comes from Viscum album, assembly GCA_963277665.1. Classification (NCBI taxonomy): domain Eukaryota; kingdom Viridiplantae; phylum Streptophyta; class Magnoliopsida; order Santalales; family Viscaceae; genus Viscum; species Viscum album. Next base: position 178,640,654 of record OY728151.1, read on the forward strand.
GAATACTATGGAATGATTGAGGATATCTTAAATGACCTCAAGGATAAATATAAATCATTGAAAAGAAAACTTGCTATAAATACCAATTATAAATCTGATATGTATATTGAAAATTTAAAATTTTATCATCTATTAAAATAAAATACAGAAATTAAATTTTTAAATGAGCAATTAATAAGATATCTTGAGAATTTTAATGTCTATATAGAAAACTTGACTTAGTTTCTTGGGAAACAAATTTCCTAGAAATACACAATTGGTATAGGATATCAACTTGGGCAGATATGGATTATTAAGAAGAAATTTGTTCCAAAATCTTGATAGTTCACTACTAGTTCATGTTCTAGATCATCTCTTGAAAAAAAATTCTAAAGTACCTAACAAAGTTTTTATGCCTCAAAACATGCCTATTGATTATAGAAAAACTATAAGGCAAATATGGGTCCCCAAATCATTACTTTCTAACCTCTATGGACCCAAGAAAATCTAGGTACCAAAGTTACCCTATGCTTAATCTGTAACGCCCTGACACCAGTTGCCCAGAGTCGGTGCATTATTACATAACATTGCCATGATCACAAGTAAATCATGTCTCAAAAGACTAATCTTTTTAGTATTACTGGCAACAATATTCATACATAAGTTCAACTTTACAACTTGAAAAGAAATACAGCACAAATATATTTCATTAGAAACATCTAATCCTCCTAGATTATTCTTGCAAGTCACTCATAACTAACTTCTTCATATCCTAGGAAAATGAAACATAAGAAAGTGATGAGCTCAAACGCTTAGTAAGGGTATGTTATACAGCGAAAAATGACATGAATATTAAGAATGGTAAATAATTGAAACCACAAACCGTTACCAATAATAAACATGAATACTTTTATGGAAAAAAAATATGATCTGAGTAAATAATTCCATAATAAAACATAATCAGGGGTATTATAATAGTCGAATGACTAGATAAACCATCAATATTATTTCCATAATGAGGGAATGTATAATGCCAGATATTCTGAAACATTTTGTCAAGGCATTGGCCAAGACTTCTAAAAATGATTAAGGCCTTATCCAAAACCATAAATCATATTGGGAAAGGGCATTGGCCAATTCCATGCCTAGTTGTCTCATGAGACCTACCGATGCATCGATGAGCTATATAGGGCTCCACCCATCACTTACTAAGTCCAATACATTCCTCATATGAAAAGGTTTAAACATATCATAAACATTCTTATTAAAACTAGCATACAAAATGTCAATACTTTAACCATAAACAATGAATGGTATAAAAATAGAACATCCACACTCAAACATATCACAAAACCTTCAATACAATATAGAAGTTTTGTATCATAATAAATCAATATTAAATAAACTTAAAATCCATCAAGGATGTTGACATAGATGAAATAAAAACCCTTTTTAGAGAAATATCTCTTTCAATTTTGAAATCATTTAAGAGTTACATAATTATAAAGAAAACATTTATTTTGAAAATATTCATATAAGATTGTAAGGAAAGATTTGATGATTTCATAATGGCAGAAAATAATCGCACCTGCCTTATAAGTTAAAAAGACATTCTTACCTTAATTTTGTCGAAAATGATAAAAAGGACCTTGTTTGGAAAACGACGGAAGGATTAATTTATATAAATTCAACAAGGGTATAAATGACTTTAACCCATAGTCCATAAATTAGTAAGAATGATTTGAAAAACATTTTTAAGAAACATGGATGTGGATGCTAAAGAGGTCTTAGTAGAGAATTACATATAAACAACCTCAGATAATGAATAGATTTTGAAATAAACTCTTACATTTTACTTTTCCTTGGTTGAGGGTAGGTTAACCTCATTTATAATGGTGAAATAATTTTTATTAAATTATACAAGAATCATAAACACTAATATGATATCATATATGATCTTTTATCATTTCTTGGTTAATAATATCTTAGTATTATCATCGTTTCGGGTGTTAACTTACTCGTTTTATATGTTTTGTTATATAAGTTGTGTTTTTTATAGATAAGTTGTATATTATTCATATCCAGAATTATATCAGGTCCTTAAAAATTATTTTTAATCATCAAATGAGAATTAGACTTGAATGGATATGATGGGGAATGATTCTCATCGCGTTCGTGGAGACGGTAGTCCATACGTACGAACGAGCGACAATATCATTATTTTGATATTAAATAATATATTATTGGATGGTATATCATATATATAAAATCATTATAATGTTATATTTATTATTTAATTTAATTACACATCAATATCATACCCATCGAAATAATAATGTTTTTAATAACAATTACACCACGACGTGGAGACGGTAAGCTGTATGTACGCACGTATGGTGACATGTCATTCAATGGATGGATATAATACTGAATATGGTTGTAACATATTTATAATAACATAAATGTATATAGATGATACTATATTTGTTATTTTATAATGGAAATAAAAAATAAAGAAGAATTTGAAGAAGAAAGGAACTTGAAAGAGGGTGGTGAAAACATTACCTCTTCTTCGGGTTATTCCTTTTGATTTGATCAAAAGGCCTCCTTAGGATGGATTTATGACTAAAGGAAGGCCTCTAGGTTGAAGTGAGGGAATTTTAGAGGATAATTGGGTAGGTTTTTTCTGAACAAAAAGGCTTTGAAGGTATGAATAATTGGTTATAATTGGTGTCCTTTTATAAGGGGGAGGAGGGGCTCTTTATGAAAAACAAAAAGTATTAATTTATACTAAATTTATATTTATTCTCTAATGGATCCAAAGTGGATTATTCAAAGTAAAAGTTGGTTTTGGTCTAAATCCTTTAATCCAATATATTTTATACAGGTTTGGTTCACTATATTAACCTTATCATTTATATTTAACTCTTAGTTAAATAGTTTGACATTTACCATGTCACTTTGTATTTTTATATTATATGGTTAATAAACAAACTATATATTTTCAAGCAACCCACAAGTGGTCCATTAATGATACACCTATCATGATATAAGTCCTTTGGCCGATCCTTAGATTTTTAGTAATATAATATCAATTAATAATATAATATTTGATTTGAAAACTCATTTATGTCAATTTTGACACTATTTAATAATTAATTTTTGTTAAAGTCATAACATATTTATTAATTCGAACAAAATTATTTTAATAAATCCTAAAATGTCACACTAACCAGTAAAATTTTTGTATTCCATCAAAACGTTCAAATTAAATTTAGTTTATCATTTATAACACCAATTATTTGAATCTTTCGTTAATAAAGAAAATACTGCCTCATTATTGTGTCATAAATATATTTAATTATTCAATGTCCAAAAATAATAAATAAAATACCATTATGTAGGAAATATTTTTATATTTTTAATGAATATTTATAGTCGAAAATATAACATATATAACCATATGTAAGAATTGTTTTTCTAAACAATATATGCTTATGTCATTTTTGTATTTACTTTAACGTAATTAATGTAAAGTGTCATTATCACTTACAAGTGGATCCATGGGGTCTCAAAATCGACCCAAAGATGCCCATTGTCGGACATTTATCAACCAATAGATTTAGGACATGTTTTAGGGTAAATTATTATTATTATAATATTATTTTTTACCCTTATTTACCAGATTTACCATTTAACCATGATAAATAAAATATTTACCGAAGTAATTATTCAAAATGTCTGAAAATTAAAGATACCTATTTACAAAATTTTGACATCCAGATTCTAAATATGGAATTTATTTTTCGAACATAAAAACACAAAAGTGGCAGAAATTAATTTAAAATTAATTCTCGCTATCAAAACAAAAAGCGTGTTTTTAAGAAAAAATAACTATCAAAAGATTGACACTTGTTTATGTCCGGTTTAAATGTGAAATTACGTCCAATGACAAAAATTGTATTAAGTAGTAAAAATATATTCTAAATATACTTTAAAATCACTCTAATTCATAATTTTTCACTATTAATTATTTTGATTAAAAAATTGTTATTAATTAAAATTTAGTAATTTTCACTATTCAAAAAAATATTAATGTTATCCAAAAAGTACCAAAAATTCACCCTAAGCTAATTTCAATATTCCAAATCCAAAAAGGAAGTCCATTTTGAATGATAAAATGTATAAAATTTCAAAAAGTGGGTATTACTATTCATAACAGCTAGTTTGATTGGATGTGGTGTGTGTTAGAACTCGAAGTTGCGTACAACACATGCTAATGTATTATTCAAAGGGAAGTGTACCATGGAAGCTTGGGGTGTTACATTCTCCCCTCCTTTAAATAATTTCATCCTTGAAATTTCTAAAATACTACCACATGAAAAGACTGGAGGTAATTCTTCATCATAAGTTCCTCAGGTTCCCACGTTGCCCCTTCCATTTTATGGTTTCTCTATAGAACTTTTACCAGACTAGTCATCTGGTTTCTCAACACTTGTTCTCTTTTATCATGAATCCTGATGGGATCTTCGCAATAAGGGAGATTGGGTTCCAGTACTAATTCCTCATATGTGAGTACATGTGTTGGGCCAGGCTTGTATTTTCTCAACAGTGATACATGGAACACATCGTGAACTTTGGAGAGACTTGGCAGTATTTCCAAATAGTAAGCTACAGCCCCAATTCGTTCTAGAATTTCAAAAGGTCTTATGTACCTAGGACTCAATTTACTCTTCTTACCGAAACGTATAACTCCCTTCTGTGGAGATACCTTCAAGAAAACATGATCTCCTACCTGAAATCCCAAATCCTTCCTTTAGTTATCGGTATATCTCTTCTACCTACTTTGAGAAGCTTTGACGTGGTTTTGGATTACCTTTACCTTTTCCATCATTTCCTCTACCATTTCTGGCCCTACAAGTTTTCTTTCACCAATGTCATCCCAACAGATTGGTGTGCGACATCTCTTTCTATATAATGCTTCATATGGTGCCATCCGAATACTTGAATGGAAGATATTGTTATAGTAAATTCCTACTATAGGTAAATATTGATCCCACAAACCCTGAAAGTGAAGTGATCAAGATCTAAACATGTCTTCAATAGTTTGAATAGTTCATTTTGATTGTCCATATTTTTCAGGGTGGTAGGTAGTGCTCAAATGAAGTTTAGTATCTAAGGACTTCTGAATAATCTTTTAGAATCTTGAAGTAAAATAGGGATCACGATCAGAAACAATCAATAGTGGTACTCCATAAAGTCTCAAAACTTCATTAATATATAGTCTTTCTAGACGTTCAAGTGGTAGATCTTCTCTTATAGAAATAAAATGTGCTGACATGGTAAAACAATCAATAATGTCCCATATTTCATCATTTCTTCTAGGAGTCTTTGGTAGTCCCATGACAAAGTCCATCATGATATTATCCCACTTCTACTCAGGTATGGGAATAGGTTGCATAACTCCTCCAGGCTGTTGCCTTCCATCTTTCACTTGTTGAAAAACAACACATCTTGACACAAAATCAGTAATTTCCCTCTTCATTTTTTCCAACATAAAATGTTCCTTCAAATCTCTATACATTTTGGTGCTCCCAGGGTGTATAGAGAAATTGGAACTATGAGCATCATCCAACAATTCCCTTTTTAGATCAGGTATATCGGGAACACAATGTCTCTTCCCAAATTTCAAAATTCCTTCTTCATACACAAATTCTCTCAATATCCCATCATTCACAGCTTTAATATTTTATTAAAATTATTCATCATCAGTCTGAGAGATCTTAATCCTTTATAGTAAAGATGGTTTGGAAACCATTTGAAAAAGTATTGATATTTCACCTTCCATGGTGATTCACATGTCCATCTTCACTAGATCCATGTATATTGGATTTTTTTCAACTATCATCTTGTTCAAAACTCAATGATACTTTCAAATCAAAGCATATGCCACCCTATTTTCCTTTGCCGGGTGGTAGTGTATCATGAAATCATAATCCTTGAGTAACTCAAGCCATCAACTTTGCCTCATGTTTAGTTCTTTTTGTGAGAAAATATACTTCAAACTCTTGTGATCAGTATAAATCTCACATTTCTCACCATAGAGATATTGTCTCCAAATCTACAATGCAAATATTATAGCTACTAACTCAAGATCATGAGTAGGATATTTTTTTCCTGAATTTTCAGTTGTCGTGATGCATAGGCAATAACCCTATCATTCTTCATAAGGACACAACCATGTCCTTTCTTTGAAGCATCACTATAAATAAAAAACCCATCATTCCCCAATGGTAGAGTCATTATAGGATCTTTGACTAATCTTCTCTTCGGTTCTTCAAAAAATTCTTCACACTCTTTTGTCCAAATAAATTTAACCCCTTTATGTGTGAGGTTCGTTAATGGGTTACCCAATCGGGAAAAGTTCTAAACGAAACGCCGATAATAATCTACTAAGTCAATAAAACTGTGTACCTCGATTGTACTTGTTGGTGTTGTACATTCTTGGATTTCCTTGGTCTTAGAAGGATCAATTGAAATTCAATCCTTATAGATAATATGGCCTAGAAAAGAAATATCCTGAAGCCAGAATTCACACTTTCTAAACTTCCCATATAATTCATGTCTTCTAACAGTCTTCATGATAATGCACAATTGATTTTCATGATCTTCGTAGATATTGGATTATACCAAGATATCTTCAATAAATACCACGACAAAATCATCGAGATATTCCTTGAAAACTGTGTTCATTAGATCCATGAAGATAGAGGGTGCATTATTCAATCCAAAAGGCATTACAGTGAACTCGTAATGCCCATACCTGGTTCGAAATGATGTCTCCGGAATGTCTTCCTTCTTCACACAAAACTAATGGTATCCATATTGAAGGTCAATCTTTGAAAATTATTGAGCTCCATGTAGTTGGTCGAATAAATCATCAATGCGAGGTAGGGGTACTTGTTATTTATTTTTATACCATTGATTTCTCTGTAGTCGATACATAACCTCATAGATCCATCTTTCTTTTTAAAAAAAGTACAGAGGCTAACCATGGAGAAACACTAGGGTGAATAAATCCCTTATTACTCAATTCCTATAGTTGTTTCTTTAGTTCAACTAATTCCACAGTGGAAATTCTAAAAGGGGCCTTTGGTATAGGCCTTGAACAAGGAATTAAATTAATGAAAACTCATTTTCTGGTTCTGGAGGATGTCTAGGTAAATCCTATGGAAAAACATCAACATATTCTTTCACAATAGTTACAACCTCTATTTGAACATTCATTTCCTCACCCACAATTATTTCATTCTCTTCCTCCCCAATAATTGAATTTAGTTGAGCTACTGGGGGTGGATATAGATAAGAATTAGGTGGTGACGATTCTTCTCTAAAGATAAGGTGTTCCTTATCATTATTATCAAAAATCATAACCTCCTTATTGTTACAATAATTCTTTTCATCATGGTCCGAAAGCCAATCCATACCGAGGATTATATCAAATTCAACCATAGGTATGACGATGAGATCAGCAGATAGAGAACATTAATATGCTCTAATGGGAATGGATTCACAAAACTTTGTGGAAATGATACTTCCCTTTGGAGTTTTGATTGAAAACTCCCTTGTTAAATCAAATTGGATATATCTAATTTTCTTAGAAAACTGGGAAGATATGAAACAATTCGATGATCCAGAATCAAATAAAGCATTTGCTGAACTTAAATAAACCATTAAATTACCTGCCACAATGTCTTTCGAAGCTTCTACCTCAGCAGTAGTGATAACATAAGCTTGGCCGTGATCCCTTGGCCTTTTATGAGGTAAGTTCGCCTGAAGCTTAGGAAATTAATTTTCATAATGTCCCATATCCCTATAGTTTTATCATTGAACATTGGTAGTGTATTTCTTTCCCTTAAAATCACCAGAAATATAGCCTTTCTGTCCACATTTGTAGCATACTCCTTTTCCTTTTAAATATGCACCATAGTGCTTCCTTCCACAATTATCACAAGGTTGAAATTCAATTATTCCCTCATTCCTTGTTTCCTTATTTCCTTTCCCAGAGTGTTCAGCAGATCTCTTCTTCTCTTGCTTTGATTTAAAGTCATAAGACTTAGAGAATTCCATTTCTGTCTTGATAGCACTCAAGACAATATCTTCGTATGATGAGAAGTATTGTGATAATAATGATCGATGGAGAAATGGTTTTAACTCATAAAATAAAAGATCAATCTTACTTCTTGGGTTATATATATAATCTGCTGCATGCCTCACTAACCTTGTAACGTTAGCCTCATACTTTGCAACGTTCTCATCCTCCTTTTGCCTCAGACTGAGAAATTGTCATTCCATATCTGGTCGATGGTCACGAGGAAAGTATTTTTCAAAGAAAATATCATTGAACTTCCTCCATTCCATATTTTATACTTCATCATCCTCCTTTGTGTTTTGAATCAATGACCACCATTGATCAGCATCTCCAGTAAGGTGGTAAACTGCCCTGACATCTTTTTCTCTTTCACTACTCCCCAAAGCCAGACATATTTTTTCTAGGGAACTTATCCTTTTCTCATCTACTAATGGATTTGACCTCCCATTGAATGTTGGTCGTAGTTTCCTCATGAAGCGATCTAACATTGATCCTCCACGTTGCGGATCAGGGTGCTCCATACAGGTAAGGTTATTATTCATAACCTGAGTAAGTTATCCCATTATGGTGATAAGCTAATCCGCACCAGTTGTATCACCAGCTCCCCTATAATTATCTTTAATAGGAAGGAAATATCTACATGGGGTGCGTGCATTGATACAGTTTCCATTTCTTCCACTAGGTTCCATTTCTAAACAATGGCATAAACTAGATTAGTTTATGAATAGAAATATATAATTCCAAACATCTAAAAAACTTAACATAAATTGAACAGTTTATGGATATAATCCACAATCATAAAAATCTTTTCATTGAGGAAGTATATACTCATAAACACTTCATAATGGTTTGTAATGAAAATGAGAATTATCCTAAGCATATCCCCCGGGAGTGTCGTAACCAAGAGTGCAGCAAGGCCTGTTGTCGTGTACCAGTTCCCGTTCGAGTCTAGCTCAAAGCGGTGTTTTCGGGTTTTACCCCTAGCTACATATGTTCCAGAGCCACCTCTACCTACTCGTATCCATACAGGGATGTATTTCTCGAAAAAACTCACAAAATCACTATATTTCAAATATTCTAGGAAATTCTTCTATACTAATCCTCAAATTCTATCTTAGGGCTATGTGCTCTAATCAGAGTTTATCTAAATCTACTTTCCAAGGTTTGTACTAAACTTCCTATGATAACAACTGTAATGCCCCGACCCCAGTTACCCAGAGTCGGTGCATTATTACATAACATTGGTGTGATCACAAGGAAATCGTGTCTCAAAAGACCAATTAATTTTGAATTATTAGAAACAAGATTCATACATAGGTTCAACTTTACAACTTGAAAATAAATACAACACATATATATTTCATTAGAAACATCCAGGCCTCCTAGATTATGCTTGCAGGTCACTTATAACTAACTTCTTCATATCCTGGGAAAATGAAACATAAGAAAGGGCTGAGCTCAAATGCTCAATAAGGGTAAGTAATACAGCGAAAAATGACATAAATATTAAGCATGGTAAATAATTGAAACCACAAACCTTTACCAATAATAAACAAGAATACTTTTATGGGAAATATGAGATGAGTAAATAATTCCATAATAAAACATAATCATGGGTATTATACTAGTCAAATGACCACATGAACCATCGATATTATTTCCATAAGGTGGGAATGTATAATGTCGGACATTAGGAAACATTTTTTCAAGGCCTCGGCTAAGACATCTAAATATGATTAAGTCCTCAGCCAAAACCATAAATCAAATTGGGAAAGGTCCTTATCCAATTCCATTTCTAGTTGTCTCATGAGAACTACCGATGCATCGACAAGCTATAGCGGGCTCCACCTGTCACTTACTAAGTCCAATACAGTCCCCATATGAAAAGGTTTAAACATATCATAAACATTTGTATTAAAACTAGCATATGAAATGTCAATACATTTACCATAAATGATAAATGGTATAAAAATAGCACATCCATAGTCAAACATTTCACAATACCTTCAATACAATATGGATGTTTTTTTTCATAATAAATCAATTTCAAATAAACATAAAATCCATCAAGGATGTTGACATAGATGAAATCAAAACTCTTTTTATAGAAATATATCTTTCTATTTTGAAATAATTTAAGAGTCACATAATTATAAAGAAAACATTTATTTTTAAAATATTTTTATAAGATTGTATGGGAAGCTTTGACGATTTTATAATGGTGTAAAATAACTGCACCTGCCGTATAAGTTAAAAAGGACATTCTTACATTAATTTTAAAGGTTAAAAAGTACCTTCTTTGGAAAATGATAGAAAGATTTCTTTATTAAAAGACAACAAGTATAAAAATAAATTTAACCCATAATCCATAAAATATTAAGAATTATTTGAAACACATCTTTAAGAAACATGAATGTGGATGATAAAGAGGTCCTAGTTGAGAATTACGTATAAACAACCTCGGATAATGAAGAGATTGTGAAATAAACCCTTACCTTGTAATTTTCCTTGGTTGAGGGTATGTTAACCTCCTGTATAATGGTGAAATAATTTTTATTAATTTATTAAAGAATCATATACGCTAATATGATATCATATATGATCTTTTGACATTGCTTTGTTAATAATATCTTTGTATTACTATTGTTTCAGGTGTTAACTTACTTGTTTTATATGTTTTGTTACATAATCCATGTTTGTTATAGATAGTTTGTATCTTATTCATATCTATAATTATATCAAATCCTTTAACATTATTTTTAATCATCAAATGAGAATAATACTTGAATGGATATGATGGGGAATGAATCTCATCGCGTTTATGAAGACGGTAGTCCATACATACATTGGAGCGAAAATATCATTATTTTGATATTCAAATAATATATAATTGGATGGTAAATCATATATACAGAATCATTATAATTTTATATTTATTATTTTCTTTAATTACATCTCAATATCATACCCATCCAAATAATAGTGTTATGAGTAACAATTACACCACGACGTGGAGACGGTAAGCCATACGTACGCACGTATGGTGACATGTCATTCAAAGGATGGATAGAATACTGAATATGGTTGTAAAATATTTATAATAACATCACATTATATAGAAGATACTGGAGTTATTATTTTATAATTAAATAACAAATAAAGAATAAGTTGAAGAAGAAATGAACTTGAAAGAGGGTGGTGAAAACATTACCTCTTCTTCGGGTTCTTCCTTTTGATTAGATTAAAAGGGATCCTTAGGTTGGATTTTTGACTAAAGGAAGGCCTCTAGGTTGAATTTAGGGAATTTGGGAGGATAATTGGGCAGGGGTTGGTCAAACCAAAAGGCTTTAAAGGTATAAAGAATTGGTTAAAAGTGGTGTCCTTTTATAAGGGGGAGGAGGGGCTCTTTAGGAAAAACTTAATGTATTAATTTATAATAAATTTAGATTCGTTTTCTAATGGCTCCAAAGTGGATTATTCAAAGTTTTAGGTGGGTTTTGGTCTAAATCCTTTAATCCAATAGATTTTAGACAGGTTTGGGTCACTATATTAACCTTATTATTTATATTTAACTCTTAGTTAAATAGTTTGACAATTACCATGTCAATTTGTATTTTTAAATTATATGGTTAATAAAATTACTATATACTTCCAAAAAACACCCAAGTGGTCCATTAATGATACACATATCATGATATATGTCCTTTGGACTAACCTTATATTTTTAGTAATATAATATTAATTAATAATATAATATTTGTTTTAAAAACTCATTTATGTCAATTTTGACACTATTTAATAAAGATTTTTGTTAAAGTCATAAAATATTTATTAATTCGAACCAAATTCATTTAAGAAATCCTAACATGTAATATTAACCAATAAAATTCGTGTATTTCATCAAAACATTCAAATTTTATTTCGTTTAGAATTTATAATACAAATTGTTTGATTCTTTCATTAATAAAGAAAATACTGCATCATTATTGTGTCATAAATATATTTAATTATTCAATGTCTAAAAATTATAAATAAAATTTCATTATGTAGGAAATATTTTTATATTTCTAATTAATATTTATAGTCGAAAATATAACATATATTACCTTATGTAAAAATTTTGTTTCGAAAAGATATATGCTTATGCCATTTTTGTATTTATGTTAACTTAATTAATATAAAGTGTCATTATCACATACAAGTGGATCAATGGGGTCCCAAAAATGACTCAAAGATGGACATGTTCGGAAATGTATCTCCCAATAGGGTTATGTAATGTTTTAGGGTAAATTATTATTAGTATAATATTATTTTTTACCCTTATATACCGGATTTACCCTTTAACCATGGTAAATAAAATATTTACCGAAGTGATTATTAAAAATGTATAAAAATAAAAGTTACCTATTTACAAAATTTGGACCTCCTAATTATAAATATGGAATCCATTTTTCTAAATTTAAAACATATAAGTGGTAGAAATTAATTTAAAATTAATTCCCTCTCTCAAAACAAAAAGCGTGTTTTTAAAAAATAATAACTATCAAAAGATTGACACTTGTTTATGTCCAGTTTAATTGTGAAATTACGTACAATGACCAACATTGTATTAATTGGTAAAAATATATTCTAAATATAATTTAAAATCACTGATATTCATAATTTATCACTATTAATTATTTCTATTAAAAAAGTTGTTTTTAATTAACATTTAGTAATTTTCTCTATTCATTAAAATATGAAAGTTATCTGAAAAGTGCCAAAAAATCACTCTAAGCTAATTTGGATATTACCAATCCTAAAATGAAGTCTATTTTGAATGCTAAAATGTATTAAATTACAAATAGTGGGTATTACTATTTATAATGGCTAGTTTGATTGGTTGTGGTGTGTGTTTGAACTCGAAGTTGTGTATAACACACGCTACTGTATTATTCAAAGAGAAGCATACCGTAGATGCTTAGGGTGTTACATAATCTATATTATAGAATAATTTTCTAAATAGATCCTATAAAACTCTATGGTACTTGGACATTGGATGTTCAAGACATATGAAAGGATAAAATTCATACTTCAAGAGACTAATCAAAGTTGACGGTGGACATGTTACATTTAGTGATAATGCAAAGGGAAATATTGTCGACTTACGCCAAATTTGTAGCCCTGATACGATAATAATTTTAAATGTACTATTTATTGATCTATTAAAGTAAAATTTACATAGTATCTCGTAGTTCTGTGATGATGGTTTAATTGTTATGTTTTAAAATGATGCCTTCAATATTTTTAATTTTAAAAATTATTTTATATTCACTACTATTGGAAATGAAAATATATATGTTGTTGATTTAAACACTTTATCCAATAAAAATTCATCCTGTTTAAATTATTTTCATAAAAAATCTTTTATATGGCATAGAATATTAGGACACTACAATGTGCACTCACTTTGAAAACTAACATAGAAAGTATTAGTTAGGGACATACCTAAAATGGAATTCCTACTTAATAATGTTTGTAATCTTTGTCAAAAGGGAAAACAAAAAAATGTTTCCTTCAAACCAAAGACAAAATTTTCAACTTCTCAACCACTTCAGTTGGTTCACATGGATTTTTTTAGACCATAAAGATTTTCAAGTTTAAATGGTAAAAACTATGTCTGTGTTCTTGTAGATGATTTTTCTAGATACAGTTTGGTTTACATTCAATATCACAAACTTTAGTCATGTTCTCACTTCATTAAATATTCTAAGTCTGTATAAAATCGTAGTAGACTGAAAATTAAGACCTCGATATGTGATTATGGTCGTGAGTTTGATAATCAAGTGTTTGATTCTTTTAACTCACATGATGGCTATAATCACAATTTCTCTACTCCTAGAACACCTCAACAAAATGGAGTTGTAGAATAAATAAATAGAACACTTAAATATATTTCTCATACTTTGATTAATTAGTATAACATGCCTATCTATATTTGGGATGAAGCTACTAATATAGCTTGTTACATCATCAATAGAGTCTTAATTAGACTTTTTCTTAAGAAGATCCCTTATGATCTATGGAACAATAAGAAACCTAAATTTAATTTCTATTGAGTTTTTGGTTTCAAAGTATTTATCCATCAAACTGGGGATAATCTTGACAAATTTTTATCCAAAAGTGATGAAATAGTTTTCCTACATTACTCAATCTTTTGTAAAGCCTATAGATTATTCAATAAGAGAACCAGATGTGAGGAAGAATCAGTTCATGTAAAATTTGATGAGACTGATCCACATGAACCTAAAACCTCAATTTAATATCTTGAAAATGATATGTCAATTATGGACCTTAATGATAAAAATATTGAACCCCCAGTGAAAACAACTCATTCTATAAATTTTCCAGAATCTGAGCTTAATGAATCTGAACCTATAGAATACCATGAGGAATCTAGTCCAACCCTTTCTAGAGGTATTATCACTCTTATGAATCATCCTTTAGATGCTATAGTATGTGATCTAAATAGAGGGACACAAACTATATCTTCTCTAGGAAACTAGGTTGAACATCAAGCTTTTCATTCATAGTTTGAACACAAAAATATTAATGATGCTATCAATGATTAATTTTGGATGATAGTTATGAAAGAATAATTAAATCACATTGAAAGAATCAAAGCATGGGAATTAGTGGAAATTCCTAAGGACACTTTGATCATAGGCACTAAATGGGTGTTTAGAAACAATGTTGATGAGTCTGGAAATATAGTAAGAAACAAGGCCAAATTAGTTGCATAATGATATAATTGAGAAGAAAGAATTGACTATGAGTAAACCTTTTCACCTATAGCTAGACAGGAATCATTTAGGATACTACTTGCGTATGCAGCTCATCTGAATTTCAAACATTATCAAATGGATGTTAAAAGTGCATTTATAAATGGGTAGAAGGTTGAGGATGTGTTTTTTGAACAACCCCTCATCTTTACAAATCCATATTTTTTGAATCATTTTTTTAAACATTCTAAAGGTTTATATGGTATAAAACAAGCTCTTAGAGCTTGGTATGATAGGCATAGTTCTTTTTTTATTTCAAAAGATTTTACTAAATGAATATTTGATTCTACTCTTTTTATTAAAAGGATTTACAAAGATTTTTTAACAGTGAAAATTTATGTAGATGATATTATTTTGGGATCTTTTAAAATTTCCTTATCTCCTAATTTTTCAAAGATGATGCGAAATGAATTTTAAATGAGTTTAATGGGAGAACATAAATTTTTCCTTGGATTTCAAATTTCTCAAAATAAAAAATGCATTGTCTTAAATCTAAGTAAATATACTAATGATCTTTTAAAACATTTTGGTTTGGATAGTATTAAATGTAGTGGTACACCTATGAGTAAAAACTGTAAGTTGGATATTGATGATACTTATAAACTAGTAGACCAAACCAATTACAGATGTCTGAGTGGGAGTTCTCTCTACCTTACTACTAGTTGACCTGATATTATGTTTAGTGTATATATGTATGCTCATTTTCAATCCAATCCCAAAGAGTCTCATTTAACTACTGTTAAAATTATTTTTAAATATCAAATGTTTACTACAAACTTAGGACTATTTTATCCAAGAGGAATTTCATTTTACTTGATAATTAATTCAGATGATAACTTTTTTTGTTCCAATTTATATAGAAAACCCACCTCTGGAACATGTCACATTTTGGGGAAGTCACTAGTATCATTGTTTAGTAAGAAAAAAAATTCTATTTCATTATCCACTACTGAATATGAATATATAGTGGCTAGTAGTTTTTTTGGTCAAATTATGTGGATGAAAAACACTTTACTAGACTATAGATATCAATTCAAACATGTATCTATAAAGCTTGATGACACAAGTGCTATTTACATCTCTAAAAATACAGTATCTCAGGCATGGAAAAAGCACATTGATGTGAGAAATCACATTTTGAGAGATCATTTTCTAAGAGGTGATATCACACTTGAATTCATTGGAACTGAATATAAATTGGCTAATATATTCACAATGCCTTTAAATTATGAGAGGTTAAATTCCATCAAACATGAGATAGGTATGATAAATTTTTTGGTTAGGACACCTCACCTTTGGACATTACCGTTCGACACCTCACCATTGAGCACCTCACTATTGAACCCTATCATTAGTTGACCGTACTGATAGGTCTTAGACTTAGTGTTTTTTTGTTGTAATCTGAAACTTTTTTAATTTTATTTATTTCTTTTTCTCAATTTGTTTTTCGATCCATAATTGATAAAAAAATCACAAGCCACATTTCGATCTGCTTCAATCCTCTCCCTAACCTCGTGCTCCTGAAGCCTTGAAGTTACCCTTCTTCTAAAATTCTCATACCACATCATATCATAATGGAAAGACTGAAGAAACTAGTAGTTGGTGATGAAGGAGATACACCGAACCCTAAGAGACATCGAGCTAGGTCTAGTACTAAATGAAAGGTTGTGGTAAAGCTAATCAATCCACATTTGTAGAAGAGGGAAATTGTGGTCGAAATGGAATTATTTTGGAAATGACTACCATCGAGAAAGTCTCTATTTTTGAAGGCACTCAATGCTCGGGATTGGGTAGAATATTTTAAAAACAAAAATGGACCATATTTTCTGAAGTTAATCAAGGAATATTATGAGTTTCTGATGTTTAAACAGTCTAAGGATGAGAACTGAATGTATTCAAAGGTAAATGGAGTGAGTGTGAGCTTTTATTCTATTAAATGGGATGAATGTATAAGAGTCCCATAAAATGTCATATTTGACTACTACTCTGGAGTGATTTCTTCCTCTAGTAAGTATTTCTGCTATTAAGAGGCTCTGGAAAAAATGACAGGGAGTGGAATCCCTAGAAAGGTAATGGGCGCAAATATAGATGGGGGAAATATATTATTCGTTAAGTTTGTCCAATATGTCCTGATTCCCAAGAGATGGGACTTTTCTACTTTGAATTATCGAGACATATTTTTATTTTATCTATTGAAGCATGGGGAAAGGATAAATCTTTGTAGGGTGTTGATGATTAAATTAGAGGATATGACTAGGCCTAGTTCTAATTCAAATGACTTATTTCATTCCATGTTGATATCTTTGATGTTGAAATTGAAAGGAGTTTCTATAAATATAGAAGAATTTTTTTTGTAATGGACATATTCTGTATTACTAAAATGATCTAAATGTTTATGATGATAAAATGGAACCATTGGAAAAGGGAATGGGTGGATTATGAGGCTAAGATATATGAGGAATTCAATCCTATTTCTAATACTACTAGGCCAAAGAATAAAAAAAAATCCCAGTTTAAAACCATATGAAGTGGAGCCAGTGTATTCAGATGTAGCAGAGGAGGCTACTAGTGTAAAAGAAAGAGAGGATTCTCCTGTAGATGATAGGGGTGATCTTAACCTTCCCTCAAGTCCTCATGTTAATTTCGTTTCCTTTGGAGAGCCTAGTCCACCAAAGAGATTACCCAGAAGAGAGACTATCCTAATGGAAAATGTTGATGAATAACCCACTGAAGATGAAGAAGAATAGAATGTCTTAAGAGACACTACTGCTGGATAGACCTCAGAAGAGGAGGATGAAGATGAATATGATCATGAAGAGTTTGAGTTAGTTGTTGACGAACGTGAAGAATAATGCCTATGTCTTAGTAATTTTATAGGAAACACAGTAATGGAATAGAGTTAAGAGGAAGAATATTTTGAATCAGTTGGAGATGGAATTGCAATGGAAGTAGTTGAAGATTATATATAATAATTTGGGGTAGACTCTCCTACTAGTTCAGTGGATCAAGGAAGACTGGCAGAGAAGAATGCAGTTTTCCAAGAGGATTCTCCAAGTGATGGGGAGGATAAAGTTTCCATAGGATCAGTTTTTGTTTCTCATGAAATATAATATTGGTCAAGGGACATTGAATTAGAAAACCATCATTTCATTATGTTTTAAATACCACTATAGTGAAATCAGTGGTTCTTCTACCTCATGATTATGTAAAGAAGGATGAATTAAAGTCATTAAAATCACATTTGAAGAGACACCTTGATGAGAGATCCATTTGGATAGAGAGAGCAGTGTCTCTCAATCAAGATATTGTGGAATCTACTTTGGAAATAATAACCTCTATATTTCACTCTAACTTTCTACATGAAGTGAAGGAATGCCAAAATCCAGTCAAAACCTTGGAAGAATCTATAGAGTCTATGAAACAGTTGATTGTGAGTTTAGACTCATATATGGCTTCAAGAGCTCAATTGGACAAAGACATTAAGTCTGTGAAGAGTGTTGTTCAGTAGATGGTCATTATGTTTGAGGCCTTTATGAAGTCTATGTTAAGAGTGTTGTACATCATATGGTCACTGTGTTCATCAGCCTCTCCTCATGTTGATCTAGATGTATTCAGATTAGTTGTTAGAGAAGAATTGGAGAAGCTCTCTGGTGAAAGTACCTCATACCCTCAGTCTATGACTCTGTTCATTTCAACTACTAGAGACATTCATAACCTTATATAAGATTACTTGAGGGAGGATTCCCAATAACAGAATTCCATCAAAGAGTAGATTGACTTTTATTATAACTGGTTTTACACTAAGCATCATATGGATGGTCACTTTAAGTTGTTGTTGGGGAACATGAGTATCCCACCTATCACTTAGGCTTTTATGGATCAATTTACCAGGATTAGAGAGTTGACTCCTTCTTTACATAAATTTATAGAGAATAATGATGATTTATTATTTCCTATTGAAAGAGAAGGAAGCATCATTATGGATTTCAAGAATCTCCTTTTTCCCTTCCTCCATGTGGATTATACTCCCATCATTTTCCCTCCAGCCTTACATTCTTCCTCAGTTGTATCAGGATCTACCAGTGCTGCACCTTTGATAATTTATATACAAGCTATCAGAAACTTAACACCTATAATTCCTTATATATCTACTCATTATCAGTATACTGATGCTTCAATATCATCCCCTCCTACATTTCATACTAATTTCCCTAGGGATGTACCTTTATCTTATGAACCTACCTCCTCATCTCCCAAAGACAAAGCATAATTAGAAATCCCTGATGTGGATTGAATTTTTTCTATCTTATTTGATATGTATCATTGTAATATTTTTTTATATTTTACACTTGTCTCATTAATACAAAAATATCAGTTTTTCCTTTTTTCCCTTATTATCGTTTTTCTATTCATAAATGGGGAGGAATGCTTCAGATATATAACACTTGACTATATGACACTTGAATATATGACATTTCCATATGTATTTATTGCTCTGATATATTTTCAATAATAAACGTGGTTCCATGAAGAGATTAACAAATGTGCTTAACCCTACTTCAATAATACTTAAATATAAATTTCAATGACATAATTTTTGATTATCAGGAATGGGGATATTATTGGATTCACCTGTTTTGATAATCCCAAAACATGTATCATTTATATAAAAGTCTTGTTTCATTAGTTTTCATAGTTCTTATCATGTAACAATTATGTATTTTCAATCTCACTAATTTATTGATCAAGTTTATAGTGAAAAAGTTTCTATGTAAAAGGTTACCGATGAAGCCTACCGATAAAGCCTACCGAGGAAGCCTACTGATGAAGCCTACCGATGAAGCCTACCGACGAAGCCTACTGATGAATCATACCGAAAAATCCTACCAATGAATCCTACCAATGAAGCCTACCCATAAAGCCTAACAATGAATCCTACCGATGAATCCTACCAATGAAGCCTACAGATGAATCCTACCCTTGAGAAGGCTGTAGCTACGAGTCTACCGATACACATATCCTTCTACCCTATACCTTTTTAATTATCTTGATATTATTATAACATTAGTATTTCATAAATTTAATGCTTTTGATATTAATTAATTATTATTGTAGACATATCTGGAGACTGTATCTGGAGAAGGTATGAGATACGAGGAAGACCGCATGTGGTTTTATCATTCCTACTGTCGGGCCGCATGAATATAAAATAGAATAGAGGATCGAGAAAAAATATATATACATACCGAGTGAGATACATTAGACGAAGATTTTTATAACAAAGAAAACACTAGAACTTACTCTGCTAACCCGAGATCATTACGAAGATAATTTGGATGAGAAAATTAAAGACCACCTACTGTGATTCATCAAATCTCTTTAATTCAAAGAATAAAAACACTTCAATATGTGGAAGCTATAACCCATAGTTATGATGCTCTGTTTTGTAGAAGACTTTTAAAGAAGGACTCGAACTGCAATTTCTTCACTACAAGGAGTCAAGAACTAAACTAAAAAAAATAGAGCCTTCTAAACTCTGTATTTATAACATTATCTCTATTGTTTCCTTCTTCATATAATTTTTAGTAGTGTGTTTGTTTGCCACACACACACTGTATCTTATGCTTGAACTAGAGGATAGTGAAAATCCTCACACCAAACATTGCTTACAATCATGTTCCCCATGTATAACTGTGGATGAGGTCATGTGTGGATTGGTTGTTTGTTTTTTCCAAGAAGAACTATTATAGAGTTTGTGAGACCAAGAGAGTTTTTAAAAACTATTTTATAGCTGGATGCAGTCTGTGTATCAAGCTTATTGTTAATATAAATTTCTTGGTGACAGTTGATCAACAAGTATAGAAGATTAAGTCTCAGTTTGAGACTGAACCACATATTTAATGCTATTGTGTAATTTATTCTATAATACTCTTTTTTTAATACTTCCCACTTCTTATAATTTCAAAAATAGAAAATTGTTTTACATTAATTCTCATAGTCAGTTTTTGTTAGTGTGTATATGTGTTTAATTTAGTAAAGCTATTTCAAAAGTTGGATAATTATTTTACACTAATTCAACCAAGGACTAATAAAACATTGGGAAACTTGTTGATCAACTGAACATTTATATCTCCACTCCATTAATTAACTGAGTTGATTCAAATTGGAAATTTTTATAATAAATTTTTTAATCGAAATTTTAAGTAGGAACTCAGTTTATCCCCATCTAGAGTTTCCTCCCCAACCAAAAATGGTCATTAAGAAAAATTTATTATCGATATATTTTAAAATAAATGAATTCTATAAGGAATAATGATAATTATATCAATGTTTTATTATATAATTTTTCAGTAAAATAGAGACATTATATTATAAAATTTACATTATATCATTCTAAAGGTTTTTATTTATTATAGGTTGGACGTGGTGCCACAAATCAATATTAATCATAAAATTACTCCTCATTGTGACCCCAACATAACTAATAATTATTGACTTTTTTGGGTCAATAGGTTGGCCACATTTATTCTAACCAACCTCAAATTCTATACCCTTACATCTTTCCTTGATCATTTTATTCAACATTTTGATTTTGTGTTATTGGTGATTCTTTTCATCAACATGTTGTTAATACCCTAATATTTTTATTGTTTAAACATAAATACTCTGTTCTTCCTTGATATTGGTAAATTCCTCATTGTAGAATACATTTCTGGCATGAGTAGTCAAACATTTAATTTGTATTGAATAACATCAAAATAAACATGGAAATTGATTTTATAAAGGTCATACGCATGATCTATTTAAAACATGATTACCACTTTAAATAAATCATCGTATTATTTTTGTCAAATGATTAGTGTACATCCATTTTTTAGTAAATGGGAAATTGAATATATGAAAATAATTAATCTACTATTATAAGTATTATCCTGTGAATACATACAAATATGAAAGTTATATAAAACATTCATCCTCATTAGAACTATCTCCTAAACAGTTGTTATTTTATTTTGTTTCCTAAGACTCATCATCCTTCTCTTCTAGACATGAAACTATGTTGGTTGAACTACTCTGAGTTGTAGTAATCACATACTAGGTACCAGAGATCGTATTGGATGAGTAATACCTAGAGTAGTTCAGGAAACATAAAAGAGTTGGGGGGTGAGTCTCAAGGAACAAAATAAAATAATAACTATTCTTGAGATAGAGCTTACGAGGATGGAATTTTTCATCTTAAAACATTTGAAAATAAGACATCTTAATTTAATATTTCAAATCTCATCTAAAAATGATAAAAGGTCTCTGACACTACCATGAGAACATAAAATCATCCCCATTGAGTTGCACAAACTATAATCTATGTTTCACATCCTTTTCCCTTACATGTATCTTAAATATAAGTGCTTTATATCCATTAAGGTTAATGTGTAGGATGTGAGTATAAAAATAAACAACTTATTACTAACATGAACCATAGAATATACAATAATGCATATATTTGAGTATATGTTCAAAGTAGAAAAACACAAAATACACATGTAATTCAAGTCATGTTGTATTAACCAGGACACCATGATAATCAAATATACCTAATTCATTTCATAATTGGTTTCCTTAGGAATGAACCGCACAATGGGTTCCATAATACATTAGTTAAACCTAAATTTTGAAAATCCATAAAGAAGAACAAACAAAAACAAAAATGTCACATCACCTTCACATATGCCTTGATGGATCACTAACATGTCGATTTTTACTCACATTATAACATACCATACCAAGCCCTCACATAATTGACATCATATTATAATATATGATACTCAAATATTAGCTATCTTATGCGATGATCATCCTTCTCAATGATCACTCATTAGATAATATCATAGTTCTTAGGCCATAATTCGTCAGTCACACACATCAAATATCAAGACAAGGTATGATATAATATCAAACAATCCATTCTACCCTTTATAGGTTATACCACAAGGTTTTAAAGGGATATAATCAATTTAATACCATATATATATTCACTACTAAGGTGATCATATAATCCCTATTATCACATTCCTACCCTAAGAAAAACATTCATAAGGAAGTTCATCCACTATTCTACAATTATGGGATACTTCCATTAGTCATGACTACCCTTATGGACCTCTTAGCACATCACATATGAATAATTTTTTCCCATGAGATATGATTTAATAAACAAACTAAAACCATATCCAATAAATTTATTAGGTTTTGATTTAGAAATTCATTATTGAAACCATAAATTTTATATAAACCTAATACAATGGTTTTTCAGTATCACCATATTATTGTGTGATCATTGGTGTCTATCAATCTCCACAGCTTTAATATTAACAAAAATTATTTAATTTGATCAAATATATCAACTAGATAATATTCACAATTAATAGATCTTGAATTCTGCCTAATTTCACCATGCAATATCCAAGGACTATAACATGTATTAAAACCATAAAAAGTTAAATTATATTTAATTTCTAAAATTGAATATTTGTTCTATTTAATCATTTAAATTAAATATAGGAAAATTGGTTATTTTTTGGAACATTCTATTTTAAAAATTCTAAAAAATCATAAACCATGTGCTCATATTCATCACGTGTTCCTAGTGTTGTAATACCACAATGATTTATTCTCATATATAATAAATTTTATATACTTAATATAATATTCAAAAATAAAAAATTAAATTCAAATTTACATTTATAAATAAAAATACAACCAAATAAAGGAAAAATATTTCAGAAATTAAATAAAGGGACAAACTATCAAAAAAGGTTTCACCTAAGACTTTTTCAAATTTAATATATTCAAATTAATACCAAATAAAATCTTAACATTTATTTTAAAAGGTTGTCCACAAATAAAATTCAATATTTTTTTTCATTATATAATTTGGTAATTATTATTTTAAAATATATATAAATAAATATAAATTATAAAATAAAATTAGATATAATATATTAGTGATAAAAACAATATTGATAGTGATAAGGATCCAAAATAAGGCATATGATTTCATATATCATATTGAAAATGAAAGGGTCACTTTTTGTAGTAAATAAAAAGTGATATATACTATTAAAATTATTAAATTGGGAGATAATTTGAATTTTTTATAACTATATTAAAAATAAATTTAAATCTTCTTCTCTGTATCATATCATTTTAAAATGATCAATATTATTGTACTCTATGACTATAGATGATATAGAAAGTAACATTAGGGAAGCGACGATGTCTTTTGATGAAATATTTATATTACCTTATAGGGGTTAAGTTAAAAAATTCTTTGGGGAATTGTATATAAATATTAAATTATAGAATGGAAAATTAACAGGGAATAAATCTAAAAAATTTAAATTATTCTTGTGATATTCAATATGAATTATAAACTAACTCCCCCTATGTTGAAATTATATAATCAATATAATTAAAACATTCCCTGATTGATCATTTAAATATATATATTATCAATACTCTATATTTGAACTCCATAGACAATCATATGTTCAAAACACCCATTCACAATGCAAGAAAACAACATTAATTAATCATCCCAACACGTATTTGTTGAATTAAAAATCTTTTAAATGTCGTAAAAATATTAAAATTTAAATTAAATATACATTAAATGTCATTAAAAGGCATTATAATAATTAAAAGACACCCATTAAACCAAAAATAATTACATAAATATAATACCAATTAAATAATCATTCATGAAAATTAAAATTACCTTAGTTGTCCGGACACTCGTTAAATAATCATTTAGAAAAAGATACCACTAATTAAACATACCTTAGACACCCGTTTATCTGTAAAGAATCATTATTTATAACACCAATTCAACAAATAGTCATATAAGAAAACCATGAAACCAAAACCAAAAAATTATCAAATAAAACAAACCTTGAATGTGTGAAAAAATAAGAACTATGATTAAACCCCATAGAGAACTATCAAAGAGAAGTAGTGGTAGAGGATGGAGAAAAATGGGAAGTCGACGGTGAAGGTGGTGATGTTGAAAATGATATCAGTAACAATAGTATGATCCATGATTGAAGGTGGAGAAAAGAATATAAAAAATAAGGAAGAATGAGAGATCAATCACGACTACATTTATGGGAGAAGAGAAGTAGATTTCTTCATGGTTGATAACATCGCAACAATGCAAACCGTGGAACCCAAAAATACAATCAATGGGGGCGGGGGAAGAGAAAATAACATACCTTGTATTCTAGCCTTAATTCAACTAATAGAACATAGAGTTGAGATGCCAAAAGTAGGGGAGTTCTGTGAAAGCTTGAGAATCACGATTGAATCTGTCGGGGTTAGGGTTCTTTTAAATAGATTGGGGAGACTGTTATTAGTGCTCACAAAAAGAACTATAGTGACACCATTTATTAGTGATAAATTATTAAGTGCTAATAAATTCTATGTTTATTAGTGTTTTTTTTAATTCTAATAATGATAGAGATTTATCAGCACTTTTTTAACACTGATAAATATCTATCTTTATCAGCATTGATATAAGATTTATAATTATAATTATAAACAAAAAATTTGTAAATATATTGATATAACTATATATTTAACTATTATAATATTATAATTATTTAAATATATAATTGTTTATTTATAATTATATAAATAGTTTTTAAAAAATAATTTTTTTCATTATTAATTATAAAAATAGAATTATATAAATATAGTAAATATACATTTATAAATATATTTATATATAAATATATTTTCAAACATATTCATAATTATTTATTTATAATTATAAATATATTTATATAAAATAATATTTATTTATATAAAATAATATTTATTTATTTATAATTATAAATATATACATTTATGAATTTTAAAAAATTATTTATAAATATATTTATATCAAAATATTTATTTATAAATTAATTTTTAACATTATTAATGAATATATAATTTTAAATGCATGAATCTTAAAAATAAGGGAAATTGAATAATTCAAAATGAGTACACATTAAGATAATTAGAAAAATGGATATGTTTTATTAATTAAATATAAATTATTAAAAACATATTGATAAATATTGATATAAATATGAATACATATTGAAAATAATAAATCATAGAAAATAAAAAAATAAAAATAAATAATAGAAAGAGATTCAATTCAAAAAAATATTAAAAATGAATAAATAATATATACCTATAATAATATTAAAAAATAAAAAAAATACCATTAAAGAGATAATATATTAAATTAATCATGTTATAATTAAATTCTAAAATAATAATAAAATTTGAATAAATTACAAAAATATTTGATTTATGTGTTTCTATATATGATTTCATTAATTGTGTAAATATTTGTGTGTGTGTGTTATATATAAAAAACAATTATAAAGTATATGTATGTTAAATCAATGTAAAACAAGTTTGATATATGGTAAATTTAAAAATAAAAAAACATTCAATTATACATATTAACATATGCAAATAGTCAGTGTTTTATTTAATATTAATTTTTTATTATAAACCATTTTTTACAAAATATATACCTTATTTATTTTAAGAATAAATATTTTATATTATAAAAATAATATTTTAGGAAATATTTTATACATTGTTATATATATGTGGAAATATTTCTAAATTAAATATATTAGTGAATAACTTAGTAAAAATGCATTAAAAATGAATAAGACATTAATATATTAGTAATTATTACATTTTATTCAATTTCATTAATTATATTTAATATATATTATTTATTATTATTTATAATATATATATATTAAAATTATTCATTTTTATTAATAACTATATCATTAATAAATTTTTTAATAATTTTTTAGTTAATTCATTTTATCTTTTTTTAATCATTAAAATTTAAACATTTTAATTTTTTGTATATTTATTACATTTTATTCATTTCATATATCTATATTACATATATACTATTTATTAATTTTTAAAATCTATATATATATATTAAATTTATTTATTTATTTCAATAATTATTTAATTAATAAAATGTTTAATATTTATATGAATTTTGTCATTTTTAATTTTTATTTGCTTAATTTTTCCATTTTAATCATTTTAAATATCTATATATTTAATATATAGTATCTATTAATATTTATAATTTTCAAATTTTTATATTAAATTTATTCATTTTTTATCCGTCCTTATTTATTTAAAAAAATTGTTAATATCTTTTTAAATTTACATATTTTTAATTTTAATTTTATTAGTTATTTAATATTATTTAGGACATTTATCAGTGCTAAAATGGTCCTGATATAGGATACCCTTTATCAACATTAAAAATAAAGTGCGGATAAAGGGTACCCTTTATCACCACTAGGAATAAAGTGCTAATGAAGAGTACTGTTTATCAGTGCTAAAAAAATAGATGATATAGGGTATCTTTTATCATCAATTTTTTTACCACTAATAAAATGTCACTATTATCAATGCGTTCTTTATATCTGATAAAAATTACATTTATTATTTCTTTTTTCTGATGTCGGTATAGGCCAGCACTATTAAAAAATATTTTTTTAGTAGTTAACTACATCCATTTGTAGTATCCACACAAGGGTGTATTTTAAAAGAAACAACTAACTCTTTACTTTTCTAAAAAAATGTATGTATTCTAATGTTTAGTTTTATCCTCAATGCTTTCACGGGATTTTTCTAATCCTAATCTTAGAAATAACTAAACGTTCCTTTTATACTAATTATGACAACCTATGTCTTCGTTACACATTAATTCTTGATTTATTACAAAATATTACACATAAAACAACCTAGATAATTAATAAGTCTTTTGTATTTTGGTAATTAGGTAAAATAAATAATAAACTAAAATATAGGGTATATCAACATTATTGAAAGCATCATTAACATTCTTATATTATTCCTCCATTATTAAAACTGCTTGGGATAACCTGGGGACATACATAATAAAGCGGTGAGATATAAAT